>JAANYP010004927.1:0-218113 GCA_020465985.1 Centrapalus pauciflorus | reverse complement strand
TCCACTCCGTACCAGAAAGTTTGTTAGAAGTGGTCTAGGAACGCTTCAAAAACTTGTGATTCTGTGATGAACCTAAGCACGAGTCCTGCAGGGTGATTTTCCGTTTGGCTGTTTCATGAAATTGTTAAAGCAACATCTGTAAGCAAGCTTAGTGAGTTTAAGATTTTCAATATTAACATGCGTGTCAAGCGGAGTCATTTCGAAGGTGATCAAGCTTGGCTGCGCGTACACCCTCATCATGATGGAGATATAGATCTTAAGATCTGCTGATGTTCAAACCACACTCACGCTTAAATCGGGGGATCAGCCAACATACTGGCTAGCTACCAGTAGGTCAACATGAGCCCGAACATCGGAGTCATTACCCATCGTGAGAACTGGTGAACTAGCCGGGTCTAGAACAATAGACCTAAGGGCTAGTGCCAAGTTGAATAATCTGTCAAGGGCTGAATCGGAAGAGTACAGCCTGAAGTGGCTCGTAGGAGTCTGATAGCAAAACAAATCACAAGCAAAGTCTGGAAACGCTAATAAATGCAATATTGAACATGATAACGCAAATAGAACTCCTATTTCATGAGGCACTGGGCAAACACCTCCATGGTTGCACAGGCCTCACAGTCAGTTGATAAATGAATGTCAAATAATGTAACAGCCATCAAATATCGCAAAACGGTCTTGTGCATGTTCAATTTGAATATCTATAACTCACAGTTCTGGGTCTTGGTCTCAAACAGATATAAGAATCTTGCACATCTGAGTTATCTCAGGATTCGTCAATCTGTTCTTGTCAAGTCTTTTCTTTGCAATCAAATCTCTGACCCGTTTTTAATCCTTTTAGTCTTTGTTCATAAAAATATACTGAACCTGTTCAAAATCAACCTGAGGATCATTCATGTCATTTGTGCGTCATTCTTTATCAATCATCAATTGTCTTTAAATGTGTCTTTGGTCTATGGTCAGATAATCAACTGAACTTGTCCAGATTTATTATTGTGCAATTTATTCAATTTCATGTCTTTTTCATAATACTTTATTTTTCTGATCTGATAACTGAGAATTTCACAATCATTCCGTTACAGTTGTAAATCAAATTATAAAAATCTGGTTTCGGACATCCGGATTCGGCTCATCCGGATCCGGACCAACCGACCGAACGGTACCCAATTCGGACCAAGCACCTATCCGGATTCGGATCAGACCGAGATGGCCATCCCGCTGATGCGGTCCTAGGTTTTCGAATCAGGGACCGAATTCAGACATAATCCAATTGAGGATGAATTGAACTCGCTCCCGAAGTGATATGGTCGAAAATTAGGATCATGCATTCAGGATACATCGATCCGAAATACAGGAACCGAAATGGTTGCGTATCCGAATTCGGGCATATCCGAAATTCGGAATCCTCTCGGTTCATAATTTCAGACAATGTTCTTGGTGTGGCTTGGTGATACTCATACGATTTAATTACAATAATTATTAGATTTTCATTTTATTAACATGCAATTGTTATATAAGTGTTGTAAAATTAGTTGAGTGTTTTATGTAATTTCTCTTGATCAAAACACACTTATTTGAGTCAAGTCATCCAAAATATGAAATTTGTGCCAAGAACATTATTTTTTTATAAAAATTCCGGATTTCCTTCCCTCATAATTTGGAGATTAACAATAAATTTAGTTTCTAAATTCCATTTATTAGTTTCAATTCATCATAATCTTTCAAAATTTTAGACAATGCAATATCAAAAATTCATGTTTTTGAATTCTTATTTTCGGTGTCACAAAACCGTACCAATCAATACATAAATATGAATTAAAGAGATTTTACCTCAACATCTTGTCGATTCCAATTGTTTGATATAATTGTAACTTTTTCTTGACTTGTAATCTTCATATGACCTTGTGCATTTATGATGAATTTCGTGTTGATTTGTTTGAAATAGCCGTAGGTTTTAGTGAGAGAGTAGGAGAGAATTAAGGGTGTTTGAAATGATCTTAAGATACATTTTTCTAGGCTTTTATATATAATTTGCGTCTCATTTGTTGTTAACCCCTAACTTTGTATTTTACATCTCTTTCTATTTTACGCAATCATGATATAAATATAATTAAAATATATTTACTTAATCCTTTCTATTTTATTTTATTATACACAACTAAATAATATATAAAGTATATTATATCTAACATTCAAGCATGTACATTATCGGTCAAATAGTACTGAATTTATGACTAGATACAAAATTAGGTGTGTTACAGTAGGGCAGAGGCCTGCGAGATGGGAGGGTAGGAGAGAAGTTATCGGTTGGGGATCGGGATGCCCGAGATGCCACCGACGCCCATAGTGGGCCGTGTGCGCCCATGTGTTATCGAATGCTGGTCAGTGTGCCATGCTGCCGCCACGTGTACTGTTCCAGAGCCATTATGTTTCCGTTGTGGTAGCCGGGGCATAGAGTGCGAGATTGTCCAGCGATGGAGCCAGCGGTGCAGGTTCTTGCGCGTTCTAGTAGGGCCAGAGGCAGAGCCATCGTCATCCGGTCGTCATGATTCCAGGGCGCGGGGTCGAGTATTTTCAGGCGACCGCAGAGGCAGCTCAGATGATCTGGATGGGTTCGGTATGTTTCTTTCTGAGCTTCGGCTTTGAGGGGTGGTCAATGTGGGGCGCAGGTTATGGGCTATGTTCTGTGGTCAAGTGTATGGTACTCTGTTGTGTGTTCTGCTTCGTTTGTCTGTGATGATGTGGCTCTGGATGAGAGATGTGGAAGGGTTGTGTATGGGTTAATATGAGATTGTTATATCTGCGGTATGTGTGTGAGAGTGTGATATGTTTGTGGTTAAGATGGGTTTCAGCAGGTTTCGAATTGGGCATTGTGTCGTTGTATGGGATCAATTATTTATGAATAGTTATTGCAATGGTTTGGATTGTGGATTCAGTGACAGAGGGGCGGGATTGTGTGTATGGGCGTGAATGGGTCGTTATGTGGGGTGTTATGTGGAGTCAAAGGTGCTAGATTTGGGTTTATTGTGATTGGTTTTCGAGATTCGGAGTGAGCTATGCTAGTGGATAATCCTGTTGAGTTATGGCGAGTTATGTGATGATCATTGGGACGTGGTTGTGATTTGTCGTGGAATGATCCTATTGATAGTGGATATCATGTGATAGTGGATTATCCTATCGAAGTGGAGTTAAATTTGTGCGTGCCATCCATTCTATGATATTGACGTTTTATGAGATGCGTTTGATCGGTTGTGGTGAAAGAGTGAAGTCTGTTGGGTAGTGGATAATCCTATTGAGAGGGCTTTAATCCTTTTGAATTTAACCAGTTTATGAGTTTGCGTTAGTGATCAATGGAGAGGTCTATGTGTTAGTGGGAGGATCTTCTGAGAGCTAGGTGAGTATGTGGTGAGAAAGTGCGAAGACATGCGGTGTGTGAGCTCAATGGGTTTAGGGCTTATGCGTGGACCCACGTGAAGACCTGTGAATAGAGGAGACTATCAGTTGCCGAGTATGGAATTAGGGGATTGAATGGCTATTAGTGGATTGATCTAATTGAGTTAAAGATCGAGGGAGTTGACTTCTTGAGGTGTGAGGAAATAGAGCGTGTATAGTGATGGATTGTGCCAATCAGCAAATGCGACCATTATCAGAGTTAACATTTTCGGGATTGTGTGACTTACGACGGTATGGTGCGCGATGGCTTGCGCATGATTCCGGGACGGAATCTTTTTTAAGAGGGGTAGGATTGTAACATCCCATTTTGAGATAATTAGTGTACTTATTTTAGTGGATAATTAATATTATTATGTGCGTGGTCAAGGGAACCCGCAAAAAAACCCAAACATCTAGCTTTGTACTATCGTCTTCGGGTTTGGCGTTCGTGTCTCCGGGTTCATAAATTTAGTGGATTAATTCGTATATTTTGGGTTCGTGGAATTACATTGGAGTAAAGTGTATATTAATTGTGAAATTGACGTGTACGTGGTTCGGGTTATTGGGGTCGGACCACCTAAAAGAAGGAAACTCAATATCGTGCGTTCCTTTTCTTTCTCTTCCTCATGGGGGGTTTGGGACCATGAACATCTTGTGTGTACAGTTGTGTTATTAAGTGTGTGTTTCTTGGCTCTTCCATCAGCAAGGACTTCCCCAAATCAAGGGTTAATTGCTAGGACTTGAAATAACTAATCCTCTAAAAAAAAAACAAGAGAAGACCGTTTGTGTTCTTAGCTCTCTGACTGGTAAGTTTTCACGAGTTGAAGCTTTAAATCCGTGCTATATGTTGCAATGAAAATAGTATAAAAGGTTTGGAGGTGTTTGGGATTTTGTTTGATTATTTTGTGTATTGGGGGCTGAAAGTCGGTATTGGAGGATTGATTCCTTCAGGGTAGCAGCCAGATCAGCGAAACAGGGAAGAAGAAGACAGCAGTCAGCGCGGCCGCGATGGCAGGGGCGGACGCGACGCGATCAAGGCGACGGCCGGTACTTCTGGGACGCGGGCGCGTTCGGGTTATAGTCAGGGGAGAAGGGAAGCGTATGTTCTGCTTTGGGACGTTTGGGCTGAATTCGGGTCCGTGGGCCGGGGCTATATTGGGTCGGGTGTCGAGTTGGGTCTCGGGGTTTCATTGGGTTGCTATTGCAGTCTAAGTCGGGGCTCCGTTGGGTTTGCTTTTGAGTTCGGTCGGGTTCATGTTTAGATGTGGTCGGTATATGTTGTTTGTGGGAAGTGTGATTTGTGATTAACAGATTGGATCCGTGTGTTACGGAACGGGTACGGGAGCCGAGCAAGTCAGAGACGTTCGGGATTATGGACTCGACCAGGTGAGTACCCGAGTCTTTGTCCAAAACAGCGCTGCCGTTTTCCTGATTGTGTCGGCTATTTGTGTTATTGTGTGTGCTTGTGTATGAACAGGGACGTGGGGGGGTGCTTCAGGTATGATCTATTTTTACATTGTGATATTGTGCATGAGATGCAGCATCCCGTCCGGGGGTCCGTTGGAGAGTTCCATACGGACGGTGATTCGCGATGGGTTATCGCGCGGGTTGACTGTCCCTAACAGTCCTTGGGGCGTGTATACACGGCAGGGCCTGTAGCCGGTTCGCGCCCGTGCTACAGGGTTGTGGCTAACCACCGGTGTACACGGTCGTTAGCTGGGGAAGGGTCCCCCTTAGTGATTCTGTGTGCAGGGCTCGGGATCTCATGTATGTGTTCATACCTGTATTGTGATGATGATTGCCAGGGACCGAGCTAGAGATTGATTTGCGTGAATGTGCTAGGTGTATGTGTGTTACATGTATTCTGTGCAGAGTCTAACCCTCGAGTACTCACGAGCTTTCGAGCTTACGTATTCGAGTCTTCCATGTTCAGGGCGTCAGTGACAGGAGTAGCAGCCGAGTTTGATTGGCTGGGGCCGGGAGCTATCTGGGAAGCTTTGTGTAATGATCTGTTCAGTACATCTTATGTTAGCACTTTTGGGCTTATGTAATCTAGTGGATTATGTGTTAATGATATTATGTGAAAGTTTTAAATTATCAGTGATTTCAGTTATCCTGTGACATGTGCATAATTGAGCTATTGCGATATTGCCACCTGTGTAATGTATTGACGTGGCGTTTCCGGGTTAAGGGAGGGTGTTACAGTTGGAACGGCCAGATGCTACACATGTTTTTATTTCATTCGTGAATGCACTACTGTGAAGGTCAAGTCCTACATTGTTGTATTTTGTGTCTAATACTTGTTTCACTCATGTTATATATGTTTGTTTACGCTTTTAATTTTCTTATAGACAACCGCTTAAGCCGATGGTAGGAATGATATTTTCAGGTGAAACTGATATAGAGAAAGCACATAAAGCCCTGGATCTAGAGTCTGATAAATGTTCGTTCTTTTATATCAGACACTTTCACAAATTTTGATAATTCTAATTTTTGTTACTGGGATGGATAGATCTCTAGACATTCCATATGGTTTTAATAATTAACTTTAAACTTTTATTAATTTGGATGTGTTTCTGGTTGTATTAACATGTTTTTGAATCTTTTATACGAATGTCGACTTTATTATGGTTTATATGAAAATGTTTCTTTCTATGAGATCTTTTTGATTTATATGGAATCGAGCATAGTTTATATGGGATGTTTCTTATTTGTATTTATCGTGGGTTTTTGTTGAAATGTGGATGATTTATACATGTTATGACGTGAAACAGAATACAGTTTGTTATTGGATTTAAAATTCTATTCATTACAGCAAAACAAGTAAATATATTTGATTCAGATAGATTTCTTTTCTTACAGAATTCATTTATCTGACAGGTTCCATTCTTTCAACAAAGATTTTACGAATGAATTGTCACCTTAGAGTTGAAGAGCTTCTTTCAAGTGATAACGTATTTATTGTTTCGTCTGGTTGTTATTAATAGTAATTGAGTAAAAAATATTAATAAGTTTGTGATTTGAGCATGTGAGTATGTTATCGGGAATAGCGTGGTCACATAAGTGATATCATTTTTCTCGCTAGTTTTTATATAAAATCAGAATTATGTGTTTTGTATAAAAAATAAAGAAAAAGACATTGAAATATATGAGCTAAAAAGTGTAAAAGTGACAAAAATACCATCGAGCTTATCTTGTTAGCGTCGAATTAGCGGTGTAAATATCAAAATGCCGTCACACAAAATTCTAATTTTAAGAATGATTTTGTAACATATAAATTTAAAGATAAAGTCTATAATTTAGATATATAACCACATTTAAAAAAAAACATGAAAACAAACTTATGACATTAAAGTGGAACCATTAGAAAATGTTGAAGTGAAAGGATCATGTAAAAAAAATTCCACCCTGGCAAAGAAAAGGAGGTTTTGTTCTGTAGTTCGAAGATAAGAAGAAGTATGAAGAAAAACACATAAAGAAAAAAACGAAATTCAAGAAAGGAAAAAAAGAGACTACACAAGCTTTGTGGCTGCAATTAGCTTCTCCTGGCCCCATCAAATGAAACCAATCTGCTTCCTTTCCCTCTCTGACTCGCCTTTGGCTTTGGGTGTTTCGTATCTCGTTAAAATCCCAGACCCAAATATAAAATTTTCTTTTATTCGTTAGATTCTTGAAAGACCCATCAAATTGGAAGCAAAGTTTCCTACTTTTTTGTGCGTTTGCCCTAAAATGATTCTTCATCACATGAGTGATCACTGAGTGACAAAAAAGAAAGTAGGGATAAGAGTAACTTAGTGAACCCTTTTATTCTTCAGACAAATAAAAACATCTGTCTATATCCATAATTAAGAGTGTTTCGGCGAGAATTCAGATTTAGGTATTAGACAGAAAGGCGTAATTACCGAATTGGGATTCGGGTTTCTTGCAAAAGTTGTTTAGCCAAGTGGGATTCTGGTTTCTTGAGAGGAAAAGCTTCAGAAATACGTGGTTAAGCGAATTGGGATTTGGGCTTCTTGAAAGAAAAAGCATCAATATTCCTTAGTTAACCAAATCAGGATTCGGGTTTGTTGAAACTGAATCGGGTTTCTTGATAGAAAGATCATCAGAACTAGAACTCCCGCAGTAGTTAAGTGAATTGGGTTTTGGGGTTTTCTTGTTTTGCGAAATAATAATTATTGAATTGAAAGATGACAGGTGGTGGTTGTAGTATAGTATGGTTTAGGAGAGATCTGAGGGTAGAAGATAACCCTGCTTTGGCAGCTGGTGTGAGATCAGGCAAAGTGATAGCAGTATTCATATGGGCACCTGAAGAAGAAGGTCATTATTACCCTGGAAGAGTATCAAGGTGGTGGCTCAAACAGAGTTTATCTTTGCTTGATTCTTCTTTGAGGAATCTTGGAACTTCTCTCATCACCAAGAGATCTACTGACAGTGTTTCTTCTCTTCTTGATGTCATTAAATCATCTGGTGCTACTCAGCTTTTTTTTAATCACTTATATGGTTAGCCCCAAACTTTATTTATATGTTTAATTTTATGTCATAATCCTCTTCAATCATCTTTAGGTTTCCCCTCTTTTTGGTTATAAAAAGATTTTTGATATGTAGGTGATCTTTGGCTGTGCTTTTGGGTAAATTGAGCGAGTTTGTCAGATTTATAAGATAATTGATTTTTCGGTTTTCTGATTCTGATTGTTCTAGTAATATTAACTACTTTGATAATGCACATCCAAACACTCCTTTAGTTTTTGGTCAACATTGTGGTTTGTTTTAGTTTTATTTAGCAGATTTTAATGTTGTTAATTTCATGTTCTTGTTAATATGGAAAAGTTGTTCAAAAAGAGTACAAAACTTTTAAAATTAATAGAGAAAGATGTACAAACTGATGATGAATGTAGTGATATTCAAACCCTATCTTTAGAAAACCTTAACCACCTGAACTAGCCTAGTAGTTCGATAAATTAACAATTGTTTGGTTTGTATGAATGTACTATGAATCCTTAGATACAACTATACAAGTTTCATGAACTCCTACACCTTTTTGTAACCATGAATACAATTTTAGGAGCATAAAACATATCTTCTTATTTCTTCTTTTTTTTCTCCTTGTCTTTTTCATATATTGATATTCGTATATTTACAAAAGCGTGACACTCATGCCTCTTAGACTGTGTTTAATGTAAGGATACTTCTTTTTTTCTGTGCTTTAGATCCTTTATCTCTCGTTAGGGATCACCGAGCAAAGGAGGTTTTAACTGAAAATGGTGTAGCAGTACGCTCCTTCAATGCCGACTTGTTATATGAACCATGGGAAGTTCTTGATGATGAAGGTCGACCATTCGTTACATTTGCAGGGTTTTGGGATCGTTGTCTTAGCATGCGGTATGATCCCGAGCCTCCACAACTCCCACCTAAAAGAATTATCTCAGGTTACTTTCTTCATGATTTGGAGCATATATATATGTGTGTGTGTGTGTTCAGTTTCTAGTTTCTTTTGTTTGGTATGTTGGATCAAGAGTTTCGTTTGGACGGAAACTGGTCTATGGCTTTCCACATCCTATCCATTTACTGTCTGGTTTTCTTTTTGGATGTGCGTTTTGATGGTGATTATCTTATAACTGCCGAACTTGAAGTAACAATTATCACTATCCAGTGCTTGAGTAACCTGCTTTTGCTTGTGATTATATGATTATTTTGGGGATCGAATAATTAATTTTGAATTATCGTTATATGCCCTTATTCTATCCATTATTTCTTTCAATTATGAAAATATGTCACACTCGATCCATCAAAAGTGATCATTACAACTTTAAGCAACATAAGCACATCCAAACACCTTCTCTTGCACCGATCTTTTTAGTACCACTAATTATTTATTCTGATTTTTCAGTATCACCTAATTACTTTCAAATCGCACATCCAAAGGAACAATCTTTCTTAATGTATGTATTACTACAAGATTAGGAGAGAATCCTAGCAATGCTCGTAAATGTAGGCAACTTGTTGAACCATGTCCGAACTGTATTTGATTTTTCGTTTTGCAAGATGCTCAATGGTTTTCGGTTTTCTCAGGTGACACATCTAGATGCCCATCGGACACATTGGTTTTCGAAAATGAATCCGAAAGAGGAAGCAATGCTCTTCTAGCCCGAGCATGGTCACCAGGCTGGAGCAATGCTAACAAGTCCCTAGCAGCTTTCATTAATGGGCCATTACTAGAGTACTCTAAGAACCGTAGAAAAGCAGATAGCGCCACAACCTCGTTTCTATCTCCACACCTACATTTTGGAGAAGTTAGTGTTAGGAAAGTCTTTCACCAAGCACGAATCAAACAAATCCTTTGGGCAAATGAAGGAAACAAGGCTGGCGAAGAGAGTGTTAATTTGTTCCTTAAGTCGATCGGTCTTCGTGAATACTCGAGGTATATGAGTTTCAACCATCCGTATACTCATGAAAGACCGCTTTTAGGACACTTGAAGTTTTTCCCGTGGGTAATTGATGAGGGATACTTTAAGGCATGGAGACAAGGTAGAACGGGTTACCCGTTGGTTGATGCTGGAATGAGAGAACTTTGGGCCACCGGTTGGTTGCATGATAGGATCAGAGTCGTGGTTTCGAGTTTTTTCGTGAAGGTTTTACAGTTACCTTGGAGATGGGGCATGAAATACTTCTGGGATACGTTGCTAGATGCGGATCTTGAGAGTGATGCTCTTGGTTGGCAGTATATATCTGGTACTTTACCTGATAGCCGTGAGTTTGACCGCATTGATAATCCTAAGGTATGACCTTACGTTGACTTCTCAGGTCAACCTGTTGCTATGCAACTTCATAATTTGTATTAGTTCTATAGCTTTATGTGGGAAGTTTGCTGATGATCAAGTTACTTTTTTAATTTTCTATAGAGATGTTGTGTGATATTCGTAGCAAATCAATGTCCGTTTTGAGAAGCGACAGGTTTGACCTCGGAAGTCATACAGGATCTTAAATTATCAGTCCATAAGCTTATCTGTCTGAAAATTAGTAATTTTTGTGCTTCTTACAAGTTAACCTGACTTGTCAAATTTTTTAGTTTAACATGACTGCACTAGTCAAAAATAACAATTTTTTAGTTTAATAAGCAAGTATTCTTATTAAATATGACTGCAATAAGTCAATAACCATGCAATTAACATAACAATCTGATTTTTAATATAATAATTAAGAGGTTGTAAGCATTTGAGTATACTTTGGGTGACTTCCGATCCATTATATCGTTTCCATTCTAGTTTTTAAGGAAATGTGTTGAAACTGCCACCTGTAAATGGAAATCAAGAAACTTTTGTGTTTCCTTGTATCTCTTTCAACAGATTGAGGGCTATAAATTTGACCCAAATGGCGAATATGTGCGAAGATGGCTTCCTGAACTTTCTAGACTACCAACCGAATGGATACACCACCCGTGGGATGCACCAGAATACGTGCTTCAAGCTGCTGGAGTAGAGCTTGGTTCCAACTACCCTCTCCCCATTGTAATGATCGATGCAGCAAAAGCTCGGTTACAAGAAGCACTTACACAAATGTGGCAACACGAAGCCGCGTCTAGAGCTGTTCTTGAAAACGGGACAGAAGAAGGGCTTGGTGATTCATATGAAGATGCTCCAATAGCTTTCCCTCAAGATATGCAAATGGAGATTGATCACGATACCGTTAGGAACCGTACAACGCCCACGATTCGCCATTATGAAGACCAAATGGTTCCTAGTTTGACCACCTCATTGTTACGTGGAGCAGAAGATGAAGAAGAAGAAACATCTTCAGATCATAGAAACCTATCACGTGATAGCAGAGCAGAAGTTCCTGATGAGGTTATGAATCAGGAATCAGAAAGGGAATCACTTCACCAAGAACTTGCTCAAGATGTTGATACTCAATCAGTGTTGCCACAGTTTAATATCCAGATAGCTCTGAGGAACACCGAAGATTCTCCAGCAGAGTCATCTAGTGCTACAACTTCTAGGAGGGAACGAGATGGGGTTGCTGTGCCAGTGTGGTCGCCTACGACTTCGGGTTATTCAGAGCCGTTTGTAGGTGAAGACAGTTCTTATTTGCAAAGGCATCCACAATCGCACCAATTAATCAACTGGAGGCAGCTTTCTCAAACCGGGTAAGAGTAAACATACGTTTCAAAATTTTGATTACCCGGACTTGTGACTTTAAGGGTGCGTTTGGTACCGAGAATGAAGCATAGGGAATTGGAAATAAGAACATGGGAATTCCTCTTATTTCCAATTCCCTATGCTTAATTCTCGGTACCAAACATAGTGTAAGTTTCTAGTGTTTGGATTATTTAGGTGTCAAATAATTAATTTAATACCAGCCGCAACAAATGTCTTATTATATCTACTTCTTTAAATAACCAGGATTTGCCTAATCTACAACCCCATCAGAAGTGATTCGGAAGCGTATCCAAACACTTATGGTGTGTTAGTTATACAAACTTTCCATTTCACTAATCTAAAAAAATGAAATTTTGTTTACTTTTTTTTGAACAGCTGGTGTGGTGGTTATCGCCTAGGCCCAAGTGTCGACAGATCCCGGTTCGATCCCCACCACAATTTCCTAGTTAGATTAAAATCTCCGTAGTTAGATTAGTTCACCTGAAGGGAAAAACCCCAAAATCCGCCTCTAGTGAGAATCGAACCCGGGTAACAACTCTCCCCAAGTCCCATATGGAAACTTGGTGGCCACCAGGGCAAGCCCAACAATTCCTGACGTTTTCAGTTTTACTACAACTGATTGTGTGAATCTTGATTCCTCGATACCACATGATAACTCTCACATAGAAAACACCAGTTTTGTATATTTTTCAAAAAAGAGAGCTCCAGTTTGCCCCTGTATGATCTCGTTTATTAAAATGTCAAAATATCATATTTAAATCTCTTTCACTTGTTAAAATTTGAGGAAAAGTTTGCATATTTTACAAATACAATGGATCAGAACTTTTGCACATTTTCTAGCTTACCCGTAACACATTCCCAATTAATGGATCCTGAACTACCTGTCTTATGTGATCTTGCTCGAAAGATGCAACGGTTTCAAGATTTCTTGCTGTTCATCATCTCCATCTCTCCTCTAAATGTCATAATTTCATTCAGAACCTTCCACAAAAAGTTTGCATCTTTGCATTCAATATAAACCTTTGTATATATGTTTACCTAACTTCCCTAAAATATCCTCCTCAACGAATTCCCCTATCACTAGTTTGATGAGAATTTACTCAGAAAAATGTTTGATTTCAAGATTTATTGGCAGTAGCAAAGCTGGAATAAGTTTGCACAAGATCATTAGGTCTCTTTGTTAACTGTATTTTCAGAACAAGTTAGCATCTTTTGCAACTGATCTGAACTGGTATACCTTTTTTCTCATGAAAGTCGTTTATAAACAGGTAATCTGTGATCTGAGAAGGTAGAAGCTCATATATTGTCTTGCTATTGTTACATCTACTGGGGGATCACAGACATCAGCCGTACATATTTCCGACATTTGGGAGAACATCTATCCAGCGCAGATACGGAAATGGAAAGATGATTCTTCTATAATCCATTTCTAGTTTCTGTGCTGTTTATATTAATTCTTATGCTGTATAGTAAGAAAGAAACAGTGTTTAGACATAAAAAATGAAACCCCAGATTTTGCCTTTCTCTATTCATGTCATTGCTGTGGTACCCTGATGTACAACTTATCAATGCATTGCATGTGATATTGATCATGCACTTAACTAATTAATAGTAGTTCTTTATGAGTGCTATAATGGACTTCTTCCAAATAGTTGGTGCTGTTTTTACACAACCGACTGTGAGTAGATGTTGTTACGTATGGTCTTGGTGATCTCGTCATCGATGTTGTGTTTCTCATGCTTTGGTTGCCGGAGTAGACCATATACGGTGCACAGAGAGAGAGAGAGAGAGAGAGAGAGAGAGAGAGAGAGAGAGAGAGAGAGAGAGAGAGAGAGAGAGAGAGAGTAACAACATACTGATCGAATGTCGCTTGCAACACCATTAATGGTTAACATTAAAATGAACGTGATAATGGATTCCCACAAGAAAGCTTCTACGTTCGTTATTGGAGTCGAATAATGCGTTACAGTTGACAGCATATCGTGTTGGTGATTGAACAAGACTTTTAGGGTGAGACAAGCGAGTGTCGAACCTAAAATTTGAGATACCAAATACATTGGCACCTACAAGAACAAAATCCTGGATCAAAAACACACAAAAATCAAGAGATGTTTCTAGGCGTGAAATATGTGGTTCTTACGTATGTCACAGGCAATCTCCTAGAAAATGCAAAAGCGATAGAAACAATAGGATTGAAATGGGCACCAGAAATATGGCCAAGTGAACAATATATCATGTTTAGTTTAGTTGATTTGGTTTTTGTTTAGTTGATTTGGTTTCGCACTTTGTATTTCATCTATATAAAGAGTTATGCAAATGATATATTGAGAGACAATATATTTTTAATATGGTATCAAAGTTTGATCTCTAACCCTAATCCCTCCCGGCAATGCCCAACCAAGCGTCACCGTCGACTACCACCTCTCTCTCTCTCTCTCTCTCTCCCCACTGCGACACGACCATTCTGCCTCCGCCACGCTACTGTATTATCATGCTCCTTTGTCACCGTGGTCTTCTCTAAAAACCCCAAATTCTTTCTCTGCTTCCCTGTTATCTTTGCTTTGTTCCCTTGCCTTTCCTGTTTCCCTAATATCTTTGCATTATCATCAACCCAAACTTTTGTTCATCATACTTGGTGAGGAAACAATGCGAAAACAACAAAAAAAGTCTTTTGTTCATCATGTTTGGTGAGTATAACTGTATCATAAATCTGCTAAAACCCGTTGCTCCTAATTCCTGCCAGCCAAAGGTCTTCAATAATTATTTTCTCTTATGTTGCTTCTACTGTTTGTCGACTTTAATTCCAGTTTATGTGTTCGTGATCCTCCCGCCCAAACTGTAGGGGCATGTTAATGGACAATATATCATGTTTGATTTAATTGATTTGGTTTCCTTTTGTTTAGTTTATTTGGTTTCTTTACGCACTTTGTATGTTGTCTACATAAAGATCGAATTGAATACAAATGATACATTGAGGGGGGAAATCTTTTTCTAATACATATATCAGGGCCATTAGACATAAACCCCACCACACCATTCCATTGCCCAAAATTGTTAAAGATCGATCTCTGTCCGACAAGTGCAGCCCCACACCCTATGAAAATCAAGATATTTGTCCCAAGAAACTCCGCAAACCAGATATAAAATTTTAAATGTCAATCCCAAAAATATCTACGAAATCCACAAACCAAACACTTCCGTGTGGTATCTTCATAATCCTACTTCTATACATCCGATCAGGGTGAAGATAAAGATTGTACCTATTGTTTACTTTATCATGCATTTTGAGATGATGCTAAATACGCTTCAAAAAACTAAATATATTCTGTTTGCATATTCTTATTAAAATGACATTTGTCAATGGATGTGTCAGTTTGAAGGGGTTCAAAGAGGAATGTAATCACAAGAAGTTCAGGTCATGCTCATCGTTTGATCGTTGGTTTTGGTTGCCTACGATGGAAGGGAAGGGGCGTAGAAGAGATGTAGGTAGGTTTTCAACGTAAAGATTCTATTACATTTACAACCAACAAGTAAAAAGAATAACACGACCGACCAAACAAGAGACAAGACAAATAGAAGAAGCTCGTTACAACTCTTTTCTATCAAACAAATTGTAATCTACATTTCACAGCAACAAAGTAAGTTACTTCAAATGCCAATTAGACCATAAAAACTTCCCTATCCCAATGGAAGAAGGTAAACATCTAAACCACTATTACTTGAGGTCAACTTCCAGGTCCATCCCGGCTTGTGCTTGTCTCACCCAAAGAAACTGAAGCCAATGATTTCGACGCCCAGGCAGCCTTCGCATTCATGGCTCCATGCAGATTGCTTCTCTTGCAGGGCTCCGTGAGTGAACTGAATAATTGTTTGGCACGATTCAAGTACGCCAGAGGATGCTCCCACAGGCTCTTAAACCGTATGTTCACCACCCTTCTTCTCCATGAAACTCGAGCACAAGTCAAGAAAAACGGATAACTCAGGTAAACCAACCTCAAAACCACAAATATGGTGGCTAGTGCCAAGTACGTCTCGTGGCAAAGCATGTTTTCAGGGGACCTTGCCCATGAAAACGGGCAGCTTTCTGGCTCACTGCTGTTTTTCTTCTCATGCTTGTGTACTGTTCCACCCAGGGATGCTTCATCAGCAGATTCAGCTTTAAAACCTATACATAAAATTGTTCCAAGCCATTTTCAATTTTACTTTGTGTACTTTATGTGGTGCAAAAGGAATTGCAAGTGCCATTTTCTTGATACAATACACCTATAAAATAATGCAGATCCCATATGAATTGCAGCCAAGTTTACATTAAGAGATCGCTTTTAAATATGTTTTCCATGCTATTTGGTGAGATCATACTAGATATGGCAAAATGACCAGGCTGGGTAATGGGTCAAAATTGGTAATTTTTAATACATATCGAGTTAGGTTGACTTGCAAACAGTTTTTGGTTCATTCTTTTGAATTTAATACTTTATTTATTTACTAAATGTAATACGAAAATGATACTACTAAAATAACATTCAATTTACCTGATGTTGCTAGCATATGAATACACTTTCAGACATTCAACCATTAAACCCATTTCATTTCTAAACTTTTAAGATCTAGTTGGATATAAAATATAAACCATATTGATCCATATTTAGGTAAATGGGTCAAAATTGCCCCCATTAGAACACATCAATCCCCCCTACAGATACTCCATATATAACCCATAACGATCAATAATACTCATGGAATAACTAATCAGTCTATAATACATATTAGCATGTACAACCCACCTATGAGATTCCACAATGACAGTGTTTCAGCTTTCAGGCATCTTATCCAAAATATATAATCCCACAAGCCACATCCACTAGAACCAAGAAAGTTAAGAGAGACTAATCCGTACACATTACATTCTAATTTTACCCTTGTAAGCTATGCAACCTATTTTATCAATAGACAAACAAAAATAGTGATATTTAAGGAGATATATCATCAAAAGCTCCCTAGTTGATTGCCTAAAGAACCAACATTGAGATTTGAGAAAACGTGAGAAGTAAGATTAAAGAAAATAGAAAATGTTGATGGCTAACTTGTAGAAGAAAAATACCAGTAACGTTACTGTAGAAAGCCATGAGTGACCCAAGCGTCCGAGAGCCATGATAGCGCACACGCATTGTTGAGTTCAAGACAAAGAGAGTAGGAAACCCATGAACTCCATATTTTGAGAGTATGCTGCAAGAAATCTGGTGTTATTCATAAATGTGTATATACAGGTGCAAGTCCATAATAAATGCGAGCATAAAGGTCTCAAACCTTGGTCTTATGATGGATTCTTCAATTGCAAAATGAGCGACCGAAGGATACAACGAAGACATCACGGATAAACTTGGTCTAAACGTTATAGAGAAAGGGCACCAGGATGCATAGAAGAGCACAACAACATAATCTTGAGCATTCTTATGGACCATACTCAATGCTTTTTGCAGTGTCGTCTCATCTCCCTGGAAATAAAGATTTGCAAAAGGCCATAAGTATGTCCATCAAAATATATGACAAGAACAATAAATCCCATTTTCATACAATCATCTTTGACTTCTTATAGGTATCATATTATATGACTACTAACGTAACAATATAACTAAAAGCTCAATATTAATCTTAAAGCCACTTTTCAACTTGGAACGCTATTCACAAACATTATATGTGTTCCTCGTTATATGGTCCAAAAAACACAAAAGTTGATCACTCCAATTTGTATCATATGTATCTTTTGTGGAAATCTAAGCCAATGTCATCATTGAAAACACTTATGCTTCGTATTGCTCAAATTTTTTGGTAGTGTAGATGCTATAAAAGAGCTTAAATACCCATTTTAAAGAAGAAATGCATATCCTCGTTTCACCAATTAGAGAACCGTTAGTAAGTGAAACATTACTGCAGACATGAGAATACCAATTGTCCCTTGTTTAACAGGAGACTTGAAACCTCCAAGATACCATCCAAAATAGGGCTACAAATGACTCGAGCTTTTATCGAGCAGCTCGGTGTAAGCCCAAAACTCGAGCTCAAAAATTTAACAAGACGAGCTCGAGCTTTAAATGACTCTGCTCAAGTTTTTATCAAGCTTTTTGAGCCTTTTATATATGATTATACGTGCATATTGAGTCGAGCTTTTCAAGTAATTTGAGTATCAGACCTTATATATATACATATCAAGTCAAGCTTTTAATAAGCAATTCGAGCTTTTCGAATATCGAGCTGAGATTTTATGGAGCTCGAGCTATAAACCAAGAAAACAAACCCAAAAATGGTTTATAGAAATTCGAGCTTTTCGAGTACTTCTCGAGCCGAGCTTGAGCCTACATTTTGAAAGCTCATCGAGCTATCGAGTTGAGCTCGAACCTACCCAAAACAAATTGAGCCGAGCTCGAAGTTGGTTCGACTCGTTTGCAGCCCTAATCCCAAGTTGCAACTTGAAATATTCAACTCCACAATAAAGTGTATGACTATAGTCAAATGTGTGCAATACCCTTCAAGCTTAAATGTTATTCCTTCCACATCAAAAATAAATAGAAAGGCTTGATTACATACATGTTTGACTATAGGCAAACGTATTCTATACCCTTCAAGCTAAAAAGTTGCTCCCTCCACCACAAGATACTTGCAACAATCAACTTTGTAACAAAAATGTTTGCCTATGATCAAATGTATTTGATGAACTTCAAGCTACAGCACTACTCCTTCCATCAAAAAATAATTTCAACATTCAACCGGACAACAAAAGAATGGAACATCTTATGGGCCAAAATCAACATCGTCAATTCTTGTAATTTTAAAAGGTAATCAGTATGTTTACCCTAAAATAGACAAGACGGATGAAGAATCTAGCATTCTATCAAGTATCAACTACCCAACTTGAAAAACTAAACCAAATTCTATCAACCAACGATGCAAATCAAATTAATAAATCAACCAATGTGATCCAAGAAAAGCAATGATTCTGATACATAACAATAAAAAAAAACAAACCTATTTCGAATCAAACATAACAATTAACTACAATTCATATAAATGGATAAAACCCCAAATTCCACATACTTTTAGAAATGAACTTTCTTTTAGAGTGCGCACATACCTCAATAACACCAACAACACCGAAAGAATTATCAATCCCGTTCAAGGGACAAACCGGATATTGAAAGACAAAGATTGAATCCTTAATCGATTTGGGTGGACAAATAGATATAGAAACCCTAGGGTTCTCATACGCGTGTGTTAGCGTTCCAAATATCACCAATAAAACGAACCCAAATTGAGAAATCTTAATCGTACTCATGAAATTCGATGAAATAGACATGTATCTGGATAGGTATTACAGATTGTGATACAGTAATCAAATGAAAAAAACCCCCCACCCCCACAAAAATTGAAGAACCGGATGAGCGTCAGTGTAAAGCGCTATGGAATTGAAATGAATGTTTGATTGGAAAAGGAAAGGCGAAGAAACAAAAAACAATAACAGCGAAAGAGATGAGTTGTTGTATTCAATGAATGAATGGAGGGGTTTTTTGCGTTTCAGAGTCTATGGGAGAGAAAGATAATAATTTCGCGCAGTCTGTAAAAAATGGTATTTTCTTGTTGGTAAGCCATACATTATGGAATCTTTTGGTTATTCACCGTATAATCACCCATTGAGTAATGATTTGCCACTGACCTCCATTTATTTTTGTTCATTTTGGTAAAGTAAACAGCTATAATGTATAGATCTTTTCTTTTCTTTTTCTTTTTTTGTGTGTTTGTTTATATTTATTCATATTCATATTCATATTCATAAAAAATAATAATAATAATAATAGATGGGAGACCCCTTTTAATTTTTTAATAAGGAGATAGAGTATGATAATCCCTGTCAATATGTCACATATAAACAATGATATTGATGGTTACACAGTCTAGAAAGATGAAGAAATGAAAAGATGATTATATCATCCACTCTCTTAAGTGGTTAAGTGGGATAGAAATATTTAGGTTAAATAATGTGGTAATTTTTTGGATTAAACTTGAATGTGATTTCGTAAGGCTTTTCTCATTGGTTGGTAATTTTATATATATATATAGAGTAGTGCATTCCAAAGCCAATTTGTTAACCTGATTAATGCGAAATTGAATTATGAAATATTTACAATGTATATATGAACATTCACTCGTAATCATGCAATATGAATAACTACTAACTACACTCGTAGCAAACAACAATCCATTTACTTTATATACAACTAGATATGTGACAAGCGAGCATTGTCTCCTTCATTGCTAATTACACACCCTCTTTCTTTAATATGTGAGAAAATATTAAGTTTAATTAATGGTTCTCACATCAATAACAAACATCATGTGAGAAAAGGAGGGTGTAATTTGTAAAAAAATTAATTATGGCGTGTGTGCGTATAACACGGCCTTGTTAAATTATGTACATTTTGATAAACAGTTAATAAAAAGGATATTTAAATGTTTTGTGTCACCAGAAAAGATAAATATGATTTATTATTTTTAAAATAAAATAAAAGATAAATGCAGCTTTTTATCAATATACTTAACTGTAAACTCTATTACTTTTCAATGAATATTGAACCACGTTGCCAGGATGCACAAGCACATAGCTAAATAACTGACTTATTTTATTACTTTATATATAATATATAAAATTTTGGTTTACTATAATAACTTTTAATATAATATGTTTTGTAAAATTTCGAGTATATCGTTATGATCGCATTATTTTTATCAACATTCCGATATAATTTTTATTACCTTCAGAACTATTTTCGTTAAGCAGACGGATATGCAGCAGACCAACTTTTTTATTGTATATATAATACATAACTGTTTTGTTTTCCTTGTTATAACATTTTATAAAATTTTGAATATATCATTATGATCACATTATTTTTATAACTACTTAATAATTATATAAAATGTTAGTAGTGTAAACAAATATAAAATTAGACGATTAATAAAGGTTAGATAATTGTTAAAAAATCATAATCCTATTTTATGACATTTGAAAATATTAAATATGACTTTAAATTATAACAAAAATTTTTATAATAGTTTAAAGTTTTCCTAATAGTGTAAGAAAATAAAATGAAGAGAAAAAAAAAAGAGTTAAATAACATGTATATTTAGTAGGTGACTTAGTCTTTTATACTCTTAAAAAGTTAGATAATGCTATGTTACTCTTATAATTTGAATGAAACTAAAAAAAATTACTAGTTTATTAAATCTAATATATCATCATAAATTGAAGAACACGATTTTCATATGTAGATGTAAAATAGTCATTTTGTGCTAATAGAAATCTATGAAATGATGATTTTTAAGAGTATAAAATACTAAGTTGTAGTAGTAGTAGTAGTAATAATAATAATAATAATAATAATAATAATAATAATAATAATAATAATAATAATAATAATAATAATAATAATAATAATAAAGAAACTAATTAATATATAAATATAACACTTATATAAATTGTAGTAGTCAAATAGTTATAATAAAAGGTTAAAATATCACATATTAATTAAGTAATATTAAATATAGAACTATTTAAATATAAAGTAAATACTAAATTACAAACCTGAAATTAGTTTCAAAGGACAAAATTGGTATTTCTAAAAAGTTGAGTTGGTTAGGGACCGAAAGCGTAACAATATTTTAAAATAAAGGCTACCGGTGTAATTTTTCAAAATTAGGGAAGAAACCTGAAATTTGGTACAAACCACAAGGACCATTTGTGTAATTTACTCTTAATTTTATTATAAATTATTAGTTATCTATGTATATATAGCTAAAATTTTTTAAGATAATTAGTTTTTAAGTAATTTACTCTTAATTTTATTATAAACTATTAGTTATCTATATATATGGCTAAAAAGAATTTATAATAATTAGTTTTTAAATTTATATACATAGGCTTTTTAATTAGAAAACCTGATTCCCCGATGAAAATCTCAGGACCTCCGATACCCAATGAGGCAGGGATGGAAAAAAAAATTCATTATCCGATGAGGATGGAGAATAAGATCCCCAGTCATTCCCGTCTAATCGTATGCCTATAATGATCTCAATCGAATCAATATAGAATTCAGACATGACTTGGTTCAATCCAATGATCCAAAGACCAGACGAGACCCATTTGAGGAACCACAAGACCCAACCGGATTAAAACCAGGTCTGTCCTACCATGACCCGATGGAGCAGCCCAAGCCAGCATGGGCACCACCAGACACCAGTCCGTCTCTTGGTTGACATCTAGGCTCAACAAACAATACAAGTAATGTCCAAAGAAGACACAAACAGAACACCATCATGCATTTTGATAATGAATGAAATATCAAATAATAGAATTCAAATGTTATGAATTGAAAAAACATAGTCAAGATCATCAAGAAACAAACAATATTTGCTTTCGCATATATACTACTCATCAATCTCCCTTTTGCTTATTCTTATAATCAGATTCATCATAAAGTCGTATACTGACCGAGACAAATGACAATAAGTTTCAAGTATAAAAATTTCAAACCTATACTTTTGTGTAATTACACTGGTCCTACATCCACCTTACGGCGGTAGGAGCTTGTTTGGTCCTTTCAGCAGACCATTTTTCTCTTCTGTATCACCAATAACTTCAGTTCCCTTCAGCTTTCTTCTTCTGCCTAAAAGTTCCTTAGTTTGGTGATGATAAAATGTTGAAACACGAAGAAAATGAATTTTAAATATCATCATAATGAGCTTGCTTGACTCCTTATGAAAGGTTTCTGGCACACGAGAAGTTTTTCGTCATCGTTGCTCTCGATTTCCACAACTCGAGCTTCCCATTTTAATCTAGCTGTAATGGCTCTAGCTGATTCAATGAGAGAGGAGGTGTCGCGTAGTATCACCCAACCCTGCATTTCATTCTCACAACCATCATCAATCTTTTAATTAATAAATAAGCAAGTTTAAAACTGGACCAAGAACAGAACGAGATTATCTCAAAATCCAATAACTTGAACATATATCAAGTTCAAGTCTTAATACTTAAAGTGCCCATACTAGTCTCAACTCTCAACTATCAAGGACATACAATTTATCATTGACTCGCTTGCCTTTTTCATGATCCTCTTATTACTTGGTGTGCCCATACTTGGTTTTAATTTCTGAAGAAGCCTTTCTTTTTTAAAGCCTTACTAAAAACACAAAAAGATGAACTGGACCCAAATTTACATTTTTTCAAATTGACGAATCCTATATGGCAATATCCATGTACCTTTAAGCTTGCAAGAAACTATGTTGTCTATTTGGAAAATCTAAGAAAATCAATCAAGATACCTCTGGACGGAGTAACCGATCGATCTCAAAGAAAAGATCCAGCATGCTGCAACGTGACTGCTTTTTGGTTTCAAGGTATAAAAGTCCATCAGCATGCACCATATCGTAAGTTCTAGGGTAAGTTGGAAATGCTTCACACCTAAAAACATCATTCCCGCGCAATGACAACAAGTAAGCATCTTACTATTTTGTTCATATTATCATACCTACAAAGACAACACTGAACATACCAGTCATGCAACACTCCAACGAATCCCCTGTCCAGGATAAGGGGAAGGTGGTTTACCCCACTGGTGGGAACCACATTCATCACCCATACAGATTTTCTGGCGTCCAATAATGCCGAATTAAAACCACCAAAATGGGCATTCATGTCCAAGACATTTCTGACCATATTGTAAGGCGGAATAGGATCCTCCTCACCTGGTCTCTTCGGATGATCTGAAAATATGAGTGGGGAGAGTAGAGACCAGTAGTCTCGAACTGTTGACTTCCAGATAAGATTATCTTCCATAAAGTCATCTGGAAGTACACCTGATAATGCAATAAAATTAATATCAAAACCGCCCCATCTAACATTTTCTATCAGTATGTAACAAAAGCTTACCATGTACTGCAAGTTCCTTGGGGGTCAATGTAGCTCTAGAAGGCCATGTAGCCCTTTCCTCAATAGGAACCCATCGCCGGCTACGAGTCCCTCCAATGCATGCCTCAAGTGGATGGTAATAAGGAGATTCAACATCATGACCCTCCTTGCAGATTACAGGACCCGAACCATGTTTCCTATCAATGACAGAAGTTAGAAGATAAGATTAAGAAATTCAAAAATCAACTTCTATAAATTGCGATTCAGTTATGCATATATATTGTATAAACATGGATATACCTAGAAGCATAACAATTTTTCTTGCTAGGCTTTTTCCACACGACTGTTTTATCTTGTTGTGATAACAAATCCCAACAAAGATCTCTTGCAAAATTGCGCACAAAATCCCATCTTTTCAAATTTTCTTTATCACGAACAGAAGCTGGTGTGTTAGCAAATGGTGAGGTCCAGACAAAGTATCCACCAGGCCTCAAAACCCGATCTACCTCTATCAAATGTACACCATCTGTAACAAAACTCAAATGAAAAAAGGGAGCTTCAATTCAAGATCGATAATCACTCCAGAATCCGACAAATACACACAAATAAACAACCAACAAGGGCTAGAAGTATTGGTAACCATGAAGATTAGCTTACTAAGAATATACCTTTATTATCCCATTCAACACCATCCCACGCACTGTGTATCATGTCGAAGGAAAGCGATGGGAATGGCAACTGTTTCGAAGCTAAGGAACCAACCATCGCAGGGAGACCTCGTTCAAGAGCTATTTCGACTTGACTGCCTGAAGCCTCATAGTTTGCAATACACATTGTTAAAAGTTGTTTTGGGAATAGGTGTGCTCCTAAGCTACCATAACCACAACCTATATCTAATATGGTTCTGACCTGAAAAGGAATGGATAAAAACAGTTAGAAAACTATGCATTGTTTTTCACCATGTATGTGCATCTATAGCTAAGCTAATGTGGTATCATTGAAAATGGCATTTGCAATTGCTATTTCAAATCCAATTCTAGGAAAAATGGCATACTTTCCTATCATCATCATCACAAATACTAACGGTACTCATTGGAATGTATGACGTTCCTTCCTTTTTCATCTTTCTTGAATATCGGAAAATGCCTCAAACACTTAAACTATGCATCAAGTCAGGCATTGCAATTTTATCGGATCGGCTTAGTGCAACTCACAGACAGATGGCCAAATCCATATGAGTGGTAGTCATACAGAAAACTCAATAGGGACATCAAAAGTTACTAATATTGGCAGTAAAAACAAACATGTTGTAAACACATTTTTATTTTTAAAACAGCAAATCAACTCACATATTTATGTGTCCAAAGAGACTCAAACTCACAAATCAAAGGATTCTAGAAAGTTGTTATTACTTACTCCAGCTTGTACAAGATATGATTCGTTTCTTAAACCAATCATTTCTGCTATCTGATGAGAGTAGTCTTCAATATTATCATCAACCATAGAAGAGGCAAAACTAAAAGATATTTGGTCCTCATCTAACATCATCATCCTGCAACCAATTAGCCCCCAAAAAGTAAATAATAGGAACGTAATAAGATAAATGTCATTAAATAAATAACCAACCTATCTATCAAACTTCAAAGTACAGCAAATTCACAGACCTCTTTGTCAAGCTTCCAGATGAAAGTACCTCCTGTGCAGTAATTTTAACATTATCAATCCAGATTACATCTCTTCCAGTAGGCCACCTATGTGGGATTTTGTATTTAGGTGGAGCAAGAATTAAACAATTCTGCTTTGTCATAGGCCCACAATGCCGGTCATATTCTTTCCCTTCAGTAAAACCCAATTCAAGATTTTCGGTAGTATTGAAACATGGTACATAATGTTCAGATTCTAGAGAACAGAAATCAGACTCTTTGAACCTAGTAGCACCAAGTGAGAGCTCCCCAATGTCCCACAAGTCCGACACAAGCTGTTCCTGCAGCCGTCTATACCCACGGACCATATGACTCCTAGAAGCCGTTGTGAGTGAGATTGTCCACAAAAAAGACATGGTAAGACCAACAATCACTATCACTACTAAACAGAACTTGAGAAAAAGTAAAGTCAGCATATGTCGATTCCTTAAAGTTGAGGGGGTAAATGGATCAGACGCAACAAATTTATTTTCCATGACATCTTGTTTTGATGATGAAATTTCTGAAAAAAGGAACTGGAATGGATTCCTTAACGTTAAAGATACATGATCAGAGGATGTTTTTGAACTCTTATCCAAATCTTCCCTATCGGTTTTAACCTTCATCTGAGACTCTTCCAAATAATCTTGAATATTTCCTGAAAGTCTCCCCCCACCCAAAACACCTCGATGGAGTGGCCTGGACATTCTCCTACATTCAAAACGATAGTATAGAATCATGAGAAAGAGCTCAATTTCAAAAACAACAATATCAAAATTATATACATTGCAAACAATACAGAAATGCCTAGTACAAGATCTGTTCATATATTACTCCACTAGATCCAATAAACCTAAACCAATTTCATAAACTTCTTCAAAAGAACTCCAAGCATAAGTACTTCACTTTTTGACTGTGAATGATATTTGTTAAAAAAAAGAAAGAAAGAAAGAACAAATGTATTAAATTTGCACATACATACACGACAAATCCATTAAAAACATACAGAAAACAACACGAATTTGGCTGAACTGAAAAGAAGTAATTATTTACCTTAACAGATAATGTGTTGAACCAAAATCAAGAAATTTTCAGCCAACAATTCTTCAATTCCCCATCATTTCATACACCAACTCACTTGTCAGTTTATCTTACTCAAAAGCCCTGGTATGAGTGTTTTTGGTATAATTTAAGAAACCAAAAACAGAGGTGTAGAATTGATCTTGCAAAATGGATCCAAAGCTCCGTCGTTAATACTAGTCACTTGAACTCTCTCTATAATAAGATGACAGATAGAGACTAAGAGAGAGAAACTAAAAAAGTATATTTTATACACACATTGATGATTAAAGTAGACTAGATGCGTGAATGGATCAATGTCAACTTAAACGCGCTAACACTGATTATAAAGAAGTTCCAAGTTAATTGTGAACTGTGAACACAAGGTCAATAAATGAGATTCACCTCAAATTAATTAATTCAATTGTTTAAGCGATAAATTAACTTCACCATTTACTATGTGTATGTTACACAGAGTGAGAGAGAGAGAATCCATAGACGGCTTTCCTAAAACATAATTTCAAACACTTGGTATAATAATATTGACTTAAAAGAGGATGGGATCAGCATCAGCCATCAGCTGGCGCTATTAAATGTGAAAAAAGAGATTTACCTCGAACCACCACCACCGTCAGTGTGTAGATCTGCCGCCGGAATTGCCGGTCCAATTTATATGTAGAGAGAGAATATATATATATATATATATACATACACACACATAGATGTAGATTAGTAGATGTAGAGAGAGAAAGTTTTTTCGATTTCACACTTTACACCGGCACGAAATTACGAAGGCAATGAGGCTCCACCACATCAGATAAACCCTAGAAATTTGATCAGGGTAAAATCCAAAACTTTATAAGCTTCTGAAAATTGGTACTTTGATTGAAAGCATAGAATCTTGAAAACCCTTTCTTTACTGTTGTTTCTCCCTCTTTTTTGGTAATTTTTCATTTCGGTTTTTAATTTATAATTTTTAAAAAATTTATAGTTTTTAAAAAAAATTATAATCTAAACAAGTTTTTATTTTTAAATTTCATTACAAAAAAATTTGGTAATGCAAATAGTAATGTAATATAGAAAATTACAGAAAATAGAATTTTGTTAATTTCGTAATTTCATTTTTGACATAATACTAAAAGAATTAAATAAAAGAAATGATGAAAAAAGTATTTTGAAATGACATACAAAAAGATGCAAAAACAATAATCCAAAAAAAATCTTTTGATGAATAACAAACAAAAGATTTATTAACGAAAAGATGTATTTTTGTTGCATATAACCTTTTGTAACGTAAAATATTAAAAAACTAATTAGAAGTATGAGTAGGGGCGATAAAATTTTAAAATACCGAGTTACGTATGTATCAAATCTCGAGTGACACCTAAATTTTTTGTAAGTGACGCCTACAAAAAAATTATGAAATTATAATATACATACCTATTTTATATTTGTTGTTTTTATTTACTCAAATTTATTGAAATATTACTGAGTTTTAATCATGAATTTTTTCAAAAAAAAAAAAATCCAAATAGGATATATAACAAGAATAAACAACCTATCAAGTTAATTATGTTAAGTTAGCCAAAAAAAATTTGAAAAAGCCCAAAAAAAATTATAGCCCAATCCTTTTGAAACCTGTAATCGTTTTCTTTCTTTCACGGCTTCACCCTTTTGGCATTTTGGACTATGGCTTTCTGAGTTCTGACCGACCGGTGACGACGCAGTCACGTCTCCACTCTCCACCCCGCTCCCACAGTTTTGTCGGACTTCACCAGTGACGGCGTGATGCAACCTGTTGGAGTCTCTCTCTCTCTCTCTCTCTCTCTCTCTCTCTCTCTCTCTCTCTCTCTCCTGACGGTCTCTCTCTATCTAGGTATAAAATATGTCTTTCTAAAGTCTCATTTTAAGTATTTATATGTTAAGTGTAGTGTATACTTGTTTAATACTTTAATTTACTGAAATATAAAGTATATATGTTTAATTTATTGAATATTTACTTATATTAGATTAATGGACACATTAGATGTTAAGTATATATTTTTTACTTTTTTGATCAATTGTTAAACTTATTTGTTAACTCTTTAAAAAACTTATAGGTCAATGGACAAATTTTAGAAAAGAAAGTTTTAATGGTATTGTACTGAGTATTTATTAATTAGAAAAATCTTGTTATTTGTTAATTTGCGTGGCAATCCGTTTCGGTGACCCGATCCATCATAGAAAATATTTCGAAAATCTAAGTAATAAACTTGTCCTAAAAAACTGATACCGATAACAAATAATCCTGAATCCATCCCTGTAGAAGTAAAGTAAATTGTGTTTGTAACATAAAGATGATAATAAAAATAAGGGATAATTGCGTAAAAAATCTTTAACTTGTCAGTTTTTTGTGATTTAAACCCTTAACCAATTTTCGTTGCATAGAAAACTCCGAACTAACTAAAAATCAGTAAATCAATGTTTTATCAATGGGTAACCGGTTATTAATCCTACGTGTACCGGTAAATAACCTACGTGAAATTAATTTTAATTGTTGAAACCGGTGTCCAAGTATTACACATCATTTAAACCCCTATTGATGATGTAATCCCGTTTAAAACTTACATTTAAAAATGATCAACTGGGGTTTAAATGATGTGTAATACTTGTCAACCGATTTCAACAATTAAAATTCATTCCACGTATGTTATTTATCTGTCCATGTAGGATTCAGAACCGGTTTCAACCGTTTACTCATTGATAAAACATTGATTTACTGATTTTTAGTTAACTCGTGGTTTTCTATGCAACGAAAAATGGTTTAGAGTTTTAATCACAAAAAACTGACAAGTTAGTGGTCTTTTACACAATTATCCCTAAAAATAATAAGTATTTTCTTAGGTAATTTTAATTTGGATTTAAACTTAACAATTTTGTTGGAATGTTAAGTATTTTAACGAGTATAATGTCAAAAAATTAATGTATCGGAAGGACATAATGATAAGGAATATTAAAGTGGGGAGTGGGAAAGGTCACATGCAAATACGTTCCAAAAAATTTTATAAAGGCTATGAATGAAGTGTGGGGCCCTTTGGGAGGCGCGTTACTGTGTCGGTGATGCCTTTACTTCCTTGGGGAGCATTGCCTACGTGTCACAATACCAATAACCTTTTCAGTGTTAATACACCAAATATTATTCAATAATATCTGGACGAGTTTACTTTTAAACCCGACCCAAACCCGAAATAATCAAAATCCGAACATAGGCGTTTGGTTCGCAGATTTTTTCTTCTAGGATGTGCATTTTGTCAAAGGATTTGCATTTGTCAGGATTTTGTCAAAAAATCTGAATTATCTTATATAAAAAATTTGCTACTCTGAAGAATGCAAGGTAACTGAGATTTAAAATCCTAGGGGGGAGGCTGGGTTTTTAAATAACAAAGAAGGAAGAGATTTATGAAGTCCTGAGATTTTAAATCCTTACTAAAATCTACGAACCAAACATGAGATTTTAAATACAAATCCCAGGGAATCTTATGAAATCCGCGAACCAAATGCACCCCTAGGGTATTTTTAGTAAAAGGGTTAAGTGTTATTTTGATAATCCAACCTTCAGATTTTTTTTATTTAACCATTAAACTATTTTTTTGTCCCGATCTAGCCATTGAACTATAATGTATATATATATAAGGGTAAATTACAATTTTCGTCACTGTGGTTATACGCAAATTATGATTATCGTCATTCTAATGATTAAATTACGATTACAGTACCTATAGTTGGCAATTTATTATGCCTTTGGTCCCTTTGTCCAATATTTTTTTAAAAATGATGATTTTGCCCTTTCATTATTATTTCAGTTTTGGTCCTTGATCAAATTATTTCTTTTTATTTAATTTATTAATAGCTTTTTTATTTTTTACTATTTATTTAATATATTTACTATTTGTTAAACAAAAAATATAGTTTAAAATCAACAAGACTTTACATATTTATATGTATAAATTAATTTAAGTTTTTAACTTTATGAAATAATTATATATTTCATTATGTTATAAATACAACAATTATGGGTTTCCCTAAGTTATATGTATAAGGTTTATCTGACCATTAACTTTATGGTATAACAAAACTAGAATAGAAAACACGTTAAATAATATATTTGATTAAGATAAAAACAAAATAATTAAATTAATTCGAATAAAAAATTATTAAATATATAAGTATTTATGTGAATGTAACGTATAATAAAGACAATAGATAAATAAATTAAATGCGTAAATAGTTTCATTTTTTACAAATGAAAAGTAATATACATTTAGAAAAATAAATATATAAATAGTTCAACGTATATGAACGATAATAATAGTATTTATAACAATAATTAACAAAAAAATACAACATAATAAATTAAGTCATATATAAGTTATTTTCATTAATTACTACTTAGTCATGTAAATACTTAAATCATAACAAAATAATAATATTAATACTATTAATAATAATATCAAATAAATAAATAAATAAAACATATTGAATAACCTTTTATTTCAATTGAATTTTAATAGTAATAACTAGACAATATAATAGAAGAATAGAAAATATATTAAATAAATAGTAAAAGAATAAAAATCTATTAATAAAATGAAATAAAAGAAATAATTTGATCAAGGACCAAAACTGAAATAAAATAAAAGGGCAAAATCGTCATTTTAAAAAAAAATATTAGACAAAGGGACCAAATGCATAATAAATTGTCAACTATAAGTACTGTAATCGTAATTTAATCATTAAAAGGACGATAACCATAATTTGTGTATAACCACAGGGACGAAAATTGTAATTTACCCTATATATAATAAATGAGTAATTAAATTGTTACGTGTCATGTCTTGTTAATGAGATTTTCCATGTATCATTTTGCCATTGTTTCTTTTATCAAAGTCTAATTTTAATTATAAATCAAATCAAATCAAAATTATTCAATCAAACAATCTAATAATTATTAGTTAATTAAAATCTAATAAAAACTAATTTAAATTCAAATCAAAATCATTCCATTCTAATATTATATAATTTAACTAATGTGATAATTAATTAACTAAAACCTATAAATTCTAAATTCTTATAATTATGCATGTATGTTTATAAATATTTGTTTTTAATCATTTTTAAATCAATGTATTGAATAGTCATATGGGAATTTGACCTATTAATAAGTAAATATACATAATCTGTTTTTGGTTTCATAAAAAAGCTCTAACAACCTCAATAAATAGAGCAGATCTAACACACTTCAATTAGTCACATTTTTTTTTTTTGTTGTTGTGAACCCACCCCAACCCGAACCCCAACCGACCCGTCCCCCACGGCCCCACCGACCGCCTCTCATTTTCTTGTATCCACTATTACATATAATCATGTCGCATTTCACGTGGCAATCATATCGTTAGTTTTAAGTCTACTAAATATTTTATATTAGAAATCAAGACAATTTTACTAGAAAAATTATTATATAAATTGTATTTATCACATTAGACTTGTTCATTTAAAAGAACTAGCTAGCTTAATTAATTGCAATTTTGTTTTTGTATTACGGAAATTTTGACCCAACGGGTCAAATAGTTAATTTGACTAAGATAAAAACACAATTTTTTTTTAAAAAATGAAAATTTATAAAACAGTGTATTAAAGAAATTGTCTTTGAAAAAAAATTTAAAAATTATGTAAAATTTACTTTTGGTCGTTAACGCGTTTGACCCGTTTGTTTGATTGAACTAAAATTGTCACCCATTATGAAGTAACTAATAACGCTTTTATTAAGTAATATAAACATAAAAAAAATTTATTATTGATCAATCAAATCTAACTGATCTCATAAATGAAACTTCAAATGTAATTAATCCTCATGTTCGATCAGTAAATTTACATAATGCAATATTGTTTGAAAGTTTGACACTCACACACACATATATTTAATTATTTAACATTTTAATTGATATATATTTCATTAATTATAAAGTCATGTAAAATGTTTTCTGATATCATGTGTGTAAATAACTATACGATCGAATATATGTTATAATTAGACGTACCGTACCCTCTGCATATATGCATGCCTCCCTCCCTCCCTCAATGTACATGTATATAATTCGATCGACATTATAACTAAGTAGCTATAATTTAATTCAATCAAAAAATTTGAAATTCAATGAACTGGAAATTAAATATATAATTTATTTCTTTATTTATTATATGCAATAGAAACTTAACATTTATGATCTAACAACCAAAAACTCAAAAAGTTTCTTAAAAGGCATGCAATTGCAACTTGCAAGGGGCGTACTTGTTATGTATTCCTGTAACTATTTTTGTAGTAATATTAATTTTGTCAACCAATTAAGTATATTTTTTAGAGTGCATATCGATCAGCATATTTCATTAAAAAAGAACAATTATAAATTAATTGTAAGAAGTTTGACATTTTTTTTCATTTAATTTATGCATGTTAATTAATACTTATTAAAGAATGCACAAAACACTATTAATTACACAAGGGGAATCCTATATATTTGCAATCCCTATATCTATTAATTAATTTGATATATATATATATATTAATTGTACGTACATCTTGTATGATTAAACATTTCATTTGAATTCATCTTATATTTCTTTTGTTTTTCCAAGTCTTACCTCCTCCATCATTAATTTTATCTCTCCATAAGATCGAGTTGTATACAACAACAACGGAACCCGGCTTCATTTAATTAATCATAATGAGGAGGTGGGCTAGCTCTATCTGGGTAACTCATGTCACAGCAGACACAATCGTCCTCACCATGGTGACCGTGGTCATGTCCAAAACCATCCTAATTAAATTAAGGGCGCGCACCAAATTATTACGTACTAATTAAATTTATGGTACTTACTAGACTTTTCTGTGCTAATTACGTACTAATTAAATTAAGGGCACCAAATTATTCAAAACAATAATAATAGTAATAAGCAACGAGTTTGAGTTTGAGTTTGAGTTTGAGTTTGAGTTTGAGATGATGATCCATTTCTTCAATTTGAGTAGTTCTTCTTCACCTTCTTCAATTCTGCTTTTTTTAGTTAATTTCTTGTATTTGAATGGCAATGTGCATGTATACATTATATATTCAAGAAGATTATCATGATCAATTACTTAATTAAGTAATATCTCTCTTTTTTTATTTTTCTTATTTTTAGTTACGTCATCAGTCTTAAAAATATTTAAGACACAAATATTATTACAAAATATTTAACAATATTATATTAATTAAAACCCCAAATATTATAACTAATGTATTTTGGTCGTCAAATTCCATTCTCTTAGTTACGTTATCACTAATAAAATTTTAAAAAAAAACTCCAATTTTATTAGAAAATACCTAAAATCATAAAAACTTTTATTAAAAACCCAAAGATTTTAACTAATTTATCCACCAAATTTTATTTAAAGAAATACAAAAATATAACAAGAAATAAGTTTCATAAAAAAAATAATTTCATGACAAAAAGTTTTTGGTCTGTTTATTTTGAAAATTTCAGATATTAATTCGTCTTAAATCTTAAAATTCAAATATTAAGTGATTTAAAACTGTTTTTTACATTTGAGACTTTAATAAATTCAAATCTTAAGTGATTTCAATCTATTGTTACATTTCAAACTTAAGATCTTAATATCTCTAAACTAGATTTGAAATTTAAAAGATGAACTCCCAATTGAAATCTAAAATTAAGGTCCGAAATTTTTTCGCTATAAATTAAATCAATATTTTATCTAATTATAATATTAAATCCAATTTAATTAGTTAAAAATAACCATGTAATTTAATTAATTAAAAATATTTATTCAATCTAATTAATTAAATATTAAATTATTTTAATATGCTAAATTTACTATATAAATATTACAAAACTTAAAATTTAATTAACAGGCTTGAATTTTCGGATTCAGACTTGCCAACTCTTAAATTTTAAGCGTGATTTTGGATTTTAGATTTTAAGGCAGCCTTTTAAATTTCATATGTGATTATAAACTTCAGACATTTAATCATTAAAAAAAAACACATTCGTTATATACCTGGTCATACATAACTAAAACAAATGTGAGTGGAAAATTAACTTTTATGTTAATTATTACAATGTGATATAAACGTTAAAAAAACCTTTTTGATTTTACATAAAATGATTTTGTCATATAAAAATTACATGATTTTATACTTTTATAATGTAAACATAGGGTTTATTAAAATATAAAGAAAAATACAACTAACGTAGTTTTATAGGATCATGTAAAGGGACTCATGTAAATAGAGGGTAAATTGGTAAACGAAATTTAATGGTTATTTTCATATACATGGCGGTCCTAAATAGTATATTTATGATTACATATATTTATTTAATATTTATGATCATCATTAACCTTTTGAATTTGTAAAGATGGTGTTGAAAGCACAATGGAGACAAATTTTAGTGTTGAATCTCGAAAGAACATAATTAAGAAATTTTGTTTTTTCATCAGAAAATTCTAAAATTTGAAGTTAAACTAAGAGGGTTTCTTCAACCACGTAAACGTAGGGGGTATTACAACAAGATTATATTGAATCCGTGTCAATTTATGACTATATGTATTGTATTTGAATACGATATCAAATTCGATTCACAGTTCGTGTTAAGACACTACCAAAAAAAAAAAAGAAAAGAAGGAAAAAGATACGAGTACTCAAGTGTATAGGAAGGGTAGCACGTACAACCGATCAACAACCCTATTTCATGATGTAGGGGTCCGTTTGTTTTTTTAGATTTTAAATGTCTAAACACTTTTTACTGTCTGTTTGATAAGATGTTTAAAAAAATCTAAAATCTGTTTAGATAATATTGTTTGTTTTTTAATTTGATAAAATGTATTTTTACATGCATACAATTTATCAATTTATAGTTTTAGATAAAAGATTTAGACATAATACATTTTTCAAATCTGTTTTGAAAAAAGGAAGGTCAGACAACAGATGTCTGAACGGAACGAAAAAAACAAACAAGATTTACCCTATTTTGTCTGACCGAATCAGACAAAAGAGTTCAATCAGACAATAGAGGAAAAAACAAACGGACCCTAGGTTTTTTTTTTAAGTTCTATTTGAACTTGCAACTGTTCAAATATTGAGAAATTTTCTAAACTAAGTTGATTAAAAACAATTTTTTTATTTTAATATAATAAACAGTAACAAAGAAAATCAATAATGTTATAACCAAATTTTAAGCTTATTTGTAAAGTAAATAACCATTGGGTTGAACAAATAAAATGAAAATAAATTGTTGAAGTTGAACCCATAATTGGTGAAACAAACCTAATAGTAATGCCCACCCATTCTTCAATTGATTATTGATTACCATTGAGATAACCAGATTCAATTTCTAAACAAGTAGCTTTAACTGTTTAAGCTTTTTATTTTTATTTTTAAATCTCATTAAGTTTCACTAGATACTTATTAGGGTTTCTGGTGAAATTAATTTTCATTTTTGATTACTTATCCACTATTCATTCATTGGTTTGTAGTGAAATTTTATTTTTAGAGTTTAGATTTTGAAAATGTCAAATGCGAATGTTTTGGAAATCTGATTGTTTTGAAATTGAAAGTGATTGTACTCTTTTTTTTTCATATTTTTTTAATTTATTTGATATTTTAGGATTATCTGTAATACTTTAAATTAAATAGGCGAATTGACCCAACTAATTGAACCAATTAAATTATCAAACTGGAAAACATTACTAAAGTTCATGCAAAAAAGAAAAAAAAAACATGATGAAATCGAAACTATATTGGAGCTAGAATATAGGCAGTAGGGGTGAGCGAACGGTACCATTTCCCGAACCCGAATCGGTACCGAACCGGTACCGGTACCGGCCGGTACCGAATTAATATATTCGGTTCGGTATTCGGTTTTTAAATTAGCTAAAATTCGGTATTCGGTACTCTCGGTTCGGTATTCGGTTTTTAAATTAGCTAAAATTCGGTATTCGGGACCGAACCGGCACCGTATAAAATTATTCGGTTCGGTATTCGGTTCTTTCAAAACTAATAATTCGGTTTCGGTATTTTCGGGATCGGTACCGAGCTCACCCCTAATAGGCAGGGGTGTTCAAAACCGGATATCTGAAATTTCGGATAATGAAGTTTGCTATCCGAATCCGAAATTTTGGATTCGGATATCGGATTATCCGAATATCCGAAAAAATATCCCAAAATTCATTTTTTTTATTTTTTTTAAAAATTAAATCAAATATTTAAATATCTAAAATACAAATTCATATATCCAAATAGATATTAAAAATAATTATATCACAAACTAAATGTATCCAGAATTATTTTAATCAAAACGACTAAAAATATATAAAAAAAACTAAAATTTATAAAAATATTAGTTAATAAATCTATAATACTAAGATAAAACTCAAAAATATACATTAAAATAATAATAAACACTCAATATTATGTAAATAATCAATACTAAATATATTAAAAAATTTATAAAAAAATTAGTTTTTGGGATTTTCGGATATCGGATTATCCGAATATACGAAAATATTGAATTTTACTATCCGAATCCGACATTTCGGATAGTTTCGGATCGGATTTTCGGATTTTTGTTTCGGATGCTCGGATTCGGATTTTTTTTGAACACCCCTAAATATAGGTACATGATACCAAGTTTACCAAAATTTCGATTTTGATATGACATGATTCGATTTAAATTTTCTTTTAACACTATGTAGACATGTACCCGTCATGTAAATGTCAAAATTTTATGGCATGGTCCGTACGCAATACCAAATATACATAAATTTCACGGTAAAAATAAACATATATTTACTTCACCTTGATTATGTATCATGGATTATACTTTGTCCGTCTCAAAATAATTTTTCACCTTTTATAGATTTTCACTTATAAAGACGATTATGATTTGTTATGTTCCAATTGACAAATGATATATTATTTGTTCAACTTTTACAATAATAACATTGTATTTTATTTCCGAGTTTCTTATAACAATGTTGCCTTTTATAATAAAATATAGGATTGTCATTTAAGCATATAAAAAGTATAATAATTACATATTTTTTAAAATCATGTGTTTTTAACCCGTAAATATATATATTTTCAAATGAAATGGATAGCTTTATGTAAATGATAAGAATAAATATTGACAAATGATAAATTTGTATTTATACTTTTAAAAAGATAAAACATGTAATAAACATATCTTACTAAAAGTTAAAAAAGCTAAAAGAAGAAAAGATATTACAATGAAGGAAAATGGCCGAGCTGGCTATAGATCAAAAGTCAATAAAAAACCATATTTTCTTTCCTTTATTCTTTGAATAATGATAAACATGCTTAACTTATACGTGGTTGTGTACTTGCGTGTTTGTGTATATATTTGTGGTTTGAGAGACTACCACTCAATATGCAGCACACCAAATGTATTACTCTTAAAAGAACTTTTTTTTAAAATTTTTTTCATAAACATGAATTAATATACAGTATGAAAATAATATGTAAATTTCACATACATTCATATCTCCTAACTCCTAAAAAATGGTGTGAATGTATACTTACATAATTTTACATATATGTGAACTTCCATTTATGTGATGCATGATTTTGTGCACTTAGGATGTGTGAATTTGCGTGAATTTTATATATCATCAGTGTAATGTTAATTAAAACATGTTTACGAAAAAAAAATTCAAAAAAATTATTTTTACGAGTGGTACCTTTTGGTGTGCTCCATAATAGGTGGTACTCACTTGAACACACACACACATACATATATTGAACGACAAACTATCATACTCCTACTTCTAAACTACTCATTTACCCCAAGACTTACTTTCTCCCCCTAAATTTCAAGTAATAAACATACTTTGCACTATCAAATTGATAAAATGTTTTAAAAACATTATATATATTAAAAAAAAAAAAAAAGAAAAAGAAAACTATTTATTGGATCTGCCGTAGACTAAGTCAGAGATTGCATGCCGACATGTGACCCGGTGTCGTACGAAGAAAAACGACTTCAAAACCCACAACTACTCTCTATCAAACATTTTTTTTGGCTTAGTTGTTCATCTTCAAACATGCATGCCTTCACATCCCCCACATATAGATATTTCCCATATATATGTGTGCGTGTAATGTGTTGTATATTTCAAGATGAATATCATTCAACTTTTGAATTGGTATAAATAACGAAAAGAAGAATAATGTTTGCATTATAAAAGATGTATTATTATTATTATTTTTTTTTCATGTTGAAAGCACAAACCAGAGACATGATTTAACTTGCCCATCCACCCACTAACTTATACTAGTTTGCTACTAACATGGGATTGCTTGTTAACCCAAAATAAATGTGAAAATTGGTGCTTTTGGGAATCTTTAAATTTAAGATGGATGGATGTATCTAAAATTTCTTTAAGGGTTTTGATTTCAATTTTAGTGTTTAAGCGGGTGTTTGTTTACTTCTTAATGGAATCATTAAGAAGTCATTCAAAGGTAAAATGTCATCCTCAATCCTCATTAAGAGGTAAACAAACATGGCCTAAAGGTATTGGTTTACAAAAATGAACAACTTGATTTTTATAAGACATTCCATTGAAAGCTCTCTTTTTAAGGAATTTGTAGTTCCATTAAAGATGTGAAGAAATGTTGAATTCCTTTAATTTGTAAACTAATGCTTTAAACGCTAAAATTGAAATCCAATGGAATGACAATTTCCTTTAAGACAAAATAATCTCACCACCAAAAGAATGTGTTTCCATGAAAGGTTGTCAAGGAATGAATACTTCATTCTAATGACATGTGTTATCTATTCACTCGTACCTACCATATCGATTCATCCCAACCAAACCCCACTTACCCTACCTATACCTTATCCATGCCACCCTATCGTACTATAGACTATCGTACCCCATCCTACCACCAATTTACCTATCCCACCAAACTTATCACATCTCTTTCCACCCTTATATTAAACCCATCCCATCCAGCCACTCACCTTACCCTATCACCAATATAGTCAGTACTCACCCATCAAGCTTACCACATCCATTTCACTCTTATATGCCCACGATACCATACCATACCCCAACCCCACTTCTTACCTTCCCTACCATTTGATCTACTCACCTACTAAACATATCACATCATTTCCTCCCTTATATTACACTCACCACACTACTTAATTTTATCCTACCATATCATATATCTCAGCCCGCTTTTAACCATCGTACCTAATCCTACCCCACCCATACCACCCCTACATGACACCTAGCCCACATTAACCTCATCACATCGGATACTATTTTGCTTATGTAATAAACATTAATATTTGATTTTATCAATTTAGGAAATTTGTTTTATGAATTTATGAAGAAAAAATTGTTTTATAAAGAAAAAGAATTATTTTATGAAGAAAAAATAATAAAGTACATACTTTTAAAATACTTTTATCATTAAAAAATCTAAAACTATTAATGATATATTTTAGCCATTTGTCATAATCATACTTGAATTTATTTGGCAGATTTATAAACCAAACAGAAAACAACAAAGGAATTGAATCTAAATTCCATTCTTTTACTGCTAGCCAAACGACACCTAAAAGTCACTTGATTATAATCTTCACATTTAATCACACAAACACAATTAACCCACCTTTCAAACCCATTTTAGCAATCTGAAATAATATAACATAATTATCTTTTGTGATAATATTGAAAAAACCATATAAATTATCCCCTTTTTAAAGATTAATCCCCAAAAAAATTTTCCAATTGTTTACAAGGCACCAAATGATCTGGCCAAATATGACATAATTATCTTTTGGGATAATATTGAGAAAACCATATAAATTATCCTCATTTTCACGATTAAATCCCTAAACTTTTTTTTTTCCAATTGTTTAAATTCCTAGACTATTTTGTTTTATTCAAAAGTATATATATTTTTAACCGGCTACCGGATGAGCTAGTTAAACAAAAAGTTTAAGGACTTGTTGTGGGTTTTCCAATATTAATCGGGTGAAAAAACCAATGTTACTTGTTTGGTAACCAGTCAAACAGGTAGAATATATACTTTTATATAAGACAAATATACATTAGAGTGATAGGTTTTTGTCAATATTAACACTTATGTTTTAGCCTAATCTAGCAACAACTGAACACTAGTTGATACCCATGAAAGTTATACGTATGATGACACTAGTGTTCACATTTAATTATTTATTTTAGCCTAAATTGTTTTTTAACATTTTGAAACAGAAGGGGCGTTGGACCAAAACAGGACCATAACAATACCCACTTTAGTCTTTCAGTGATCATACTAAGCTTATGGAATACCATCTTTACGCTTGATAGTTGATACCCTAAAAAATTAACTCTTAGTTAATAATACCCTCCTACTTCTAAATTCTAACTTGCATTCTTAGATAATGCCATTTAACATAGAGCCATTATCTAAAAAGTAAAAACCGTCCCAATCATACTAGTAAAAGGCTCAAGGCGCATTGTGATTCAAAGGGTCCTTGGGGCCTAAGCATGAAGCACAGGCAAGGGCCTCATGAAGGCGAAACCCATCAAATTTTAAAAAATGTGTAAAGCTATATGTATGAATCCTAGTTGCCTACACAACTTAAATAGCATAAAAATAACTATAATATCAAAGCGATGTTCCATGTCGATCAGTATGTAAAAAACTATAGAACCATGATGCAATCAATGTAGGGCTTCCTTTAATCGTTCAAGGCTTCTACCAGATCCTAAATAAATTAAGACAGAAGCCCACTACAACATAAGCCTATTAACACAAAATTCCACTAAAACCCATCTAAAAATAGCCCATGTATATGAAGCACGCCTAGACTCAAGTGCGCCTTAAGCCCTAGGCAGTGCACCTTGGTGTACCTCCACTACCTTACCTGCCTTGCCTTGTTCAGTAAAAAGTCCAGAGGTCTGTGCCTAGGGCCCTAGGCGCACTTTTCACAACTTTGACCCAAACGTTAGGAATGTTGTAGACTCGTAGCTTGTTTAACTTCCTACAACGTTGACCTCAATCTAGGCACGTAAGTAACTAAGTGCTACCAATTAATTCTTAATTAGACAGGGTTGCCCCATTCAATGAATTCCAAAAAACTAATAATAACAATAATAAAGAATACACTTGATGAGGAATAAAAAGCAACATCATATAATAAAGATGGGAAGTAATATAAAAATGAATGAGTATTGAATTTAATCCTTTCAGTAGAGGTTTCTACAAAACCTACACTAGTTATCTGATTTTCTCTTCGTTTCTGTAATTGAAGAGGGAAGAAGACATACCAAGATTTTTCACTCATAGGTAATATTTCACGTTCCATTTTCCATTAGCATCGGCAGTAAATGCCCAATTGTTTTCCTTGACCTGTATATACGGGATCTGCAACAAATGGATGAAGAGACAGTTCTCCAAGATTTAGAAAGCAGCAGTGGAAGGAGCCTGAGATATTGCAGAATCTAATTATGAGTCCAATCACAAGTAGAGTTGGAGTGATTATTACAACTTCAAGTAGGTAAGTAGTGTTAGAACAAGGGTTTCTGAATCAAGGATTTCTCCAAGAATCGTGTGAAATACACTTTCCGAATTTGATATTTCGACCCTTAATGCCTGGGTTACACGAAATCCAAATTATAGAGATAATTCTTGAAGCATCAAATCGTTTTAGGCAAAAAAACAAATTCCTAAAAACATCTCCTGATAATTGTGTTTATCTTATCCTTATGTAGGTCAATAACCACAGAAACGATAAGATTTCGGTTAATTTGGGGGTTAACTTTAACAGAAATTAATTTAGGATTCCAAAAGAGATGTATATTTCCTCTTAAGGTCCCTCCATAAAAATGATAAGGTGACACTAAAATCACCAACAATTAGTGTTCTGTTGGTGCTAGGGGCGCCGCCCCTTAGACCCCGCAACCCCCGCCATTTTGGTCGCACCGGAATAAATTTAGATTAATATAAGTGTGCACTCCCGCACCTGCTAACTTATATCAAAACTAAAATATGATCTCTTTGACGTACTTTATTATTTCCATTATACTAAAATGATAAGGTGACACTAAAATTACCAACAATTAGTACAAGCACATCCAAGCATTATTCCTGTACTATGTTTAACTACAACTGATCATCTAATTATATGATTATATAATAATATCACATTATTGCTTTTGCTAAGCACATCCAACACACCCACTTGTGTCGATGGAAGTTACCTTGTCAAAGATTTCGTAGCCAACTTTAAGCCTTAAGTCCTGCTCTTTCTGAAAATCAAGAATGTTCCAAACCAATTCAGCAGCTCCACCGGGTGTTGGCTGTAAGAAATACATGTGTACCATTAGCAAAGTAGCAAACCATAGCAAATATCTAATATGTACATAAAATGCTTGAATAATAGTTTATTAGTCACAATTCTTTCTTTAATATGTGAACAATCTTCCCTAAATCAAAGAACAATATTATGACGGGCATTCCCTACAAATGTGCGCTTTCTTTCTTAGGTAAAGATCTTAAAAAGTATTAAGTAAACGTCAACCTGTTTAAATTCTTTATCAAGATCACAACGCCCCTTAACAACGAAGCTCACAAAACCATCAGGTGTCAGTGGGAATGACTTCTTTCCATCTATGGTATAATGCACTTTTTCACGCCTATTGTATTGTAATCCGGCTCCAATTTTTGCTGAAAGCTATATATAGTAGTGCATAGATATGTTAAGTTCCATAAAAACATGTTACAGTTAGTTGTCAAAAGTTATACGTTTCAGCAGGGAAAGAAAATGAAATCATACTTCAGGAGGGAAGTATCTAAGGAGTGCGCTGAAAAAAGTTGGAGCCCCAATTCTTGTATCGAGTTCTCCATGAAGCTGCCAGAGTCAAGGAATACGCCAAAATAAACAAAGTTAACAAATGATGATGAGCTTCAAATTTTGAGTTGGATCTCGTAGCGATAAATTCAGAAACAAGTTTTAAGAAAAATTTAAACCATATAAACAAGAAAAATATCTAGATTAGGAATTAGTAGTTCATAATGAACCATATAAACCATAGTTGCTATTTTTTAATGGCTCAAAGGGAGCTGAGACACAAAAGGTCTTGGGGCCTAGACACAAGGTACGAGCCTCATGAATGCAAGTCGTATCATCTCGAAAAATGTATACACACACAACTCAAATAGCATTGTAACACTTAAACATCAAACTTAGTTCAATTTATAACATGCATAATATGAAGAAACAACCAGAGCAAGGAAAAATATCAGTCAAGTATCAAAGTATCACGAGATAAAACGAAAACACATACTAAAAGTTAAAGTCACACCTAATGAGACATCTAAAACTCAATAAACTCGTCATGTAAATTGTGTAACAGATCCACTTTAAGAATCCATTTGCTAACTGAAGTATAAATAATGGGACAAAATTAAAAGGAGGCAAGTTTCCGACGTAATCAACAAAAATATTGGGACAAATTCAAGCATCAAGTTTAATGGTTTCTACTTCCATTTACAGCATTAGCATAGAATCAAGTGCAATCAATGGAACTACATAGCGATCCTATACATAACTACTTCACATAATAATGTAATAATTTTGAACTATATATAAAATCATAGTGATAAACAAAGTTAAGCTAAGCTACCATCAAAACTAAATTAGCAGGTGATCTATAAAACTAATCAACAGGTAAACTACAGTTCAAAATCAGAATCTTTCTATTGATAAAAACATGGGATATTCTTTGATGAAAAAATAGTGTCAAGTAAACTTTGTACATGTTTAATCCAAAATTCCAAATACAAAGCAAAAAAGAAAAGCACAGAAAATTACAAAGCAGGAAGTCGGAAATCAGAAGAAAGAACTCAGGATGGAAGATAAAGAAGAAAACATAACAAGAAAGTAGAAGGCATAAGAAAGACACAGAAGAAAGCACCTTGGGCCACTGACTCCTACAAGAAAAATGGTTACAAACCTATTTATTTCCAATGTGCTCTAAGCCCTTAAAGACCTCACAACAAGAAGGCAAAAAGCAAGCCCTGGAGCACTTGTTGAATGTGTCTTGCCTCAATCTAAATAAAGCACACACCTAGAGCCGCTGAGGTACACTTTTAAGAACTATGATATAAAAAATATGATGTGACATATTATAAGGGGACGTTTGGTTCGCGGAACTCCTGGGATTCATTGGGATTTGCATTTAAAATCTGTTTGGTTTGCATATTTCAGTAAATAATTAAAGATCTCAGGATTTCTTAAATCCCTTCCTTCTTTTTTATTTAAAAACACAGCCTTCCCCCTAGGATTTTAAATCACAGTTACGTTGCATTCTTCAAATTAACAAGTTTTTCCTAAAAGATAATGCAGATTCTTTGACAAATCCTAACAAATAAAAATGTTGCATAATGCAAATCCTTTGACAGATTACAGATCCCAAAGAAAAAAATTTGCAAATCAAACGCCCCGCCCCCTAAATATCATTCTTGTACTGCATGGTGTCATTTGAATTCCCTCAAGCCCAAGAAAAATCAAGATACATGGAACCTAAAGTAGTTTTGGGCTTTTTGGCTTTTAAAGCGCGAAACAACCAGCTATTCACATGAAAGTTGTATACTTGTACCAACCAATGAGAAACGAGACTGTACAAGTACAAAGTAACGCACGCCACCATACTGGTGCCCCAAGACTCAGCGGTCGATCGAATTGAGTAATGGGGCAAAAGGATAGGTTTTAATGTAAATCAAACTTTTTTTGCCCATTTTCTTTATTCTTCTTTATAGATTATTAATGTATTAAATAGTTACCAATTTATGTTTTAAATGGCGCGCCTTAGGCTCAGTGAGGCGCGAGGCCTTGCGCAACGCATGCTTGTTACAAGCATCTCCTTGTCAATTCATTAAATCTAGCCCCAAAAAAATAGGATATGAGAGCCTCCTTGATTAACTTTTTTAAGTAATTCAGATTTTGTAATATAGATTGAGGGTAGTTCATGTATTTTGCTATCTTTGAATTTTAATTGTTAAAAAAGTCTCATATGTGTTATTTTATATGAAATATGATACCAAAACAAGTGTGCCTCGCGTACGTGATGCGTGTGCGCACCTCTGGCTCCAAGACCCTTTTCGCAATGGTGTGCCTCTCACCTTCTAAAACCAAGCCAACTATATATCATTATAATAACAATCTATTTTTTTAATAACACAATTTTGTTGGTATTTGACTCAAATTCTTGTAAGGATTGTGTGTACACGTGTGTGTGTATAGTTAAGAGTTTTTTGACAGATAAGTGAAAGGAAGAGAGGAGAAAATTGTGAGGATATTCAAAAAAAAGTTGAGAGTGTCTATTCTTGTAATCCCAAAACTTATAAGTGAGTTTTCTCTTGTGAAGTAGGCTTAAAAAGGTGAATCACGCTACATCATTATGTTGTGCCTTCTTTTTAATTTACCAATTTACGTGTTGTTTAGCTATCTTTGGGTTAATTTTGTGTTGAAGTGGCCGATCCCAATATCCTTATAAGCATTTGAATAGACTTTGCATGACTTTCAAGTTTCAACCCACTTCACCCATTTTTTTTAAAATTTACCCATTTGACTCGTTAGAGTTCAAATATAACCAAAATTGACCCAGGCTAAAATAGATAGTTGAAAAGTGTCACATCTACTCCTCCATTTATCAATAATTGGGATGGGAATGTTTGTCTGTAGTACTTCCTTTGCATCACATTGATGCTGTTTCCACAAATCTAACGTATGACCTTCCAGGCTACAAAGAAAGGCTTTCCAAGCTGCTCCATCAAGGAGTAACCTTATCACGGGTCATTGTGAAATGACATATGAATCGGGAATATTGGTAATTCAGTCCAGTCAGATGTTAGTTCCCCTCACAGGGTAGCATCAGCAATTCCTTTGATGATATATAATTCTGCTGCACACTATGGAGAATCAGTAACAATGTAACACAAAACAAAAAGCGCTTGTGCGACCACGTGTATCAGAGACCTTCGAGTCGGTGCTAAAGTAAAACCCAAATCAAGAAGCAACCAGTTTTATAGCATGTCTTCCAGATGGATAAAAATGCAGCACAATTAAGAGCTAATCCGTTGTACCATAGTCGTGAATGCTCCAAAATTGACATCGTAAACCTAAGTGGCTAACTACCATATTACTATTATAAAATGGCAAATATTAAACTGATATGTATAAAGAAAACCGTCAAAACAATCTGAAACACCAACGAAGCAAGAAAAAAAAAATATTTTAAAACGAAGCAGAATAAACTAATCAAATTGGAGGAGGAGGAAGAAGAAGAGTTGTGGTGAGTTTGATGAGGAGTACCTGAAGTCGAGTGTTGGAATCGATACGAAACTTCTGCTTAGCATGGATTTTGAGGGCGCTGGCATCACCGGCGTACCTGACAGTAGGAGCCTTCTTATTGGTATTGACTCTGAGGACGGTGGAATCCCCGCCGTATCTCAGGGAAGTCTCCATTTTTCTTTCTGTAGATTGATCAAATTTTGTCCAGAGTAGGAAGTAGCAAGTAGGTTGTAAAACCCTAAAAAAAATTCCATATCAAAAACTGGCGGAGAGATTTATAACATTTTTAATTAATGGTTTTTCTTTTATCTCTCTGGTTTTTCACTTCATCTTTTTTATCTTCACCCTTCATTCCCCCTCAAGGATGTAATATGAATTATAATAATAAATGATGAGTTAAACGCAAAAACTAACAATCATCGTTATGATTATTATTTTTCGTTAATTTTTATGGCATTTATCTTTCAAAGTTTTAATGTTTATAGCAACCCATAACCTAAGAAACATGTTTCATGTCATAAGTTACTATAATCGTTAAAAATATAAAAGTCTGATGTTTTAAACGTTTTTTATTTTTTTACATTTAAGTAATTATTATTATTATTATTATTATTATTATCGTAAAGAAAAATAATTTTTTCATTCTTCGGTTTTTGAAAAATCACGAATATTTTCAGAAATTAATTAATAACATCACAGTATCATGTTACATGAAAATTTAATGTTAATTATAAATTATAATTTTTATATAAAGTTTGCTAATTTGGAATGTAAAAGTTTTATTAGTTCTAACCGAAATTTATATAATTGAATTTGATCAACTAATTTTATATAAGATATTAAAATTGATTTCAACCAAGACGTGAGCATGATTTGGTTTATTTTTCATCAAAACCAAAATAAAACAAAAATTTTAGTTTTTCAATTTAAACCGTTTGGTTTGGACTTTCTCCCGGTGTTTTCCTTTTTATAAAATTGTTAGTAACGTAGACACATCTAAAATTAAGATGTGGATTTAAGATCTGAAATCTAGAATTAAAAGGTGATCTTAAGATTGTTTGTTTTGTAATATGAAATATCTAAAATATATTACTTTAAAATATTATATCTAATTAACTATATATCATACTTAATTAATTTATATAAACAAAACTAAATTATAATAATTATTATGATAAATAATTTTAAATTAGAATTAACTAAACTTATATTTTAATTAACACCTCAAAACAGATAACTAAAATTATAACAATTAATATGATAAATAGTTTTAGGGTTTGTAAACTAAATTAAAAAAAAGAGACCTCATAATTTTTTTCAGATCCAAGTATTCTTATTAAAATTAAGAGGTAAATTTAGAGGTTGCAACCTTTTAAAACTAAATAAACAATCTTAATTTATTCTAATTCTGAAGTCTAGACTTCAAACCGTTTTAAGAGTCTCGTAATGAAAAACAAACAAGTAACTTTATATATTTTCCTGTTCTGACGCCCATATCTTGAGGCTGCACAATGTTTACAGACTCGCAATTCAAATCAGCAGCAGTTTTGCTGAAGAATTTGATACCTTGAAATTGCTATATTATATTATACCTCAGGGTAAAAGTGAAGAGACTAAAACTCTAGATGATCCCATGGATGTTCCAGATGATGCGATGCCATCGTCAATCAGTTCGCTTGTTTGTGCATCCCGCTTAATAAGGTCGCAAGAGCTTGTATCAATGACGTTGGTTCGTAAACGATGCCCACCTTTGGATCATTCGTTGATTCAACAGGAACCTGTAATGTTTGTAGTTCTGATAAGAATCTATAAACCAAACACATTTAGAGTTGATCTTTGTCCTTTTGATCACTCTGTAAATATTAAATACAATTTTGCAGTAAGGGGCAATATGGGGAATCCAATGTTAAGCTAGTAGAATGGAGGAGTATCAAATCCCTAGTGAAGGTTAAAAGATGATATATTCCTTATTTAATGGATTTTGATGGAGGGGTGTTAACAACAACTCCATCTCATCCAAATGCATTTGGGAATGGAACGCGTTTCCAACGTTTACTTTGTTGGAATTCTTGTTCAAGTTAGAATTACCTTTTTGCACATCGTGCACATAGCAAAATATGGAAAAACGAAATGAAAAAAATTCCCTTCTAGGCTAGATAGGTAATTGCATGCCATACCACATGAATGATTCCTTGAGCCGCCAAACATGTGATATCTACAGGAATTTGACCATCTTTTGGCATAAGAATGGTGTTAATATATTGACTCGGCTGCAAAAACCACAGATACCATATATTAATTATATGACTAAGATGGTTCGTCTCTAGTAATTATGCTTACTGGTTTTATCCATCACTCACATTGTTTTTTAGACGATTATTAAGATGTCCATAAGTTCTATTTAGAGCATCCGTAATGGCAGTAACAAAGCAAGAGGCTGCAAGTCCACTAGTTTCCCGATCATAAGTACCATTCAACAGAAGTACCTGATCATTAACAACAAAGCAAGTGTCCATAAATCAGACAGAATTGGAAGAACCCAGGGTTAAGTTTAAATGTATAATGATAAGGAAGTAAAGCAATGTCCAATTAGCTGATAATATCTATACTGTGCGTCTGTGCCCATATCATTTAAGTGTCGGTTTAAGTTATACCTTTGCACATGATCTTGAAGCTATGATCTCCCCGACTCCTAGTAACACCTGCATAATTAGAGCATGGATAAGAATAAATTATTCAGTTCCCCTGGTGGATCATTAAGTTTGAATAAACCATTTAACAATAAAAAATAAACCAAATCCGATGATTTATAACTCATTGCTTTTGCAATCTCGACACTTTACACAAAGATTACAACCATACAAAATTTATTTTAACAATTACACTTGTTTAGAGTTTGGACTTACCAGTGAGGGGCAGATGGAAGTAAAGAGGGATCCCATGCCATATATAATGCAATCCACATTTCTTAGCTGTTCTAGAACAGATGGATTTACAGTGGGGAAGACCTGCACAACAGACAGAGATGAAATAACTAAAATGCCACTTTTAGGGGGTGTTCGATACGGTGGAATTGTATGGAATGGAATCGTATAAGCTTTGTAAGTTTTTTTATACTAATAATAGTTACACATAGATTGACAAAGAAAATGGAAGAAAAAGTTTTAATACTCCATTCCCTTTCCATATTTTTTATTCTCTCCATTTTAATAAGGAAAGGAGAGGATTGAGATTTATATTAAATTCAATTCTCTTTTCCTCTCCATTGAGAACTGAGGCTTTCATCACAAGATAAAAAAGCCTTGTAAACACCATGCGATTCCATTCTATCGATTCTGCCTTACCAAATGCCCGCATCGAAAATAGCCTTCTATCTTAAAGAAAACAAAGATAATTCACCTCGTGCAATAAATTGCTTCCTTCACTGGACATGTAGAACACTCGCTTTATTCTTGAAGGTAGTGTGGAAGATTTGACCTATATGCAAGACTCCATGAGTTTAAAAAAAAAAGTACATTTAATCACAAAACCCTGAAAAAAGGAAAGGCAGATGAAGCAACCAGTTAACAAGTACTGATGAACTCAATGCAACGTTTTTAATCCCCTGATGCATTCTAGTGTGATTACCAAGATATTTTAGTATAAGCATGATTATAAGACAGAATAACAAACTTAAGAAGGTATATTCAACATATAAGAATTAAATGCATGTTTACCTTATCTACAAGTTGCAACGATCCACTAGTCGGATGAGATATCTCATTCTGACCACGTATTATTGTTCCATCCTAAACTTCAGAAGAAAAACCAGCAGAGATAAATTATTAGTGTCATTGAAATAATATGATTCATTTTAACTTGGCGTGTCTCTTTACCGATAAAAAGAATTTGTTCACCCTACCCATAATTCACACCCTAAAGTAAGCCGATCATTAGTAGATATCACCGGAAGGACCAGACTTTCTGTGGGAATCTGGGAAACACGTGAAAACAAAAATATTGCAGCATCCAGAGACTGAAAGAATATTCGAGCACCTGCAAAGAAAAAGTTACCAATGCTGGAAAAGTGATGCAAGTTAGATAATTAAATTAATTTTCGTTCACAACAGGCAAATGTTATGTTATTGGTTCAGAAACTACAGAATATGTGTCAGTATTATGGCATGATGAGAGAAAAAATAACAATTATTATTTTATTAGGAACTTGTTTATCTCAAGAAATATAACCACCATGACCACAAGTTAGATAATAAGAAGTTCTAATCAATCAAACAAATGCATACCTTCCATTGCTAAAACAAAAGGACTCGTTTGTTCTTCGAAGGATCTGCAAACAGAAAGAATATTAGTAAAAACCCATTTCAAGAACATACAACGTGTGAATTACCAGTCGTAAATCAGACTAGACTTTTATATGACATGTTAACATATTAAAAGTGAAATGCAAAAAAAACAAAAACAAAAACAAAATAAGTTAGTACATAGCAAAAGGAAGAAACCTGGTTCTGAAAATAAGCCAGAAAGGCACGAATGGTTTCTCTGTAGGGCTTTGAAACATCTTTCCATAAAAAATGTTCCCCTTCTACGATACTGTACCTGTCCAATTTTTGGCTTCTTACTTTGATGATAGGCTAAACATGATGCTTTATGATCATACTTATTTTTTTAACAAGAAAATACCATTCTAATTTGGCTTCTTGTGCATCAAGAGGCAGACGATAACCAAGTAAGGTCCGCACTGCAAGAGCCTCAGAAGTACTTTGATCAGACAATCTCAAGCATCTTGACCGTATGTCTCCGACAGCTGGACCGCCTGAAACATGGACACCAAGAATTTGTAGTCTAATCTGAAAAAAATAGGCAAAACAATCAAAAACTTCCTCTAGTCTCTAGAACCTTGGCCATACAAGAAGATTTCCAGGGGGCGTCTGTATGTGCGATTAAAGTGACTTTGAGACTTGAAGTGATGATAATCCATTTTAATTGTTTGTGCTGATTATGGTTATAAGTTTCTGATTATTTATGGCTCAAAAAGACAGGTTTCGAGTTTCAGGAAAGAAGTTAAAAATTATAATAAAAGAAAAAAATTAAAAAGGAAACTTACATGTAAAATTACCCAACTAAACGTATCTTGAATCAATAAATTATCTCATTATCATTGTGAATTTTGAGGTCACAGTAACTCAGTAAATAGTTTTAAGTACTCTGGTGAACTGATTATGATTATGACTTCTACTGTTTAGGGTCCAAATCGTCAGATTTGGAAAAGTAGGCAAGGAGTATCTTTAGAAAAAACAAATAAAACTAATTATTGAAGATAAATGTTACATTAGCTAATTAAGTAATTATCCCTAGATTTAATTAAACGATTGTCTGATTATCTCATTTTGACTGTGACTCTTTAAGACACCATACTTGGTTTTTAAGTGTTCAAGGCTTCAAGCAAACAAACTATGATTCTAATTTTCTGTTCGTTTTAGGGCCAAATAAAACTGATCACTGAGGAGATATGACAATCCCTACCTTAATCAACAAATGATCCAATTGTCTCACTTGGATTATGATTATTGAAGTTGCAATAATCATTTTTAAGTGTTCATTTTAAGATTTGATTTTCTAATTGTTTAGAGTCCCTAGTAATCAGATATGGGAAACATACATAGCTGATAGTGGCTACAAAATAAAATCAAATTATGAAGAATAAAACAAGTACATAGTTGATAGTGGCTAACCCTTGGCTTTAATAAACAGATTATCACATTTTGAATATGATTCTGAAGTTGAAAGACTCAATTTTGATTGTTCAAGTAAACTGATTATCATTTTGACTTTCCGATTATATAGGACCTACATGAAGATATTTGGAGAAGCAAGGAGCTGCTACAGCCTAGAGAAGAAAAGCTGACTATTAAGAATAAGTGTAAATTTGTGTAACTAGAATTACTTACAATCAATCAATTATCTTATTATCTGTACTAGTCAAATTTACCTAGAACGCGAACAATCTCAGCTGTACTCCCACCATCATCCGAAACAGGAAGAACATGGGCAACACGAGTAGTTAACTTCTTAAGCTCTTCAACAACACCGTTAAAAGCAGTTCCCCCTATAAGAGCAACATCAACGATTGTAGGAAAAACCCAGAATATTTGGTATAGAGAAGTCAATGTAAATGATACAAATCAGAACTTCATGTGCCACTTGTAAAAAGAACCAAAGACATGTTTACCTCCTGATCTACAAGGCCTATACCTACCCAGAGTAGCATGTATGAATGTGTGTTTTGAAGTGAGTAATTGATTACTGTGACTTCAGGTCCAAATAATTTGTTCTTAGTGTTCAGTAAACCTACTTCAGCTCATGTTCTCTTATTATTAAACTGACAAATAATCAATTTGATGCTAGCAACTCTAAAACTATATTGAAAGGTAAACTAAATTACTTATATAACATTGTGTTTAAGGAATATCGCATAGAAAGGTAATGCAAAGGCCAATACCTATTCAGGTATCAAACTACGTTTTACCCTAATAAAAAGTACTGTACCTTTTAAAAAATTTTAAAACAGGTAGTATTCTTTTTTCTTTTTTGAAAGGCAAGCATTGTATTGCAACACAACAAAACAGGGTAGTATTTGGTCATTAACACTTTTGGTTACCACCAAATATGACCAAAAAAGGGTAGTATTTGGTCATTTACACTTTTGCTTACCACCAAATATGACCAAAAGATACTTTTTCGCTATTTTCGGGATATTCAATAGCATGCTACCTTTTATTGGGATCAACATAATTCGTTATCTTAAATAAAAAGTAGCCTAAATAATATACTACCATTCTTTGCAATTTCCCTTGGTTTTTGCATATTAGTGTTTTCAATAATCAAAATGTATCAAACAATCATTTAAACAAGAACATCATAAAATATCAAGTTCACCACATTTATAATAGATAATAAGATTATTGAATATCAGATGATGTCTTTAAAATCATATATCGAAACACCACCTAATTAATGAGAATATCTGAATCCATCATAGTCTGGTGTTTCCAAAATATTTACTTACTACAACTTATTTGCAACAATCTATTTATAGACTCGCATCCCAAACATTGTTTTCCCAAATAATTTCCTTAAATAAGAGTAGGGTCTTTTCATTCCGAAAACCCTAATCATGAAAATCCGATAAATAAAGTAGGGATGCATTTAAACGAACAGCGCAAGGTACATTCCGAAATTCCTAATCAAGAATGAGAGGGGGAAGAGATATGTATGTATGTATGTACCTGAGAAAACGAGGAGGGAAGGCTGGAGGGAGGTAGCAGAGGGGGAATGGGACTTAAAGGAGGACATGGAGGGAGATCTTGAAGAAGATGACAGAGAAAATTGAATCGGGAGCTTACATAACGGAGGAGTGGCGAATGTCAATGAAGTTTCCACCATACTCTCACGCAATATTGTGTCGGGTTCAAGCCTTCAAGTTTAGTCGTGTGATCTCTGTCTGGATCAGGTTTTGATTATACAACCCACCCGCTTTTATATCGGATGTGTTTTATTTGTCAAACCTGTTTTTGGTTTATTTAAAGGTTCAATGCATTATCATTATTTCTTTCATACATTTTACTCATAACTTTATTTTTTGATGAAGTATCGCAATCAATGGTTAACTTGAAAATTATCGTAACTAGTTGTATGGTAGCAGCTAAGGATACAAACCAACTTCACTCCACTTCCGTTTCTTGGAAAATTATCAAACACGCCAAGAATGTTAGAAAATCTCTTCAGATCATCACTTTTCGTTAATATAACTTGTCTAACGGGCTCGAGATGCCAAATTTTGTTAACATGAGATTTGTATTAGAAAATGGATTGCATTCATTTGTACCAGAAGTACATGACAAATAATCATCAGCATCAGTAACAGATGAACATCAACATCAAAGTCAGCAGCAAAATTTCGGGAGCAGCTCTCCCCTTTTCCCTGTAATGTACATATATATTCAAAACCACATTGGTTTTCCCAAATCCTAAAATTCAACTCAAAGTAACATCCGTAATTATATTGAGCTGAGAAATGCCCAAGGAGAGATTTATGTTGCATCACCATGGATGACAACAGTAACATTTACACACACACACACACACACACAAAAAAAAAAAAAAAAAACTCAGGTCTCTATTTGGTATAAATATGAAGTTTCTACAGAAGTCATGCATTGCATGGGAAACAATTAAAAACCTCAATTGTCGAAGATGGCTTCACAGAAGAAGCGCAAATTCTAGGGTCCCATAGACTACTCATGTGAAAGGTCGTTAAGATAAACAAACACAACAAAACTCCATTGAGGAGACTTTAAGTCCTACAAAGGGCTATATCTCTTAATCAGCTAGACGGGATAAAACTGAAATGGTGAAAAAACGCAACTTCTTTAGTGATTAGATATCTTCAACAAACTCAAGAAGATAGTCAACTTCCTGCTTCAAGACGGAGATCTTCTGCTGGATTGGAGCCACCCGATTCTCAATATCCCGTCCCCCAGATTTTTTCTCGTAAGAGTCCACCACGGCTGTGTGTTTTAGCATAATCTTTTCTTGCAACTCTCTCTCCTTGACAATCAATTCATCCACCTGTGCACCAGCAATAAAAAATTAAAATTAGTAATTTTACTAAAAGGGAGAATGAATCATATCCCTAACTTTAATCATCTAAGTACTCTTCCATTAAAAGAAAAAACAAATGTGTTGCCAGAAAAAAAAAAAAGAACAAGATAAGGCTCCACACCTAAATATGGAGCACAAGCTGACATCTAAAATAACAATGGCTACTAGCCGACTAGCTAGTCTGCAACCATCATAATGACACCACCATCAATTTGTTAAAACCATTTTCCTCCACCCTCCATTTTCCGTTTTGTGGGGTTTCATCTTCAGTTCTCAGTCACTAACGATGTCTTCATATCACGCCTTCATGTGTTCCCAATACTGGGAGGAAAGAAAAAGAAACGGAAGGAAGAGAAGAGAAAGGGAATGAAGTGGAAGAAACAATCGGAAGAAAGGAAACGAAGTGAGAAGAAAGTTGTTATTATATTAGTGTTCTCGAATCAGAGAGAAGGGGAAAGAAAGTTTTAGTATTTTAAAACTTTCCATCCAAATCTCTCCAAAATTGGAAAGAAAGTTCTAGAAGGAAGTTTATCAAATTTTTCTCTCCTAGAAAAACACATGAAGTTCATCTTCTCCTGAATCCTTTCCTTACTATGGAATTTAACTCAGGAAACCAAGTAGAACCCACAAAAAGAAATTTGTTAAATGATCAAAACAAATAGGAGTATGGGATTGTTTAGATGTGTATTTAAAGTAATAATAAATTTGGAGTGTCGGCAAAAACTGGTAATGATTCTGATCTCCTAATTATTTAGTGGTTAAGAATTGAGACAAATGATCTAAACCATCTAGCGTTTAGTTTGTGGAGTGGAATTCAAATGAAATGGAATTTAACTTTTAGTTATCAGTATGTTAGGTGGTGAGAGATAAAAGATTAGTTTTTAGTATTGATTAATGAAGTAGGTTGGAATCTAATTCATGTATGGAAAAATACCATATACATATATATTTTTCTATTAATTACTATAAAATAAATTTAATGTTATAACAATTTAATACATGTAATATTCTCATATGTAAGAAAATATAATTGATGATATATGGATCACATTTATATTATATGTAGAAAAATTTTATTAATAAAATATTAATGATAAAATTAATTATTTAATACTTGATTTACTTAACTAATAAAACAAACTATTTATACATGATAATAGAAAGGAATAATGCATGTTAGAAAACACTCATTAAATTATAGTTAAATGGTGCATTTTAGAAAAACCCACTTACCAATAGTAATTTCATAAGTGAATAATGTATATAGGTATAATGTAAGTTAGGCTGAAATTATTAAAATATAGCATCAGACCTTTGGTAATATATGTACAGCTTGTGGAGAAGATTGTAAGGTAGCCAAAAGGGGCTTCAATTCTTTGGAAAGGTCCTTCAACATAGTGTCGGCTGCTTTGCGGACTGCTTTACAAGCTTGGACATCACCTGTTCTAGAAAGCTCTCGTAATGAAGCTTCAAGCTTATCGTGGACCAATAGACATCGGTTAATGATATCTTGGAGCTGCTGGATAGTTCCCTGCACCTGAAATAGTGGGAAAAAAAAGATTCAAGCTTCAGAGGTTTTCATATAAACAACGGCGACGAAATTGGATGTAGTGTTAACATACCTCGTCCCATTGAAGTTTTGCCAAATATGAAGCAGAAGACTTTGAGATGGTAAAGTCAGCATGCATATAGATGATGCAAGCAACAAACAGGGAGAAAACCCCAAATATCAACATCAGAGGTTCGGTAAGCAATGAAAGGTTGCTAAACTTGTAGTGGACCTGAAAAAGGCAGGGGCATGAGACAATGAAGTTATCTTTCCTGATGTTAGTAGGTCCTATCTTGGATTTGGTATGCAGTAATGAAGGTCGGAATGAAAGGGAATAGAATGAGAAATTTGAGTTTGTTTAAAAGAGAGGGGTGCAACATGAATCGCTCCTTAAGGACTGTGATTCCTTCCATTTTGTTGGCTTTTATTCCATGGGCAAGAGCGAATTTTTTGCACTCCATGGAAATGAATGAAAAACTCAAATATAGCCATTCTTTTTTGGTATTCAGTAACACCAATTTCTTTACTTTTTTTTAATGTTAATTAAATTACTTTTTATATTCCCAAAATATTTAAAATATATCTTTTTGTCAAGATTATCTTGATCTTTTGCTTTTTAAATTTGAAAATAATAAAACTTGATAAATTTTATTAAATTATGTACTAACTAGAAGAAAAATCATATACCTGTATTTACATTTACTAGATAATATGACAAATTAACATAAAACCATTACTTAACAGCATCCCTTAATTTGAAATTTTTGAATCAAATTGGATTGCATAAAATGATGTTGTCTTTATTCACCAATTTATTACAATTATGGTGTCTATTCATGCATGCCAAACAACAACATACTTGAATAACCATTTCCATTCCTACAGGTCAACGTAACACGATAATGATACTTGTATATTCAGAATCCAACATGGTTGCAATAAGAATACCTGGAAATATTGGTTATGCTCTGGGATGACATTAACCTTTTGTATTACAACAGTGGGTCTACCAACAATATCCAAGTGAGAAAATTTTATCTGCAAAAAAAAAAAAAAAAAAAAGAACCCATAGGCTGCTCAACAAAAGCATTTCAATGGATGGGGCACTAATATTGGGTTCTGCAGTACCTCTTGTGACTCTTTCACAGGGAACGGAACTGAAGCAGATATATCTTTTGATCCCTCAGGCAAAACAACCTGCACTCAAAACCACACTCAAGATAAATCAAGAAAAAGATTACGAACCAACAAAGATATATATAGAAGGCTTAAAGTTAAATTCCATCTTCTAAAAATCTACCTTCACCGTAAGGTTTTCAACAAGCACATCATTCATGGGGGAGCCAAAAGTAATGTTTAGAAAGCGTGTTCCCCCTGATTGAAACAAGTACTCTTGAAGTGCCAAACCATATCCAATGGTGAACGAAGTTTTCCAACCACCAAACATAGGATATCGAGGTTCAATTTCCAGCAGCGTCTGCAAATTCATAGGGATATCTCTAAGAAAAAGGGATAGAGCTAAAATTTGTTCATAAAATAATAAATTAATAATCCCACCTTGCTTGAATCACCATATATATTAGATGTCGAAATGTTCCCAATGGCATCCCTGTAGTAGATAGAATGGGCTCTTGGTGGTAACATGGCAATAAGATTCCTAAATGCAGATGCACCCCGCACGTGCGGTCTTGCCTGAAAATCTAGCCTGAGTGGAGTAGCAACACGGCATTGGCAATGTCAGCCTTGAAATCAAGAATATATGTGGCAAAGGGGGCAGGTCGGGCAAGTTGGGTAACAGGTCAAAACATATAAACTTTTTAATACAGGTCAAAATGGGTTTGGTCAGATCATCCTTCCAACACTCTTTTGCCCTCTTTCTGGGTTTTATAAATAAATAATGGGTAAATATGATTATGAAAATATATTAATAAAATAGTAATCCAATTTTCTTGAATAAAGTGATTTAGGTGGCTGTTAAGCATTTAAATACACTTTTCATGGATTTCAACTTGTTGGCCTGATTTTACCTGTTACATTTCTACGCTTATTATAAAAATTTCTAATTTGACCAGCTAGAGGTCAAATATAACCGTAATCGATCATATTAAGGTAAATGGGTCGAAATTGCAAAACTGTCACCACAATAGGAACAAAAACTCCAAAAAATGTAAGTACCTTGAAAATTCACCAGTGCTCTGGGCACCACCATGGACAATGGTATAATGCTCAGTCACCTGTACATTTCCCCAATGCGAGATCTCTATTTCTCGCACCAACTCTTGCGCAACTGCAAACGGCTTATTGCTTGGAAAATGAATAATTACTGGAGAGTAAGACAGAGGAGGAAGATTCTCATATGGACCATATTTGATCTCTGTGCCAGCGAACTTGGTAGTTTCAATTTTTGTATAAGATTCAACATTTTCGCTTGGCAGTTTAATGGTTAGTGACTGGATTTTAACATTGTAAGGCGACGGAAAGTGTGCACTGTCCTGGAACAGGAAGAGTTGCGGTTCAGCCTGAGTTATTTTTTCTGGAAATGGTCGCAACATATGGGTGAACACTGTCAAAACATCCAGGTTCAAACTTTCTCCCTTACTGAGTTCCTTGGGCAGAGATGCAGCATACCAAACTAGTGAGGGGGGTGAATCATCAGGTTGCTTAATTTTGATAGGGAGATTGGTAGGGGAGCTTCTTGTTTTCCCTTTCCCTTCACTACTAACAGCAACCAACAATGCCAAATTATTTGCTTGGTGTTCTGGAAAAGTCAACAATACCTCTGAAACAGGATCAGGACCAGTATTCTCCACCTGTAAGGCAGAGAGGATTACAATTACAATTTAAAATAGGTGAACGAATCAATAATTTGAGATGCTATAGATTATTCATTTAACACGCACCTTTAAGGTCAAAGTCATCCGCACAATCTGTGAAGTCAGATCAATCTACAATACATAATGAGATACTATCAGATGGTAGCTACAATTGAAAACATGTTAAGGATGACTTATTTAGAAAGATCGTCTACATAGTTCAAGGCAATATATTAAAAAAATGATATTATCATAATCATCTCCTGTCACTACCCTATCATCAACATATACAACTAGATTACATCCGTCTATTGTTTTGACGTATATAGAAGACCAATGATCATTCACTCCTGGACCACTCAAATTGTAATAGAATCTGTGTCAAGCAATCAAACCAAGATCAGCAGGGTACTCGTTGAGAGTTGAGACTATACAATGAGTGTGAAGGTGAAATATTAGAGAGCCTATTGTCAAAAAATAAAATCAAGTAGCAGATCCATATATACCTCCTCTTTTTAGATGACATTGAGAAAGACATTCTTGATGTTTAAGCGATATAGAGGCCAGTGATAAATCATAAATAACAGCAAGGCGATGCAGATTAAAAAAGAAAGAAAATGTCATCAACTCGTCATATGCTTGAGTATAACTTATAACTGGTTACAGCCACACGATCAAGGGAGCCATCAGGATGAAACTCTAAAGTATATAATATAATAATACCCATTTCACCATTTGCATCCAACACATTGATTTGCAATTATTAACCTAATCCATAAGGAACGATTAATGGGACAAGAACACCATTCTTGCAATAAGTTTATTCTGGTGAATAAATCCCTAGACAATTTAACTTCCGTGTTTCATATTTTACACACTATACAAGTTATATTATAATAATATGAAGCGAAATCTTGGTTTTAAAAAGCGTGAAGAGTTCTAGAGCCCGAGGCGTGAGGCGCGATGTGAGGCGTGCGCATCACGTACGCGAGGCGCACTTGTTTTGGAATCATAAATCGTATATAATAACACATTAATGCTACTTTAACAACTGAAAATGTAAAAAACAAAATCTAGAATACCAAAATACAGAAAATACACACAATCTTCATTACAAATTTAAATTACTTTAACAATTAATCAAGAAGGGACTCATTTTCTTCTGTTCTGGGCCAAATTTAATGAAATGACAAGGAGGCGCTCGCAACAGCTTGTGTTGGGCAGGCCTCGCGCCTCACTGAGCTTGAGGCGCGCTTTTTAAAACACAGCGAAATTAGCATATCCAATCTTGATTTGATTCATAAAGAGGCAACTATATGTGCCATCAAGAAAAGGAAATACAGAGCCCTAGGTTGTAAGATAATGTTGAAGTGCCAATCGTTTCTTGCTCCTTCCAAATAACGTGTACACAGTTCCAGAAATTTCATCCAGGGGTATATACTACCATACGAGATTTTTATCAGGGGGATGCACAACAAATTCAACCATAGAAAAATTTCATTTTCCATCTTTGTATAAACAAAATACTACGAAATCTTATTCATGGTGTGCCCGTGCGCACAGTGGCTTCCATGTACGTCTGCTCATCCGTCGCTGCACCTTAAAATAATACGTTGCTAAACAATACTAGACTTCACAACACTTGATACAAAAATTAAAATGCTAGTGTTATCTAAAAATTAGTATTATGCTACGAAAATGCAATCAAACTGACGTCGATTACTCAAACAATACAACCAAACATAACAATCGAAGTTCTCGGATCGCATCATAACAATTAGGTACATGGGTATGAAGAGAGGACAAATTACCCGTCGATCAAGTTTGGAGATGACCAGATCGGAACGCGCAGGAGCCCAATATATGGCAACTACTAGTAAGAAGAGTAGATCAAGTCGAAATCTACTCATGATTATTCTTCTTCTTCGAGTATCTTAAATGTCTTGAATTAGGGTTTATGATATTAGAGTGGGAAGGAAAATAGAGGGTGTTTTGGCAAATCAAGTTATCAAGACAAACTGAAGAAGTTTTATGCAGGACCAAAATGTCATGAATGCTTCAAAGTGCGCCGATAGCTGCGTAACTTAGCTCATAACTGGTAGTCTGGTAACATGCGCAATTAACCATTTTTAAGATGTTTGTTTGTTGGGTTTTAATTGTTCTTCCTCTTCTTTTCTTTTCAAATACAAAGAAAATAATATTTGTGTATGTATTCTTGAATTAAAAGGTTAAAAATATGAATGGAAGAATGTTCTTGAATTTGTTTGTTTGTAATTATACAGACAACTTTTTATCAAATTTATTTCTTTCATTTTCTTTTCATATTTGGGAGGAAACTTTTGAAAAGAAAAATATTTTATACTTTCTTTTCTGTTCTCTTGCTTTCTTTCCTTAAATATAATAAAAGAACACAGCTCTTTTTTTATTTTCTCTCACTTTCTTTTCCTTTTCCGTTTTAATTGGTTCGAGAACGGAGGGTTAAGAAATAATTACTAAATGTGTGAAAATTATTATTAAATATTTAAATCCATCAACACTCATGAGTTTTCTCTTTCATTCTATTCATTCTCACATTTTTTTTTCAACCTCATACACATACTCGTTATTAAACACATCAACAAACCAAACACACCTTTACTTACGTGTCAAAAAATTGTTTTCTAGTTTTTACCCTTTTATATTCAGGATTAATCATATTGTCATCTTTCTATTTTGGATTACATATTAATTTTTTTTAATTATGAAAGGATACTAATGAAAATACATCAATATAGATAGTATTATTAATAAATTATGCTCAAATGATAAATTCTTCGTCTAGCCAACAAAATTTTTTGACGTTTCATTTAACTATACAATCTAAACTGACATTTTTAAATATTACATTTGGGTTAAAACAAAGAATCCAATCATTGTCTTGTACCCGCGTATAATAATCCAGTTTAGGGAAAACTCATTCCACTTAAAATGATTCTTGGTTTTTCTTATTAGGTTCAGTTTTTTTGGTCATCCATAATTTTGACTTCAAAAATAAATTTAAAAACAGACATTAATAACTACAATTTTCAAAACAACATATTAATGTTTCCTAATTTTGTTTTATAAATGTAAGATGTATATCCTATCCATCCCACAATATCCTACCCACCCAACCACCTCCAACTAGTCAGATCTAACCTTATGCCTCAGTGAGTGGTTGGCAAAAATGATAAGCAAAATTGTAGTCACGTTAGCACCACGTCAGCTTTATCATCCCTTTCCATTTTGATGTCATCTCGAGGGTGTGTAAGTCATTCTTTTTTATCTTCATTTTAAAATTAAAAAAAAAACAATGTAATAAAAAATAGCATTAAATTAATAATATTAAAATTAAACATAACATTAAAATGAAAACTAAACTGTGAGAAATCATTTTTTTTAAAATGTTAATTGCTTCCACGGTAAATTCTATTGACATTGAAGATGAACATGATGAAGACATTTGTTTTTTGAATTTGAAATGTATGTATATAGAAAGAGTAATGAGAGAATGTATGTGTATATATAGAGAGTAAATAAAAATTTATAAATAATTATATAATTATTATTTACACACACATATAAATATATATTGAAATGGAGATGGAATGTGGCTCGGCATCTGAATGTCAATGCCAAGAAGCTTCTTGCCGATGCCAAGGTCATGGGGCAGTGTGATCACAATGCCACACTCAGTGTCACCCTTGATGTCATGCCCACTCCCTAGGACCTTACCTGAGCCCTATCACTCTCACACTTACCACATCCTACCATATTCATCACCAACATAAACCCTATCACGCCTTCCTTCCTTACCATGTGGTAGGGGCAGCAGTTGCAAATGGTGGTAGCACCGACTATTGTTGTAGTGGTGACGTTGATGGCAGTGGTGTTGGTTGTGGTGATGTGGGTGATGCTCGTGTTGTCGGTATTATCATGATGGATGCCATAATCTGTTTTCAACTTTAAAAACCACTAAATTTGAACGGTTGTAATTCATTGATCACAAATGCAAGATCATAAGCTATCAAAACCTTTTGTAGCAAAACTTGACAAACAAAACTTTACTTCAAAATTGTCTTTTAAATGCATTTATATTTACTTTGATTTTATATCAACTCATAATTATTATATTTGTTAAGTTATATATCGTGCATCTCTCAAAATTTGGAACGATCATAAAACATTTAATGTGATGATTTGTTATTTCTAGTAGTTAGTTAACACCTTTGCTTAGATTATGGGATCCAAATCCCTATTTCCCTCATGCGTTATCTTATCTTGTGTGATGTTTAGTTTAAGGAATGAAACTCCAAGGAATTGGAATTGGAATTTAAATTTAGTTACGAGGCATTTGGTTCGCAAAAATATTTTCAAAAGGAATGAAATCTGTTAAATGAATGGAAAGCTGAAACGAACGAAATGGAATTAAATTGCATTCATTGTTGTTTGGTTGGCAGGAATGGAATATAATGAAATTAAACTTTATTCATTGTTATTTTTCTATTTAGTTTGTAAAGTGGGATGGGATGAGTGAGTGTACGGGAGGTGAGGTAAGATTGGGTGTAGTAGGGTAGGGTTGGTGGGGAATGTATGGTTAGGTAGGGCAGGGTAAGTTTGGGTGTGTGAGAAAAGGTAAGGTAGTATGGGTTGGGGGTATGGTTAAGTAGGGTGAGTGGGTGGGTTCGGGTAGGGTAGGGGTAGGATTGGGATGGGGATTAGGTAGGGGTAGGGTGGGTGAGTAAGTGAGTGGGTGGCTGGGGGTAGGGTGGTGTAGGATGTGTGGGTGGGGGTATGGTAAGTGGGGATATGATAGTGGGTATGATCAGGTAGATGGTCGGTATAGTAGAAATAGTGTCGACAGGGAAAAAAAACGTATTATGTGAATGGAATGAAATCTCAATTCTTTGTCTATTAGGTAAAAAAAATATATTTCAATGGATGAAGGAAACTTTTAAGCCATAAGGAATTGTCTTTCCTTTTCATTTAGCCAACCAAACATACAAAGGAATGAAATTTTGATTCCAATTCCACGGATTCCTTCAGGATTCTGTGAAACTAACAGACCCTTATTAGTGTGTTTACCGGGGGAAGAAGTAGACGGTAGTTTTTAGTATTTGTCGATGATGTGTTGGTATCTAATTCATGTATAGATTGATGTCAAATTTGTGTATGAATTAGTAAAAATGTCAATTTTAAGTTAACAAAAAAATCGATGATAAGTAACTATAATTTGACTCTTTATCTTGTCATCAAAAGTTTCTAACAAGTTAAATATAAATTCCAATTTTATCGAATTCTATTCCTTGAACCGAACATACCCTTATAATGAAAAGACTTGGAACCTTTTGAAAACACACAATTAATTATGTAGTTTAGGCTGAAACTGAACCAAACTGAAACAAACCATACATATTATGATCATAGAAGCGCTACACGGTGGAAAGATACTTAGATATGAATGAAGATAAAAACCAAAATATGTACTCGTTTAACAAGAAACCAATTGATTGGGAGCAATGAACCTTCTATATATAATCACAAATACTAACACCATTAGCTTGATGTTGCATCTTCTAGTATTATGTTCATATGTAACAACAAATACAAAGTAAGCAAGCTAAATCAAAGTGTGGGTTGGTTGGACGATGAGCGTTGTTTATCTTGCGGAATGTCTACACTAGCGACAATGTGAGCTGATTGACCCGGGGAACCTGAACTGGCCGTGTTTGGAGGAGCACCATGTGCTTGAGAATTTCCTGATGGAGAGCTTAGACTTTTGGTAGGAAGATGACCAGAATGCCCTTTGCCATCCTTCTTCTTCACTGCATGTTTCTGCCAATGCTTGAGAGCTTTTGAAGTTTGCTCATCAAAGATAGACCTCTTCATCTTTGATCCCATCTACACACCAAAGCACAACATAAATAAAACCCAGAATATGATTAAATGTGAGTTTTAAAGGTGGCGTTTGGTTCATCAAATGGAATTTGATGGAATTGAAATTAGAAATTTAGCTTATTTAGAATTTTTGATAACTAAGACAAATGTTATATGTTATGTATTTTCCATCAAATTTATTTGTTTATAGGAATTTGACATTCCTCTCAACTCACACATGAATTAAATTCCAATCTACACATGAATCCCTAACCAATACTAAAAACTATTTATAACTCTCACCATCAACCATATTAATAACTAAAATTCAAATTTCAATTCCTTTGAATTACATTCTGTGAACCAAACGCCACCTAAAGGATTTATTCAATGGGATTTTATTGGAAGAGTTTACGAATAAGCAATTCCAAGTACCTGAGTAACAAGGGAATAGAGTGGAAGGATGCTGTAGCTGCATATGACTTGAACAATAATTCTGTTGAATTAATACAACAATCAAATCACAATCTTCAAACTTGCCCAATAATAACTCCTTAATGGTAGATCCAAACAAAGGAAGGATTGGAAACAAGAACAAAAAAAAATCTGTTATCTTTTATACTTTTTTTCTAAAATATGAAACAACTACAGAAACAGAACTCACCCAAGCAAAACTCTAAGATATTGAAGAAGAGGCTTTACATGAAAGCAAGAGTCGAGTCCGAACTCATACTGTAAGTAGACAATATAAGACATCATATGGTTGATAAAATTTATTAATATAGCAAATCTGTGTTTGTGTAAGAAAGGGGTAAAGAATATGAAGTCATTACCCATATCCAAAAGAAATGTGTTAGCTCAAACGAGTTCTGGACAAATAAAGATCACAATCCTTAAGTTAGCAAATTACACAAGGAGTGAATAGGTTTGACACAAATTACTTGAGTAGCAATAGTTATGACTTATGTCTTATGACACTTATTACTTATGTTGCAAATAGTTAGCAAACTATAAAAATTATTTTGTTTCCAAACCATTAGATATTCATCTCCCAAGGCTTATTTGAACATCAATAATGCTTGAAGAGAAGAGGCAGATACCATGAAGAGCGTGAGCTGAATAAAATAAAGAATTATTGTAGGGTCTTTAAACCAAAAATGTCGATCGGTGACTTGCACGAGAGGTATGCCTTGTATTACAGCATGCCTTTCTTGAATTTCAATAGCCATCTGTGCTATAATTGCTTGAAGTTTTGTACCAACTGCTAAGATTATCTTTAGCCAAAAATCAACGGTTAGATTTATTCTTTCATGAAGTAAAAAAATAAATTATGGTCTCTTTGGAAATAAGCAAATCAGACAATTTTCTAACTCAAGATGATTAATGAGAAATCCTTACAGCAACAGGAAATAGAGATAGCCAAACCATAGCATGAGTTCCTGTATGCAGTGTAAACGATTACTGATTGAGACTTCTTTAGTAACATGCACATTGATAGGTAAAATAATAAAGAAGACTTTGGATAAAGAATTACAAATAGAAAATTTCACCTTCAACGTTAGCAAACAGATAGAGGACCGCAGTAGACCATAACAAGGGACTGGAAAAGTGTCATGAAACATAACTAGATTGATTAAAATTCATAGTGCTACATGAATTTTAAACTATTTACATGAATAATACAATATGAGAAATATGTATGAAACTAATTACCTGATCCCTACAATTACTTTAAAATCGTCTTCAAGTGACCTCTTGATATATTTTTGAAAGTTAAATTGACTGCCAGGAGCTAAATGAACCTGTATACCAAAACTGAAGCAAGTCAATGGAGAAAGAGTCAACCAAAATGTGATGCAAATCATATTCATTCACTGAACAATGGGAGCTTGGTAATCAAACAGGCTGACTTTTGATGTTTCCCTAGTTTTCAGTATCTTTATGCTTTTTTATATATATAAAATGCACTTTGTGTGCCTAGAAACTATTCTGGAACATAATATTTTTCCTCTGAAGCATATGATCATTTTGTGTACTTATGGCATGATGACAGATATTGGCCTTGTAGAACTCACGGAGATGAATCCATGACGCATGGTCAGGTAATCCGATTTACCAACAGAACTAAAGAATTGTCGAAAGAAGCAGACCTGAAATGAATGATTTTTTTTACCAATTATCAATATTATGAACTTAAAGAAGAAAAACTAGATGCAACATTGAATAAGTGATATAATTGCCTTACAACGTAGAATACTATTGGCAATCCGGTACCAGTTGCGTGACCTTTAACAAAAGATAATTCTTTTGTAAGCCGAAACCTAGAAGGATCTGCAAATAAGCATCAAGGAAAATCAAATGAATTAAAGTATGTGTATATGCAAATAATTAAACAAAAAGATGGTATTATATGAAAAACTAAGTAATACCGTTTGCGCCTCCTGGTTGCTGCAAGATATCCTTTTCCCAGACTTTCCATTCACGGATCTGGATCGAAGAAAGATGTAGGCTTTAAGATGAACAGATGCCAACAAATTATTCCTATGAATTGTGCTAATTATTTGAAAATGTCACCTTTGCTCGGCCAGCAATCATTGTGAGAGCACTATAAATTACATGAAACACTGCCAAGAAGAAAATGAATATGTGGAGCTGATGCAATCCTTCAACGGTTATAAGATGCTCAAATCCCTGGTTAACCATTGATTATTTGATAATAAACGAATATATGTGCATTAACAGGACTAGCAACGAGTGAAGTTAGAGAACAAAAATCTTACAGGCTTGCATTCTTTTGGTGGACCCGCTGCTAAAACTCTATGATGATCATACCATAAGAGCCTACGACGGGCATCTGCCTCTGCTTCATCATCATCAGGTGGTGGTTTACCATCGGGTCTTTTCTTGCAAGGCAAGAAATCTTTGGTAAGTATCTTGGAAACACAAATGTTAGCAATGTAGCTCTGACAAAATGTCAGAAGCAGAGAAATAAATCCAAGCACCATAAGCTCTGCAACATATACAATTAAAAAACATATTAATAGAGAATCTTTAAATGTATATAAATTAATTAACCTCATGCTTAAAAACTAAATTCTTACCTGTTTTGATCTTGTCCAGAGCTTCAAGTAGCCCAACTTTATGTCTTTCTTTTAAATACTGAAATAAAACAATTTATATAAATGTATGTCATCACAAGATGAGATATAATTAACAATCATTAAAGAAAATTTGTTGAGGATCGTTTACATGTCCAGCATGGTGAAGCATCTTCTCCAACATTATCGAGATTACAACAATGACCGCACAAACCATGGCCACTGACCAAGTTGCGGTTTCGTCTAGCCCCCTTCCTCCTCCTGCCATTTACGCCTTAATTCACACAACCACCACCGTAATCAATTATTATCAAAATTCGAGTTTTTTCTTAACCATCATATTCTCATTCATGTTCTTTTACACCTATGCAGAAACACAATCACCACATCAAGATTTAAGATCTCCGTTGGCTTCAAGATGATGAGAACAAATTTTTAGATGAATTCTTTTCTTGATCCGTTGATTCTTGATGGAAAAATGCAGATGGAGAAAAGACTTGTTCTTTTTGCTGGTCCTAATAGAAATGGACCAGATTCTGTACGGATGGATAGAAAAGCGTGTATTTTGGGAGTCAAATTATCAAAAAAAATTATATTTCCCCATATTGATAAAAAAATTATTTCAAAGATGCCTACGCCCTGAAAAACCAATTAACCAGAGTGTTAATAGGAAATTCAGTTACACGAATACAAATCTTGGCCACAAGATATATTCAAATCACAAATGACACCCTCTCATATTTTTGCAAATCTCAATGCCACCCTTGAATCCACAATAGTTAAATGGAAAATCAATGTACTATGATATCTTAAAGTACAAACATTCGGTCAGTTATATTGTCTACTATTTTAAGGAGGGTGTTTGGACCTGCATTTAGTTTGATTCTTTAGACTTGTTTACAACGTTTTGGCAAATACTGATAAGATTTCTAATTTTACGTAATAATCATATTGGAGTTGGAATTGTTATAATAATGCAACATTTTAATGGATATCCAGGAAAAAGAACCCATAATTGAGGTTCAAAGAGTTGGTTGGTGCTAACTAACTAAAGAAGTTGGTTGTGGTATTTCATCGAACAACTTATCTGCGTATTGATAACCAGAAACAAAAACCCACCCACATAATTAATCTATGGGAAGATGAGCAGTCAAATTAATTCCCTATGATTGTAGTCAGTAAGGTAGAATACCTACATGGCCAAAGTCACATAACTCGACCCCAGAAGATTGTTTTTGTGGTATTTGAGCAAACTGTTCGTGGGTGACTGAGATCTTTTTTTTGGAAAGCAGACTGAGAACTGAGTGCTGAAGTTGTTCATGGCCAAAAGTATTGGGTCTTCTCCATAAGCAACGAAAATTCTTCATCTATACAAAGAAACAATTGAAAAAGTTTGATTTGAAATTTGGCATTAACCACTGGAATCGGATATCAAAATAGCATAGATCTATTTTTAATGCACCAGAAGGGATTCATCAGAATTAATTCACCTAGAAAAACCAAAAAATTCGCCGTTGCCGGGGATCGAACCCGGGTCACCCGCGTGACAGGCGGGAATACTTACCACTATACTACAACGACATTTTTGTTTATAAAGTCTATCTTTTTTTAATTAGATTAAACTCTACTTTATCCTAGTAAGGAGGTATTTGCATCTATTGTTTCACTGCCTAGGCAAATTTTAATTACAAAATTTATGACCGTTTAAAAACTCGTCCACCCGTTTTAACAGTCAGAGCTCTAACAATTGAATGTTAACTTCAGTTTATAATAAAACATTTCTTTATACATAACAAATATACATTAATTAATATAAAGTAATTAAATGTTTATGTGTGGGAGACGATGGTCTATTCGTCGTACACATTAATTTATGGTTTAAAAACCTATTGATGAAATAACAAAAGATGATATTAAATTGTCTATGAGTTTTTTTTAACAGATATACTAAGAATATCAACAATCATAATATACTTCAAGTATATTATAGATATGTCACATCATCAACTCATAATACTTTTTTTATAATAGTCATTCTTACAATCATAATATATAATGCATTTAATGATGATACAAGACCCACTTATAATACACACCAAAAGAAATTTAAATATTATTAAAAACCTAGAAATCATTGATGATATGGGTGTTGTGCATATGATATGGTATCATAGTCGTTACAGCATGAAACCATTCATTGCAATAGATTTAAAGCGTCAACAATGAAGGGTTTATTCCCCCATATCATATCTTATGTGACACATTATGGAAGCATCAAACATTGCAGAAATGTGTATCATACTATCATCATTATAATGTGTATCATCTTTATGATGTACTAGTATCATAGAATGCTTTTGATTTTTTAATAATATACATGGGTCCCAATAAAATATTCTAAGAGTATAGTAAGTGGGTCCCATAAATAATTATTTAAGTGTATCATATATGTATCATTGTTGTAAGAAAGTTGTCGTTTAAAAAATATATTATTATAAGAAAGAGTTCTATAAAAGAAGAGTGTTATGATTTGATGATGTGGTAACGACATGGCATGCCATGATACAGTGTATGATGGTTTCACTTAATAAGCTTTTGATATGGGGATGAAACCCATTGCCGATGGTGTAAGGATTATTGTTGAACTAATAATAAAATTTTAAGAAAGCATTGTTGCCACTTTGCATTTGCAAATGTGATGTAAGAACCAATCTTACACCCAACCAAAAATTAATTTTTTTTTTGAAAGCTCTCTTTTAATATATATATATATATATATTTATTTAAAAATTGTAACGATCACTTTTCAAGCTAGAGTTCCTTCTTTATTATTTGATATATTACAATAGTCCAAAGTTACACTTCAGTAAGAAAGATTAGGGAAAATCTTAAAATCTATAACGACGCTTCATCACTTCCTTAGTCCTTGATTCCTGAGATACGTACATGAATACATAAGCCTTAGGCTTAGTGAGTAAATATGGTTTCATGATTAGTATAAAGTAAGCTGTCATGCACAAAATGTAATTTCTTACAAACTTCATGTTAAGCATATCAACCTTGTCATAGGTTCCTTAGCCTTGGGTCCACATAAGGGCTGCCCAAATAGGGTTCGTTTGCAAGACGTCCCTTAATTGTATATTCCGGATACACATAAATGATATTCTTAACATATATAAATTTCTCATATATAGGGATGCATGAGAGTATTATGTTTCAAATCATAGAAATGACATAAACATGCATAAAACACTTATATAGCACATAGGCATCCCATTAAAAGCACATAGATACTCACTTTGCTTTATTTTGAGGCTTCATCTTTCCTTCTAAGCTTTTTAGGTAAGGTTTTGGGGGTGAAAAGGAAGAGTGTCCATAAGCCTCTATTTATAATGTTTAGGCATGACTTTAGGGTGCTTGTTTGCCAAGTTATCTAAGTTGTAAGTAACTTACTCACTCCATTTAGCCTTGCTTAGTAGAACTTGTAGGCTTGCCACCTTTCTTGGAGATAAGACAACACATAATTCGATGGTCAGATCATGCCAAATAGACTGTCATATCATGCTAAATAGATCTGTCATGTTATGTTTAAATAGGGCTGTTGTGTCATGCTAGATAGATTGTCATGTCAGGCTTAATAGGACTGTTGTGTCATGCTAATAGATTGTCATATCAGACTTAATAGGATTGTTGTGTCATGCTAATAGGCTGTCTTGTGTTTGCTTGTAGTATTCCTTGGTTCTTCATTTTCTTTGTTCTTGTCTGGGTCTTTTAAGCATTGCTTATTGTTAACTTTTGCATAAAATGAATTAAAGTTATTTTAAGTATTTGCAAGGGATTAAGGTTTTTACACGAAGTGTCGTCTGGTTTGGTACTTGTGTTTGTTCAGTTTCACCAACCCCTAACATATTCCACCTCACACTTCACTGTTTCTGAATTCAAGAATTAAGAGACTCGACATAAAGCACATAGTGAAGCTGGTTTGAGTAACACAATAAAAATTAGGGCTGCTCAAGATCAAGGAACAAGACAAAATTTGTTAAATAAGATTCAAGAAACAATCTACACACGTCCGGGAACAAATTCAATACAAAGATGTCATTGTAATCTAGGAGTCTGGTTTTGCTCACTTGGGACAAACACAGGTAGCTGCCCTCCTCTTTGTGACCTGCCTTGCTGATAATAACTCACTGTTGTGGACCTCTGAGGGCCACCACCAGCACCCACACTTGGGCCCCCATTCCTACCACCACCGACAAGGGGGCCACCAAAGAATATTGACTGACCGGAGTAGGTAAGCTCTGTGCCTGAAGTCTGAGAGGAAGAACCACCCATGCTCCTTGTTGTTGAAGCAGAGACAAACCGCCCCGCTTCTTGATCCCAGTACACTGAGGAGGATCTCGTACTTTCACCAACCCCCAAGTTGTTTCTCCTAGGAGGTGGTACTGCTACCTGCGGAATGCTCATCGCCTCGTTGTTCCCCCCCTCACTTGCTTTTCCTGACCAGGGGGACTGATTTGCTGATGACTGGTACATGGGATTGAAATGATCCCTACCGGGCACTGGACTACTAAAGTTACTAGCACTGTGTCCGCAAGTTTCAAGATCCTCCCTGCTGGCTCGACTAGGTGGATACGAGCTTTTGGAGTGACTCCTTTCATGAAATTTGATATGGCTGCTGTTTGGGCTGCTTCTTCCGCTCACATTGCTACTGGATACATGGTCAGGATCGTACTGGTTGTATTTAGCACCCAATGGACGTAAAACAGACGATGAAGCTCTGGCTTTCGCACCTGCTCTGATTGCTTCATTCGAATCTAGTTTTGCAAGCCTCCAGGCGCTTATTTTGACTGGACGTTGAGGCAATTTTTTACCCTTGTTAGGTGGATGGACCGCGTCTGGATCGACAGTGGATGGCAGCCGCCCTGGCTCTAGATGAGGAATGACTTCATCCTATTGTCAAGATAAAACATGTTAGGGGTGTTTGGATGTGTGTTTTGAACGTGATCATTTCATGAAACAGTGATTGGATTTGCTTTATTGCTTGAAGTTGTAATAATCACCTTACCGGTGTTGAATGTTTGGCCAATGCTGAATATTTTAGTACTAGGTAGGATAAGGGCATATATTACTCAACCCTTTAATAGCCAGTTTTGTTGCATCTAATATCAAACACCTTGTTCAAAACTGATGATCAAATAATCAGATAATCACCTAAACACTAATTATTTATCTGATGATCAAATTACTCACACAGCTTTGCCAAAAGCAAATGTTGCATTTATTTTCAAAGGCAGCCAGTAAAAAAAGAAATGTAAGAGGACCAAGTTTAAGGTGAAATTTCCTTTACAGAAAGTATCAAAAAACAGGAGGATACCTGTTGATCCATGAAGATTCTCGGAGGGGTACACCAAGCACCTTTATTATGCAAACTCAAGCCATGGGAACTTCGCCCACTAATGGCAGTCACAGCAGAGCTTGTGGGAGAAGACTGCAGGCTTTGTTGATCCATCCCATCTATCGACGGTCCTGGAGGTTCACTTTGAGTCCTCATCGCAACTACGTACTCGTATGTTGTGATCCCCTGCATCAAATATATCAAGTGAGGCATTAAGCATTAAGAATATAAACTTATACATATATACGGAAAATTGCAAATTTGCAATAAATGGCAATGTACTTCCACTTCATTTATAATATGATCACTGGACTTTACAAGATGTTACTAAAACCAATGTATTTATTCAAAAGTGTTTATTTTTGGTAACTTTGACAGGAAACCAGCAAAGGTAATAAACACAGGCATAGTCATAGGTGAATGGTTTTATAAACAAATTTTGGAAGTTATAAGTTATATGGTTTTAATTAATTTGTTTTTTAAACTAGAAGTCCAATAACCAATTTAGAAATGGAGAGAGACCATGAGAGAGAGAGGGAGCAAAAGACCTTCCGTATGAGGATTATGTGAAAAAAGAAGAGTTCTCCTAATGGAATGGTGGCCAGAAAAGAAACAGCCGTACATATAGCCTGAAAGAAGGGCATAATGGAAAAATCAATTAAGTTGCATATTCCCACATGTGAAATTTAAAACACTTTAAGCATAAAACATTTGTTGGAATTAGTTGGAACACCAAAGTCCCCATATTTAATGATGATGTAGCCATACAAAAAAGAATCATACCACCACGGTTGCAAATGGAGGTCTACTAAATCCGTCTCCAAGTCTATCCGCAATTTGATTTTCTGTTGCCCTTCTATCAACAAAACATCGAACGAGAACAGCAATCCCAACCCCACATTCAAAAGTAAGCTGATATGAAACACAATATGATATCTCAATACCAAACGCAATATGATATCTCAATACCAAACTTAACTTCTAAAGAGTATCAATGCAAAAAAATACAGACAATAAGGGTCATTTGTGATTTCCCATGCAACCAGGAAGGTCTCCCCACACAGAGCACATAGGTCCAGTGGGTGGGAGCTATACCATGGCTTCTGTAGGAGGTTTTTTCATGACCAGGAATGCACATGCATACAATAAAAATGTATTTGTAGCATAGAAAATTATAAAAATGTTATCATAATGCACCCTTTAGGAGAAAATTGTTACAGTAGTGCATGCGGACAAGCCAAGGAGAGGCCTAACAGTTCTAGTTGCCCTCTCCAAATTATATAATTAATGGAAACGACTAAAAGTGTACAAAATCATAAATTAAAGAATTTTCTCACCAAATTAACATTATAATCAATTTGTAAACACCCCCCCCCCCCCCCCCAAAAGCCCCCCTCTTCTTTATTATTCAGATATTCAAAAAAAAATTCCTGAATCTGCTACTATATTCTCCTTACGCACTTCAGTAATGCAACCCAAATGTTGTTTTAGGGTACATGATGAATATTGTTCAACAAAAAAGTGTCACAAAGTCTGTGGACCTACACGAGGGCTTGTGTGTTGGGAGGTTTTTTGATACATTCTTTTGGGTTCACCAAAAAGTATTTTATGCATATAATATATTATATTCAAACATCTATTATTGAACAAAATGAAAATAAAATGCAAAGGTACAACTAGTTACTTACAATATCAGATTGACAACTTTCAACAACTTACCCAAACAAGGCTTACAGCCATCAGGCACACGAATGTAAAGTAATTTTTCCTCCCGACACAATTGTTCAACCACTACACAAGAAATGCATTGGTACGATTAAATTAGATTAGAAGACTAATAATATATTACTCTAGCCATCGCATAGAAATCACAACTGACATAACAAACTTTTGTTTTTTTTTTTCCCTTTTTCTTTTCAGAACTTACACGGCAATGATGATCAAACCCGTCAACACATTTATCGCAACTTCTGCAGTGTTTGCTAAACTTGCGCACCTATAAGAAATGCAGAACAAGATTTAAGATAACGTATCCATTAATACGTCGAGATCATTATTTATAAAACTAAAACATGGAATATTATATTAATAAATATTGTTTAAAACACAGAAAACCAAAATTTGAGGATTAGATGTAAGTAGCGTTTGGTTTGCGGAGTTGAATCTGAAGGAATTGGAATTAATATTTAGCTTGTTTTGAACTTTTCATAACAAAGATGAAGAGTTAAATTTTACTTATTTGTCATCAAATTCTTTGTTTATAGAAATTTGACATTCCTACCAACTCATACATGAATTACATTCCAACCTACATCCTTAACCACTACTAAAAACTATCTTTTACTCTTCACCGCCAAACACACTAATAATTAAAATTTAAATTCCAATTCCTTCAAATCCCAATCCACGAACCAACCGTCACCTTAGAATTTTGTTATACAAAATAAGACTTGGGAAATTGACAATTCTTAATGTCTTGAAGTAACACGATGAATCAAACATGCACATACAATAATATAAGACTAAGTTTGGAACTTGAATGAGTTGAAGTATACAGCTTTATTCAAAATAGAATACTAGACTAGGCAACCATGGTGCACCACCAGATCTCAACTCTGTGAAGTTTGAGCATTAAAGTATTTGAACAGAGTCTCTAGACTGTTATAGTTCTACAAGGCTCACTCTATTATTAAAATGAAATAATTTAAAGAAAATGAAAAAAAGCTAAATTATTAGGCCAAGCATGTTGATACCTCTGCATTGCACAGTGTGCAGAATAAAGCTTCTTCCTCCCCTCCTTGTTGCATATCCTCATCATTTCGACAATCCTCTTTAACAATACAACCACAAAAGAGTCCGCATACTTTTGAACAGCAACCTGGACCACCACCATCATATATTCTGCCATTCGGAAACCCTACTTTGCTAGGTTCTCCAACAGAAGATGCATTTCCTGATATCCATATAAACATTATACTTTCAAGATATCCAGCTATTGTTAAGCAAATGCTTACTTATGATAGCAATGTCCAGGATGTGTTAACAATTTGGTGATTAATTGGTTATTTTTATCTTAAGTGGTTGGATGTGTTTTCAAAGCGATCATTGTGACTTGAAGGATTGGATAACAAGTTGGTTAAAGTGAAGGATGGTCAAGTAATTTTACACATTCATCAGTTTAGCTTTCTTATGGTAACTTGTCCCCTGCTTTTCCAGATCTAATTGTTTTGACCCTAAATAATCATAAATTCATAATAGCATCATCCTCTGACCATCAAGAAAGGAGGGATAAATGTGAAATATATCTAGTATACAAATGATAAACAAGAAAAATTACATAGAAATCTGATCACTAACCAGGAACTTCTGTTCCGTTATGCGATCTATAAGGTGATGCCCTATCCGGTTCAATCAGAATGCCAGGATCAGCAGGATCAATAGCTGTACATCTTACATAAAGTATAAATACACAGAGAGCCTGAAAAACGAAGTAGGACCAGTAACAACTATTAGGAACAACACGCTTAAAATGTGGATAACTAACTAACTGCAGGCCAAAAAGGTCATTTACCAAGAAGGAATAGACACCAATGGCCACGTGTTCGTAGATATCCTTTCCAAGAAAAGGTGAGAAAAATGCATAGAAGGCAACTGACAACAAGAAGTATACTGTAATAGCCACAACCTGCAAATTGATGAAAGAAATTCATCTCAAGACTTGAGTCAACAATGCATTTAATTTGGTTAAAAACTAATATAAGTTTGTCCCAAAAAATAAAGATAGTCCATATTTAGCCTTAAAAGAATGTCAAATGAGTTATTTTGTTGACTGTTAAAGGTCGTTTTGCTTTGAACAGAAAATTCGATGACCACAATAAGAGTGATCCATACTCGTATTTGCTATAACAGACCAGCATTTTTGCCAAAAGAATATGAAAACAGAAACATATACATCGTAAGAATGGAGACTTTTGAACAGCAAATGGCAAGTAAGATGGTTCTTTTTGCGTTAACATTTCCACAGTTTACCCAAGGAACCAGGTTCTCTCATTCTAGTAAATTTGCGTGTTCTTTTTAGCATTTCTGCAAGAATGAGGGTTAGTTTACAAGGTATACCTTAGAGGTTAATCTTGGATCGGAGCAGTTTGTGGATATAACCATGTTTACACATTTTTCAGCAAAATACTTGTAATCGAACCCACGTTACAAGAAAATAGGCAAAGCTAGCGGATTGAAGTGGCAAATGAAGCACAAAACTTTTACCTGAAAAGTGTGAGCAGGAAGTTCCCATCCATGTCGCCTAGCCATGAGCCAGAAACAAACTCAAAACTCAAAAACCCTCAAATCGAATAGCATTTACGGTCAAGATCACCATAGAAATCCCTAAAAACTAAAACTAGAAAGATAACGGGAAAGATTTGAGTTGAGGATAAGATGACTGATGTTGATCAAAATTTTTAGGGTTTTGTGGGTGGAAGGAATGTGAATGTGGTATAGATGAAAGAGAGATATTGGGGGTTATATTGTTTTGTTAAAGTAGAAACTGTATGATCCACAACTGCTTAATGTGCATTTGATATTTCATAGTCAGGTTTACACTCTCATGCTGCTTCCATGGGTTGGATGGAAGTTGAAACACAATCTCTAGTCGGAATTGCGGTCAACAGTCATCTTGGCCGGCTCTGAAGTGTGTGTTCTTTTTCCTTTATATTTTCCTTTTTAATAACAGAATTTCTAGCCTAACAAATAAAGCTAGATTCATGCAAGATATATATATATAAATATTATATTTAATTAAAGATGCAATTTTATTTTTGTTTTTTTTGATAATACAACACCTTTAGTAAAATCCAAACAAGAAACCAAAACAAACCTTACAAGCGATGAAAAATAGAATGTCCCAAGTCAAACAATTAAACGGATGGATGCAAGTAACCATACACAAACACACCTCCATCTAAATCCAATAAAAATACGACCACCTAAAATCACTGAGTCATGACCATACCAACATAATTAAATGAAACCCTGCGACATCCAAAACTTATACACGTAACAAAGTCATCACATATAAGTTAGCTTTAACCTGTTAACTAAACCTTTTATAAGTTTATTCTTTCTGCAAACTTCTTTTTGCATGTCAAAATCAACTATGTTATTCCTAAAGTAAATCTTTTTTTCATGTTATTTTGGGACATTTTTTTTTATAAATAATATGATAACTATACATATATATTCTTAGCAATAAATTAAAATTTTAAATTAATATTTAAAAGGAGAAGTTATTTAAATAAACCTCAAACTTGAAAAATAATTTGATTCAATGCATCAAACAATAATTTTGTCTAATAATTCATTACCAGTTCATCGCTTTATCATTTAAAAACTCACAAATTCTATGTTTTTTTTATAAAATTATGTCAGACAAATGATTTAAGCGGTAATGGTTGTTAAGGTTGTATTTTGAAATTTTATTTTTGTTTTATTGTTGGTGTTATTTCACATGAAAATATTTGCTTTTCCTTTGGTCAAGACGTAAAATTGTAGGAATTTTTCCAACGAAAGTTTTGGTAGAAAATTATAAGGGTGAAAAATGAAACGACTGCATGAACAATAATTTTTCCTTTTTTTTTTTAATTAATATTCAATCAATAAATTAATTTAATTGAAATAAAACAATCAATTTAACAACTAATTTTTGGTCGGTATGACTTTTATGGAATTATGGTAATATATTGTTTCCATCATCGTTAACAACGCTGCTAAGCATTGGTATTATCGAATCGAACAGGGGAATAATAACACCCATTATCGCCACCACCTTCTCATTACACACACACAGACTCTCTCTCTCTCTCTCTCTCTCTCTCTCTCTCTGCCCCTGTGATCTCTATTGCTGATCTGCAGCGATGACTGCACTATCAAATTCAATGGTCTTATCCACATACAAACCAAATCAATTATCATCTGGTATTCTTCTTGATTCATGATCATTGTTGTACTTTGAATCTAATCTCCGTTGCTGTTCTACACATGTTTGATTGATGTTGTGGAGAAGTTTTTGATTTATGGATCCATAAATTACTGTATTGTGCATTTTGTAAACCCTAACATCTGCATTGTTTGATCTGTTTCTATGCTGTATCACTCATTCACTCCCAAATTCGCGAAACAAGGGTTTCTTCGGGTACAACATGAGAATACGAAGATAAAGAACATATTCATTTCATATAAGTAACGTCTTCCCTTTAGGAACTCTTTTTTACCGTTAGGTTATCAACTTCAACAATCGAGTAGAATCAGATAACACAGATATTCATTTAATTAAGAATGTGTTTGATTTGGATGTTCATTTTAGAAGTGATTACTTGATATTAAATAATCATAATCAGATATTCATTTTAATAAAACTTGCCTGGAGAGATGTGTTTGGATGTGCTCATATGGCATGAAGTCATAATACTCGATTCTGATGCTAATAGTTTGTCGTTGGCTTGTTGCTGGTATGAAACTAGTTATTATGCCTTAAATGACCACATATTCATGTGTGAAAATAATCATATGTTAATATACACATCCAATGATCCAAACACCCTAAAGTTAGAGTTTGTTGGATAATCTTACATGCCTTCTTAAAATCTGATTACTTTAGCCCTAAAAATCAACAAATCAGAATCAGAAAATTTCGTCAAAGACTAGAACCGAAGTGACAATAATCACGTTTGGAGCACATCCAAACACTCTGAACAAGGGTGCTTATGTAATCCGATAAACAGCATTGGTTCTTAATTAGATTGATGTAATGAATTCATATTCCATGTAACATTAAGTTAGTAATCATGTTGTATGTATACTGGCTATACACATGCTGCAAATTGTTAAGTAGCACACATATTTGGGACACACTATTAATAGTAATTTTTTGTCCTTATAGAATTCATAGCAGTGACAATGAAAAAACTGATTCCCAGATTTTTAAATTTGCTGGGCATATTGTTTTGAATGTGTCATTAAACACAAAAAGTTTTAGACATGTTGTATTCAATGAAGGCATCTATGGTGAACTGAAGTCAATAAAAATTTAAATTTGTTGGAATTTGATTTAAGGATTCAATGTTGGTGCTGTGATCTCATGATAGATTTCTCAATAAAGCCGGTTGATCGGAGCACCAAATTGTTGTTTGGACAAAGCCATGTGAGTTATTTACCATCACACACATTTAAAAGGATGCTCTCTGTTCAAGCAGGATACAGGTAATACGTCTATAGTAACCATGTTAATAATATTGTTTTTTCGTCCATATATCATCATTTTCTAATGTAATCGTGTTGGACTGTTGGTAATATTGTTTTTTTCCCTGACAAGAGGGTTCTTCCAATGTGTATAATTTATATTTCCTCTATGTACCAAGTTGGTAACATTTGTAGTAGTGAGTTATTGTTTTATTTATCTTCAGTGTTGATGGAAGATCAAGCAGTGGGAGTGCCTTTGTTGGTGGCTTTATCCTTGGAGGATTAATTGTTGGAACACTTGGTTGTGTGTATGCGCCTCAGGTTAGATACTTAGATTAGTAAGATGTAGCAATACGAAGCTCTATTTACAGTTAAAGAATTAAAGCGTCATTTTGATTCGAACCAGATAAGCAAGGCACTGGCTGGAACCGACAAAAAAGAGTTGTTGAGGAAGCTGCCCACTTTCATTTATGATGAAGAAAAAGCCTTGGAGGTATCCAATCTTTTTCTGTGTAAAACGAGTCTTATATCTTTATAACTTTATTAAGCTCAACTCAATATCTAAAGTTGAAATCATATTTTGTTTGTCATGTTGGTGTTTAGATGTGCGTTCTGAAAGTGATTATCTGAATACTATGATTTCAAATTGCAATAATCAGTTTCTAGTGTTTGGATAACCTACATTAGCTTTTAATTATCTGAATATTTAATAATTTGTTGGTACTAGCTGCAACAAAAACGATTATCAAAAGGCAGAGTAATATATATCCCCTAGTTTACGTCCTTACCCTTATTTACTTTCAGAATTCGCCAAACACTCAACAGCATAAAAAGTGGTTATTGCGATTTGAACAATCTAAATCAGATAACCAGTTGATTAAAGCGGGGGATATGTAGGTAAATTAAATTTATCTCCATACTTAGTTTTCTCACAACAAACTTAATTATCCAATTTGATTATATTCACCTTAAATAATCAGTAAATCATAATCATCATAATTTATACCCAAACTCTCGAAACTGATTATGTTTAAAAGCACACCTGAACACCATTGGATGTATAAAAGAAAAACACAAACCAGTTCAAGAAGTGGTACGTCATCAGGTCAATTAGCAAGTCTCAATTCTGTAATCCATACATACTTGAGTCACTTGACTTCCAAGTGAACTATTGTTTATCGATCATAGCTACACTGGTGTAGTTTGGATATGCTATGGTTCAAGAATCTCCCCTTTCTGGCAAAAGCTATTGGAAGTAATAAACTTTTTTTATGTTGTGTTTTCCCTTCAGAAAACACGCAAAAAACTGACGGAGAAGATAGCACAGTTGAATGATGCCATCGATGATGTATCTTCTCAGTTGAAATCAGATGACGAGGAGTCAAATGCAAATGGTGCTGTTGTTTCTGAAAGGACTCAACCCATTGCCTGAAATACTACTTTTGTGTTTTGATCAGAGTCGTTATCTTCACAGATCTTCAATACCAGTACGCAAGATTCAATCTAAGAAATAATTGTCGACCTTCTTATGTTTCTCTATTCTGTACTTGATTTGAAAATGTAACTGAATATATGAATATGTCCATGCAGATGTTCCTTTTTTTTTTTCATAACCTTCAGTTGTAGTTCATGTAATGTTTTGGCTGTTTGTCAAAGACTTGAATGGTCAATCCCGGAAGACATTATGGTGACTTGTACCTTATGCAATGGAGGTTGTACATTTGGCCATGTCAGGCTTGCCCCTTTATATGCCTAAATCATTCTATTATTCATGGCTCTCTCTTTCCTATTACCCATCTTTCTGAGGGACAAAATGGTCGAATAAATAATAATTTTATAGTGACTTGTATCTGTATGCAATTGAGGTTGTTAAAAGTGATTGTAGAGCTTGTACCGTACACGTTCTCTCTGCATGTTCCTATCATCATTTTTTGGATTGGTGGTGCCTGTGCGTTAAGCTATAAATTAGTAGGACCCATCTTGACACACATGGATGCCATGTGGATATGATATCTGAATATCTGCCACGTGGGCATGATATCTGCCTTTACTACTCTTGCCATGTATTTTGTGGTAATTTGCCTTTCAACCTTGCAAAATTTCAATTTATTCTGTCCTCATAAACCTTAATTATTTTCCGTAGCATAGGCTCTCTATCTCTCTCTTTGATCATACAACGTTTAGGTCTGGATTAGTTGACAAAATGATTTGTTTATTTATATCATAAAACGAGAAACCCGATCGAGTTAAGTCTTTTGATGTTATCACCTTTAAGATGGATTTTAATTTTCCAATTTAAACATATGTAGAGGTGAACACCGAGTCGAACACATTTAAACTTTTGTGGTTGAGATTTTTGGATTGAAAACATGATCTTATCTTTTTCTCCTACCACTCATTTCTACACTATGGTTTCAACCCCATAATTTTTAAGAAGAAAAACGTAAGAATAAGAATAAATCTTATATAAAAAGTGAAAAGGCAGTAGACCTCTGAGTTTTTAGTTGCAGTCAGCCATGGCTTCCAATGCAGCTCTGGCTTCCACCAGAATCCCCACCATCACCAGGCTTCCCTCCAAAACCTCCCTCTCAACTTCTTTCCCTTCTCAATGCTCCATCAAGGTCTCTCTTTCTAATACCACTCTCTGTTTATGCGTGTGTGTGTGTGTGTAGATATGAATTTTGACTTTGAAATCTCGGTAATTTGCAGCGATCGGAAGTAGCGGAATTCTCTGGGCTAAGATCCAGTGGGAGTGTGACCTACACCAAGTATGTCAGGGACGCATCCTTCTTCGATGCCGTGTCTGCTCAATTTACCCCAAAGGTATTATATATCTTCCACATAATATGCGGGCTGTCGAGTTATGGTAAAAGTTTAATCTATGCAGTTATGTAATTGATATCATTTACAGTTTTACACTAAATCCAGCTGAAAGAGCTGAAAATGAAGGGAATATCCCGACCTATATTTGTTTGGTGGTCAAAGTTGTGTAATCGAGATCGATTACACATCATGTGGTAAAAGTAACTGAAATTTACCAAGTTACTCTTTTTTTTATATATGTTTGGTGGTCAAAATATAGAAGTTATATAATACATGTATTGATCTTATAAGTTAAAACTTTGGGCAATTAAAATATAATAACAAAAACTTTAAATGAAAAAAGAACCAACGGGAGGCATATGACAATGATCAACGATTCAATAGACTCTACATGCATCTCCGAGCAGATTACTTGTACGTAAAAAGATCATGTAGATTTGAATTGACGAAACATTGTGAATCAGGCTGCAGGATCAACTGCTGTCAAGGTTGAGACCGTTGCTAAATTGAAGGTAGCAATCAACGGATTCGGACGTATCGGCCGCAACTTCCTCCGGTGCTGGCACGGCCGCAAAGACTCCCCACTCGAAGTCATTGTGGTCAACGACAGTGGTGGTGTCAAGAATGTAAGTGAATGTTACCACATTTGATGCGAATAGTACTAGTTCAGTAAACTTGATTATTATGACTTTCACTATTTTCAGGCTTCTCATTTGCTCAAGTATGACTCAATGTTGGGTACCTTCAAAGCAGATGTTAAGATAGTCGATAATGAGACAATTAGCGTCGATGGAAAGCCAATCAAGGTTGTTTCGAGCCGAGACCCACTCAAGCTTCCATGGGCTGAACTCGGTATCGACATTGTTATCGAGGTATTAGATACTAGTATTAACTCTGTTTTTGCTTTTAAAGAAGCAAATAGGTGTTTATTGATGCCACAGATAGAAAATTGAAAAGGTTGGGTAGCTTGTCAAAAATGATAAAATATTTGATGGCCAAACAGTTTTGATAAAAATTCAAAATGGCTTAATCTTTAGAATGTGTCAGAATTGGTCCATCAAAACTTACTTTTTCTGTTTGTAATCTAGTAAATAGTTAATATTTAAATATGATTGCAAAAACTATTATTAAAATAATACTCCAGTTCAGTTGAAACCTCTGAACCGAATCATTTAGAGCTTGTTTAAGCTTTGAATGAGTCTCTTAAGAGTTCCATTTAGAGGTTGTTTAACCTTTTAGACCATTCAAAACCCTTTGCGTCTTTTGCTAAATTCCATCGTCTTTAGCTATATATCAATAAAATATAGCACAAGTAGACCAATTTTCAGATAAACAGGTTGAAATCAGCATATTTACTTTTTGAGTTCAACATACTAATTTTTAACTAATGAATCTTGTTTGTAATCTTGAAGATTTTTCTTGACGTATGAATTTTATATGTTGACTAGGGAACGGGTGTCTTCGTGGACGGGCCTGGAGCAGGTAAGCACATCCAAGCTGGTGCTAAGAAAGTCATCATCACTGCACCCGCAAAAGGTGCTGATATTCCAACGTATGTTGTTGGTGTTAACGAGCAGGACTATGACCATGACGTTGCCGACATCATTAGGTCCGTTTTCATGCAACTGCAACTATTATCGATGTTTATAGATATTGGATTCACGATTCTAAATTTGTGAAACACGATCGTTCACACAGCAACGCTTCTTGCACCACCAACTGCTTGGCTCCTTTCGTCAAGGTCATGGACGAAGAATTCAGTAAGCATATGCTTATGTACTTTAAATAAGAAATAAGCACACACCTTTTACACTTGGAAACATGATGCATTGGGAATGGGAGGTTTACAACTTGTTAATGCAAAGAAATGATTGAACCAGTGCCATACAACCGGATTGTCGTTTCGATGATAAAAACTAAGGCTGCGTTTAGTTGACGAAAACAAGCCGGTTTTCTGTTTTTGTTTTCAACGAAAACAGGGCTTAATTGAAAACATGTTTAGTTTGACATTATTCTAATTTTTTTGTCATTTTCTAAATGTTTTCATTTTCTAAATTTATAATAGAAATTGGAAAATGGATGATAGGAGTTTTCAACCATTTTTCTAATTTTCAAAAGCGAAAACAAGACGTTTTCAAATTTTTTTCCTAATTTTCTAGAAATGTAATAATGAAAACAAATTCTGGAAAAGTGAAAGTGAAAACAAATATCAATTTTCCATAAACTAAACACACCCTAAACTTCTGGCATTTGTCTACAGATATCGTGAAGGGAACAATGACTACAACTCACTCCTACACTGGTGACCAGGTACGAAATAGTGTAGTAGCGACGTAATGTATTAACCGCTAATTGGTTTGAGACTTGTACGGTGGTTAACTTGGTATTGTGTAATACAGAGGCTATTGGATGCTTCACACAGGGACTTGAGGAGGGCTAGAGCTGCTGCATTGAACATAGTCCCAACCAGCACTGGTGCAGCCAAGGCTGTCTCGTTGGTCCTGCCCCAACTCAAGGGCAAGCTCAACGGTATAGCGCTTCGTGTCCCAACCCCTAATGTGTCGGTTGTTGATCTTGTTGTCAATGTTGCTAAAAAAGGCATCACGGCTGAGGACGTAAATGCCGCTTTCAGAAAAGCAGCCGATGGGCCGTTGAAGGGAATCTTGGACGTGTGTGACGCACCGCTCGTGTCGGTCGACTTTAGGTGCTCTGATGTTTCATCTACTATCGACTCGTCGCTGACAATGGTCATGGGTGATGACATGATTAAGGTTGTCGCGTGGTACGACAATGAATGGGGATACAGGTATGCATGCCACAAATCACTTTCGGGTTATTTAGTTTAGGGGTTGTTTGTTTACTTCTTAATGGAATCATTAAGAAGTCATTCAAATGTAAAATGACCTCTTAATGATTCCATTAAAAGATAAACAAACAATGCCCCAGTCAGGAAAACAAGGATTTGTGAATCTTAAAAGAAGCTAATGTGCGTTGTTGTGTGATTGATTGTAGCCAACGTGTGGTCGATTTGGCGAATCTAGTGGCAAGCAAATGGCCAGGGGCTGCAGCAGCCGGTAGCGGTGATCCCTTGGAGGATTTTTGCAAGACAAACCCTGCCGATGAGGAGTGCAAAGTTTACGAAGCTTGATTCTTTTGTTTCATAATATATATTCTTCTCCACTCCGGAACTTGCCAATTTAAAAAAACGTCATCGTTTCATGATGATATTGATATCTTTTGTAAAATTAAGATTCGAACGACCATGAAATTTTTATTTCAGGTTTCAACTTCAAAAGACATAATAGTTATATATACATTATTACAACTTACTATCGTTTTGGTTCTTTTACATAGAGGGGGTTCAATGAAAAACCAACATGCATCAGAAAACCTTCATGCACCATCATAAATGCATCACAATTCCCGCGTGATGCATCAAATTCCCACGTGATACATCGACTTTCTGCGTGATGCATCACCTGATCCAATGACTATCAAATGGTTCACTGGTTTTTCGATGCATATATGTTTTCCATTGAACCCACCCTTTTATATATACGTGCAATTATATCTCTCAACATTACCTAGTCACATGACTCTTTCATCAATCATCACATATTATTGATTGATGATTCATGATACTTCTAATCTATCACTTTTTTTTTCTTTTTTTCTTCTACCTAACTTATTGGAATTGCATCTTATGATGCTTCTAATCATATCGTAAACATAAACACACATCCACATACCAGCAATTATAATCTTTAATTTGAAATTTATGGATCAAATGAAGATTACCAATGATAATTATTAAATAAAATATAATAATTTTGCCTCCCATATGTCTCAAAAAGTTTGTCTAATTTATTAAAAAATATTTCACAGTGATTTCAAGCCTTTAATTATATTAATTAAAAATATAAAGTTTATAATAAAAAATAAAATAAATGAAATGAAATGACATGTTAAATGAAAAAAAAAATACAATACTAATAAAGAATACCAAAAAAGATAATTAAAATTAAAATTAATATAAACAATAATAAATAATCGTTAAAATTAAATACGGATTATATAAATTATATTACAAATTTAAAAGTAAAGATAATACCGCATTAACAAAATCATACTACATTTTATTATATGTGTGTGTGTGTGAGAATTTAGAAATAAAAAGTTTAAAAAAATGTTAAAAAAGTAACTATTATTTATCACATTATTTAATGGTCAATAAATTATAGTTACTTTTTTAACATTTATTTAAAATTAAATTTATATGATAAATTTTATGTTTACATACATTTTATGTAATCAGTTATTTTTTTAAGGGTTAATTACAAAAATAGTCACGTCTCACACCCCTTTATCAAGTTTTAGCCATTTAATATACATTTTATCAAAATAGTCACACTTTACGTTACCACATTTACGTGATAACCACAATTTACGTGATATATACTTTTTATTCATATTTTAACGCATTACATTACAAAAGGTGGTTGGTAACGTAAATTGTTGTATTTTTCCTCTTTTACTATGAAAAGACATTTAACAACTTTTTATGGGGAAGGAGCAAAAGTGGTCACGTAAAGTACAACAATTTATGTTACCAAACACCTTTTGTAACATAATGCATTAAAATATGAATAAAGAGTATATATCACGTAAATGTAGTAACGTAAATTGTAGCTATTTTAGTAAAATGTATATTAAATAGCTAAAACTTGATTAAAAAATGTGAGACATGAGTATTTTTGTAATTATTCCTTTTTCTAAATTTATTCACATAATATGTAGGTTTATAACGTGATCAAGTATAAAATAATACAAGATAAAGAATCTTATACTTTATCTCCAAAAAGAAATCGTAGCCGCAATAACTCTGATTACATCCACTTATCATCCGCCACGTATGTTTCGGAAAATAAAACGTACATACCGCCTTTACCGTCCCTTAACGGCAATCGTTAATGAACCTACCCTAACATAAACGGACATCCACCTGCCATTGCCAAATGATCCTCAAAATCCAACGGTTGGGATGCTTTTGCAGTTAGATACACAAAAAAGGCAATCATGGATCAGGTCAATCTCCAATTATCATCTGACACGTGTTCCCATGTAACGTCTTACCAATCTGATTACCTGGAGTGGCCGGTTGCCAGCCACATTGTTGGTTTAATTGCAACCAGACCCCATTCTTTATATTATTTACAGAATAAGCTCCAAAGCATGGCTTGTTGCACTTTAGACCCTCTGAATATTTCTTTTTATCATAATGATTATGGTATTGATGTATCTCGTGGTTATACAAATTTACAAATTTATATATTGAAATAAACAAAACGTTGCAACTTTAAGACGATGTTTAATAATAAAAAGTTGGTTGTTTAAACATGTAAATCTTCTTAGAAACGTAATATTAAAAAAAATATGTTTGAATCGTTTTCTTTTTTGTAAAAAGAATTCTAAAAAGAAATAGAAAGCCGTGTTTTCTAAAAAAATATCTTTTGAAAAACATGGTTTATTGCTTCTAATGAAATTCTTTTGTATCATAAATGTGTTTGTCATTATGTTTTAAATGGAAAATGTGTTACATTCTTTAAAGAGTCAAATATTAAACAAAAAAAGTATCATTAATTTTCTGTTGTCTTGGTTTATTTTAAAAAAAAATCGGCTACATAATGTGATAATTTTGAAGAATTCTTTTTTAAGAACTTAAAATAACACAATCATTGGGTAATAAATAATTAATGACTAAGATCATTCGACTTGGTCACCACACCTAGAGTTCTCACTTCAGTCACATCATTTTTACTTCCCATCATAATTCACAACCAGATGTGATAAATTTAGGCCCTCGTCCAAATTAACCCATACTAAAAACACACATGATAATGTATCTTTTTAAATTTCTTTGAAGACAATTTTTAAAATATAAGACAAAAGTTAAAAATATTATATTCTACATATTTTTAAGAAAATAATCTCTAAATATGTATTTGAAGATGACAATTTATAGTTTTTGGATGCTATGAGCCAAAATTGTCATCCTTATCCACAACCCACACCCAAAAAATGGGCACTACCAGTGGCAGATCCAGAAATTTTTTTATACAGGTCGAAATTCATCATGCTGTGATAGTTGAGTGTTTGTGTAACTATAAAAGTTGTTCACGCCTCAAAAGTTCGACTCGATTCTTCTTGATTACATACTAATACGTAAATGTTGCAACTCATTAATCGTTACAAACTACAATAAATTAGATTCTACAGTTGTTCCCTACAAGTTCTCGTCTTTTGAAAACGGTTATTAATTATTATATCATCGTCTGAAACATTGAGTAATTCTTTCTCTATTGTGCAAATATAACACTCACTCAATCATATATTGCCAATTGAATTGCACAATTACTTGTGGAATTTGTTGAGAAATATTAGAAGTTTTTTCCATTTGATGGAAATTTGGATCTTGGTTTTTTTTTCAAAAATCAATTTATATTATCTAATAAACTAAAACAATTAAACAAAATGCAACTCAATGTTAATTGTTAAACACTTAAAGTCTTAAACAAATAATAATTTAAATATCCAAAAGACTAAAACAATAAGAAAATTCTTACAAACAACAAACAAGTAAGTAACAATAAAACTAAAAATATATTATTAGTCCAAGCTCAAATGTGAGCATACAACAATGAATTAGCTCAATAAATGAATGTTCAATACACATGTATTTTTAAATTATTTGTTAAATGAGTAACAAACTTTTAGTTCTGGTATATATTTTCTTAGATTTTTATAACAATTTTTTTAATATCGTAAAACTTATAAAAAAGATAACAATGATATTGGGATCAAACTCCAAAAATCATAAGGGTCGAATTTTTTTTAATTATATATAACATGTAAAATAAAAAAGTTATCAGGTCTGAACCCCCCACACATTAACTACATTTGCCCTTGGGCAGTACTGGTCATCAACTTGTACAAAATGTGTTACCATTTGTACAAAATAACATGATGGTTGGGGTGGTGTAACTACGACAAGAGATGTAAAAATCATGGATAGGTGACATGGAAGGATGGAGGGATTATGAGGCAGACCCATAAAGTGTGGTGTGAGAGCTTTCACGCTAGGATGATCTTATATAAACTATGAACTCTGTTTTTGAATGTGAAGACCACCCCTTACGGGGCAGTGCTCACCAGTCTAGGTCCCACATCATGCAATACGATATCAACCAAACTAAGATAGGGTAATTAATTGCGGAAAAATAAATTACATGTACATTACAGATTAGGATTTAAGTTTACATATTTCAAAATAAAATTATAAAAGGGTAACATCTAATCTAGTCATAACATCATAAGTCACATCAAGTCTACCCAAAACCACCACATTTGCTGTCTTCCAATCAGTACCAGAGAGTTTGTTGAGTAGTGGTCTAAGAAAGCTTCAAAACTTGGATCTTGAATGACCTAAGTACTAGGTCCTGCAGGTGATTTTCCTTTGGCTTTTCCTGTAAAATTTTAAAGCAACATCTGTAAGCAAAGCTTAGTGAGTTTATAGATTTTCAATATTAACATGCGTGTCAAGCGGAGTCATAAATCTAAGCGTGATATGTCTTGGCTGCCGCTACAGCCCTCATCATGATTGAGATATAGTATCTTAAGATCGGATGATGTTCAAACCACACTCACGCTTATATCGTGGGGATCAGCCACATACTGGGCTAGCTACCAGTAGGTCAACATGGCCGAACATCGGAGGTCATTACCAAGTTCGTGAGAACTGGTGGAATAGCCAGGTCTAGAACAATAGACCATAAGGGCTAGTCAAGCTGAATAAATCTTATCAAGTCTGATCAATGAAGTAAGCATAAGTCTTAGAAGTCATGATAGCAACGAATCATAAAGCAAAGTCTGAAGTGCTAATAAATGCAATATGAAATGATAAGCATATAGCTATCATGATTCACTGGGCAACACCCATCCATGGTGTGCACAGGTCTCAATCCAGCTGATAAATGAATGTCAATTAATGTAACAGCATCAATATATCTCAAACGGATCTTTGCATGTTCAATTTGAATATCTATAACTCACAGTTTGGGTCTTGGTCAAACAGATATATGAATCTGCCACCTGAGTTATCTCAGGATTTTATCTTTGTCAATCTGTAATCTGTCAAACAATTCTCTGACCCGCTTTTAAGTCTTTAAGTCTTTAATTCTTTGTTCAGATATTAACTGAACCTGTTCAAAGTCATCCATGATAATATCATGTTAATTTCATCATTATTATCATAGAATTTCATCATCTTTTGGTCATTAAAATCTGTAAGTCTATCTGATTCTTGATATTTAATAACTTGTCTTTTGATCTTTCAAATCTTAAATTTCATCTGATTCTGATAACTGATAATTCTGTTAATTATTTGCAGAAATATCAAAATATTGAATCGGGTTTCGGATCAATCCGGATTCGGATCCGGATTCGGATCTATCCGAAATGGACCATCCGGATTCGGTCCTTGACATCCGAATTTAAGCATAGTCCGAATTAGGATGACTTGGGAACCAAATTAGGATCATTATAGATCCGAAATTAGCATCACATCCGAATTAAGGTTATATCCGAAATAGGACCCGAATTTGACCCAATGCGAATTTGACATCATCCGAAATCAGGACCCATCATCCGAATTCGGTTCCAACCGAATTCGGACTCAAGGACTTAGAAAATTTTTCCCAGAATTTTGTTCTTGGTGTTCTTCATGTTCTTCATTCGGATTTTATCAATAATTATCTAAATTTCATTTTCATCAACATGCAACTTAATTTTATGTTCTATTACTATTATTAGGTTGATTTTATACTAATTTCCCATTTTAATAACATCATATTTCGATCAAGATCATCCAAATATTCGAATTTTTGTCAAGAACACATAATTAACAAAATTTTCTGATTTCTTCATTATTTGAAGGATCCAATCCAAATTCTTTGTTTCTTTATCATTTACCAACTTGAATTTACCATAAACTACTAAAATTTCTTACATGCAACCAAGAATTTCATAAATTAATTCTTTGGTTTCGGTTTTTCTCAAAAACCGTACCAAATACATATATATTTCGAAATTTAAGAAGTTATTACCTCAAATTCTTGCTAATTGATGATGTTTGATGCTTATTGTAACTCCTTTGATCTTGATTCTTCAATTAAATCCTCAATTCTTGAATTTCTTTGACAAATTGAGAGAGAGCCGTATACTTAGTGAGAGAGTAGAGAGAGAAGTTAATTTTGTTAAATGATCTTAAATGATCATTATTTTGGTTTATATATATTATTTAATTATGTTTGTTGTTTAACCCACTAAACTTTTGTATTTTACATCTCTTTTATTTTGGTCATCATTAATGATTTATAATATAAATATTCAATTAATTTTAAATAGTCATATTATTTCAAACTTAATATATATTACATCATAAATAATGTAAATAAAATTACATTATTATCTCAACATTCAAGCATTACATGACTATCTAAAAGTTAGGTTGTTACATTGAATATCCAAAAAAGAGAATTACGACAATTATTCAAAAAGAAAAGCGACCATTATATCTTGTTGATACAATTAGTATAATTAATAGTTCTTTAAAAATTTGTCAATTCATCCTTCGTGATAATTATTAATTGGTGTTCATTATTTTCTTTTTTCATATTTAATACATCATCCCTCATTCATATCATGAAGTTCCAAATTCTCTTTTATTATATTTAGATAGATAGATAGATTTAGATGCGTATTTTTTTTAAAGATTTTAATGTAAATTCATTTCAGATTCATTGGAGCTATGTTAAAATATATGATAAGAAAACTTATCACAATATATTCCGAAAAACAATCAGATCTCTCCAATTAATTTGGAGAAAAATTAAATTGAACAAAAAAAAATTATAAATATTGGTGATAAATCCTAAAAAGTATATGTATATACTTGAATATTCAAAAACAGAATTTATAAAAGATTTTGTTGTATCATAGCCGGTTTGAAATATTTGAAAGATGTTACAAATATACAAAATAACAAGAACAAGGTAACTCACCCATATGTATTTAATAATAGTGTTTGTAAACATCAACTTATTGTAATATTTGTATATCTCTTTTTCGTGTACACGCTTTTGGTGTTTTATTACAAACATTTTTTCATCTGTTTTATACATTATTTTATTTATTTTGTATGTATTTTGAGAAAAGTATAAAAAAAAAATACAATGATTTGTTGAGATTAAACACTCTACTTATATGTTCATAATAATAGTGTATAAAAATTTTGATTTGGTTATTTGCATGCGTATTGATTTTAAAATTGACAAATAATTGATTGTAGTACTTAGTTAATTAATATCAAATAAGTAATTGATATTGAAAAATGATTTTGGTAGAGTTTGTAAAATTTAATATTTCTTGATAAAGTTTTAAACTGAATTAAATCGAAACCAATGGTTATGTTAATTAAATTGCAACCAAATTTAATACAAAATTAAAATCAAACCAGTTTAGGTTGAAATTTTCATGGTTCCGTTACATTTTGTTTCTTGGTTTTGATGGTTTTTGGCCTAATTCGGTTCCAATCGATGCAGCAAATACACAGAATCCTCGTATTTGGTCGATATGAGAGATTTTATGGATTTAAGTGTTATTATTCTTTACAAAGGGTAGTTGGTGTATTTTGTTATAATTATAGGGGTCTAAATGTAATAACTTTTATATACAATCATGTATTCCTTTATATTGCTCTCATCCACTTTCTCCTCTAAAAAATCTCTTTCTCTCTCTGTTTCTGATTTCTATTTCAAGAAGTTTTCTTTAGGGTTAAAAAAGTTGACAACTGTGATAGAAAGGGCCTACAAAAGCATTACAAATTTACAATCATCGTCTTCAACCGTGAGCAATTTGCTTTCTTCTTTCTTTACCATATTTAGTCTTTTAATTATTGTTATTAAACCAACCATAGCAGAATTAGGATCTGGTTTTGTGAAATTGATCATGTGGGTATGATCCTTTGTTAAGATAGACTACTTTGATTTTCGTCAGATTTTTCTGTAGATTATTTCTCTTATACACACGTTGATATTTTTTTCCACGAACTTTTAGGGTCAATTATCCGAATTTGGTGGGAAATTTTGACCATAATATAGCGATTGAGGTTTACATCGGATCGTCGAATTGATATGATCATGTTCTGTGGAAATATTCAGGTTTCTTATTGGAAATTAAAAGAGAAAATTGAAGTGGATTCGGCTTTGTGTTTGTTTTTTCAGCAAATCTAAATTAATTGAAGAACAGCAGGGTCTTTGTCGGGACTCCAATATCGAGATTTTAGTATATTTTGGAAGAGAATTGCTTTGGTAATTGGTTGAAATTAGGGTTTTATGCACCAAAGAAGATGGCTGCGGGTACTGAATTTTCGCCTACTTATGCAATGTTAGAAGGTGGTTTTAACAAAGATAATGTGTCCGTTGGAGAAGATGAGATATCACAGAATTCAGATCGTTTGAAACAAATGGCAATTCGTAAACCTCCAAGGCATCTATCGGTTGTTCGACATAGTATGAGCACAGCAACTCTGCTACCGCCTACGAATCCGGTATCCTATAGCATATTCATGAACCATGATGATTTAAAGCATGTTATGGTGTTTAAAGTTCTTTACTTGTTTATTCATGGTATTATTATTTGTTTCATAGGACCTAGTTTACAAAACACACTGCAAACATTTAGTTGTGGAGCTATTTTGATCATTTAAAGCAATGCCAGTGTTGTTTACCAACATCCCTTACGATTACTGTCTATTGTTATTTATTTCATGAAAGAATCCACCTTGACGATTCAAGTTTGGACTTTTATACAGTTAATGACATTTCATTGTGTAAAAAGTCTCGCATAAGGTGCAAAAAGAGCAGGATAGGTGCTAAATTAAACAAATATGATTTCCACTGTGTATAGCCTTTTCGCTTATGTTTTTCGGGTGTCATTTTCTCAAGCTGGATTCCCACCAGCTTATCCTCTTGAATCTTGATCATCCAGGACATGCCCTAGATAAGAACGTTTGGGGTCTTCCATAAAGGTGCAGCTTTAGCCACATTAGCCAATGGCTTTAGACAGACCACTTAATATATCAAATTGAATAACTTATCAGCTTGTTGAACAATTGTATATTTTGTTCTTGCCTGATGTAGTAGACTGTAGAAGCTAACAGCCTAACATCACCTGGTGCCAAATAGACTTGTTTGAAATTATTATCTTTAGACCTTAAGGCATGGTAATCTGGTATTGGTGTTGATATTCTTTATTTAATGGGTGTTCGGTTTGGGTGTGCATTTTGAAATTGATCATCGGATTGTTGCGACTTCAAGTTACTTTTGAAATGCATAACCAAAGTCAATAATAGAATGGTGGCACTTTATTTACGTGTAGATGGAGGCTTTTGAGCTTAACATGATACGCGTTCATATTGTTAACTAGTTGTTTTTTATTTCATGAGTGAAATCTGGCTTTTGTCTGAAGTAAAAGATATACTTTATGGGCAAATTAAGACTTCATGCTCTATCCACATATTGAATTTGGGTCTCCAATTTAGGACCTGTCCTTATAATTGTCAACTATTTGGTCAAAAAAGTAAGCCGCTAGGAATAGGGAAAGAATAAGCAAAAGAACGATCAATCCAAAAACATAGGTTTTTTGTTTTCGCCTTGTTTACTTTACTCTCTGTTCTTTATCTCTAGGGGGTATGATACCTGTGTTTCAAAAAGCGCGCCACAATCTCAGTAAGGTGCGAGCCTCATTGAGGCTTAAAGCCCTGCTCAACAAAGGCTGTTGCGATTGTCTCCTTGTCGTTTCATTGAATTTGGTCCAGAATAGAAGAAAATGAGTCTCTCGTTGATTAATTGTCCAAGTAATTCAAATTTATAATGAAGATTGTGTATATTTTCTATATTTTGGTGTTTTACATTTTCAGTTGTTAAAGTAGTATTAGTGTGTTGTTATATACGAATAATGATATCAAAAACAAATGCGCCTCGCTTATGTGATGCATGCGCCACGTCGCACCTCACACCTCAGGCTCCTTAACTCCAGAACCCTTTTCGCAACGGTGCGCTTGTGCTTTATAAAACCAAGATGATACCTTATAGATTCACACTTCCAAGTCATTTTTCTTGGAAATTTGGGCCTTTTAAATTTTATTTGACATTGCATTAGCATCCTTCTTTGGTGGCTCTGCTTGTTCGCCATTCTATTCTTAGAAGGATCATTATAGTTTATTACCCAGCTCATATGCAACTCTTTACTTTTTTTCTTTTATTTAGTACTTTTCTTATGACTGCCTGTCTGCTTCTAACTCTCTGGCTGAACATTGCTAGGACTTTGGCCTCGGGATTGTTGCTGTGAAGTCTACCACAGATGGGAAATCTGAATTTGTGCCTGTGATCCGATCGGGGAGTTGTGCAGAGAAAGGACCAAAGCAATATATGGAAGATGAACACATATGTATAGACAACCTTCTTGAATATTTAGATGGAACAGAAGGTTTTCCTTCCCCTGGGGCTTTCTATGGGGTACGTGTCCATTTTGCCTCTTCATTCTAAAGAAATTATGTTACTGAAACTTTAAATTACGTTACTCGTGTGAATTTCTTTGAACCAAATGTTGCAAATTTATGTTGATAGGTTTTTGATGGACACGGTGGCACGGATGCTGCAACTTATGTTAGACAAAACATATTGAAGTTCATTATTGAGGACTCACAGTTCCCTGTTTGTTTGGAGAAGGCAATTCAGAATGCATTTGTGAAAGCAGATCATGCGTTTGCTGACAATGCTTCTCTTGACATCTCGTCAGGAACCACTGCGTTGACTGCACTCGTATTTGGAAGGTATGTCATGTGTACCTGCTTGTGCTTTTAGGTTTTGGAATCACTATATAGGAATTCATGTTTCTGTACAAGAGGCGAGAATTCCGAGCAACCAGTAAGGTTATGTATTTGTCATCTTCCCGTCGCAGGTTTAAGTCTTGTAGATTGTCACTTTGCAAAAATGAAAGGGAAAGATTGTAAAAAGACTTCACTATCTCTCCCTCAAATGTCAAATGCTTACTTGGTGCACCAGGGCGACCCATATTCTATTTCTCTGACATTGTCAATCGTTAGAATATGAACGTAAGTTTTTGACTTTTAGGGTTGTTCAAATATTGAGAGAACTGGAGTAGTGACTCTACAACTCCTTGACCCTATGTATGAACGTGCCTAGGCCTAAGACCAGTCCCCGAAACCGATCCTAAAAGGCCTGGTCCTAGGCCTGCAATATGTAAAAAGTGTTTGGGTTGAGTTGGTAATTAGTTTGTGTATTTCCCACAGAATGATGGTGGTTGCAAATGCGGGGGATTGTCGGGCTGTGCTAGGGAAACGAGGTAGAGCAATTGAATTATCGAAAGACCACAAACCGAATTGTGCAACTGAGCGACTGAGAATAGAACAGCTTGGTGGAGCCATCTACGACGGGTACCTAAATGGTCAGTTGTCAGTGGCTCGAGCCCTTGGAGACTGGCACATGAAAGGTCCTAAAGGCTCTGCTTGCCCATTAAGTGCAGAGCCTGAGGTGCAAGAAATGATATTGACAGAGGAGGATGAATTTCTGATTATCGGGTGTGATGGTCTGTGGGATGTAATGAGCAGCCAATGTGCGGTGACGATCACGAGAAAAGAGTTGATGGTTCATAACGACCCAGAAAGATGCTCGAGGGAGCTGGTACGTGAAGCGCTCAAAAGGAACACGTGTGATAACCTAACAGTTATAGTCATCTGTTTTTCGGCAGATCCTCCTCCACGGATTGAGATACCTCAAACACGAGTGAGGAGAAGCATATCGGCAGAAGGGCTGAATTTTTTGAAAGGCGTATTGGATGGAAACCGCCATTGAAGAAGAAGTTATTGGGAGGGAAATTTTCTAGATTAACAACTACGTACATTGTTGTTGTATGGATGCATCATAATCATAGATTCTTATGTTAACCCATTGTTAATATTCCATGGCTTGCTCCCTTTATTCTTTCACACTCTTCAATTTGTTAACCCTTAGATAGGGTTTGGTTTGATAAATTGTTTTCGTAGGATTTGGATTTTTAGAAAGAATCAGAATGTCCCATCAATTACAATTGAATTAGTTTCCTCTTCACTTGCCTACAAACCAAATGCCTCCATAATTTCTTGTTACCATCCTGTTTGTTTATCAATGGATCGGGTTCGGCTCAAATTTATAGGTTGCTCCCTTTCATATTCATAGTGCTTGATTCTTTAAATATACGTTTTCTAGTTTTGGATACTTAAACAATGTTCTTTAATGCAACTTAATGAGAGAAAGTTGAGGAAAGGAAGAGAAAGTTGTGTTCTCTAAACATTTTAAAGAAAGAGGAAAGAGTTGAAAAGGCTATAATCCGTAATTATTGATAGTTTTTTTCTTTCGAGAAACTAAAAAAATGAACGCGTCACCTTTTTTTCGTTGGTCCGGGTTCGGTTTCTTTAAAACCACGGTTTTTGGATTAAAACCCGGTCAAAAACGGAATTTAGAAAGTTATTAGATTTAATACAAAATTATAGAATCTTTTCCAAAATAAAAAACCACGGCCTCCGTGAATGTCACCAATTGGGTTGGCATGTGGCATTGAGAATTTGAGATTTAAGAATCACACACTATTGATGGATTTCATAAGCATGAATACCACCAATTGGGTTGAAGAGAATGAAGACACCAAAGTAAATTATTGTTTAGGTTTTGATGATTTTCTTTGTTCTTTGTGTTAATGTTGATTGATAAAGTTGATGGTCTAAGTATTTAATGGTTGATAAAGCAGATGGTACAAGTTTTTTAATGCATATTATATATGATTTTAATGTAGGTTAGTGATGATTGATAAATTTAATATATATCACATTTTCAATTATAACCATATGTATTTTAAAGAAACTAGATGTGATAGTTATAATCATTACATTTAGAATTGTGTTAAAAAGTAACTAAGCGGAGATAATATATAGAAAACTTAATATAAGTAACATATGTTTGATTATTAATTTTGTTCAAGCAAACTCTGATAAACTTAATAATTTTCGGAAAAAGAAAGAGTTGAAGGAGATAATGTATGGATTTAAAGATATAAAAAAAATTGCAAATATTTTTTTAGGGATTTAAACGAAATCATTGTTGGTGATTTTATGGCAAATGAAAATATTTGGAGTGAAATGGAGGATGATAATGCATGGATTTGAAGAAAATTGAGGGCCAATGTGGTTAATGTTTGGCCATGAGATTAAAAATTTTGAAAGATTATAGGTGGTGTCCTTTTGATGCGAATGCGCAGCAAATGGCACAAATACAGGCAGCTTTGTTTTAGTTTTAGCGGCTTACAAATACAAAGCCACGGACGGTCATATAAAAACTTGTTGCTAATAAAAAACTAGTATCATTCATTTACTTTAGATCATCTTATTTTATTTTAATTAGTAATTAAAAAGGTCGTCTGCGATCACTTCCCACATATACTAATATCTACAAATAATCAATCATGCTGACATAACGTTTATATGTTTATAGTATATTAAGAAGAACAAAATTTTGCTACAAATATTTATAAGGTATGCTTGCTAGTCTATTACATGAATAATCTTTTGTATAAATAATAAAATGTCTAATCATTTGTGATTTGCGGTATTTGAATAATGTTTTGTACAAATGAGTATACAACTACATATATGTAAAATTATAAATCAAACAACACAAAACCATATCATATCTAATTTTGTTACAATGTAATGAATGAAGTAGACAACTTCAATGTAAATTTTGAAGTAAAAGTTAGTGTAAAATCGTGTATTGTTGACACTTTCAGAAATGCATAAATTAATTAATGAAAAGTAGTTATTAGCTAAACAATAATGAAAAAAAAAAAAAAAAATTCAAGAAAGAACTTTACAAAAGAATACATATGACAACGTGCTTATAGTTATAGGGAAGAAAAATGAAAATGGAATTGAAGAAACAAAGATGTTCGTTCATCTTTTACAGTAAATGTGTTATTCCGGAATGTGTTCAAGATGCTGCAACAACTACATCCTCTCTAGTCATCATCCTTGAATTCTCTGGTGATGCGAGTCATAATTTTCATAAGTTATGATATAACATAATTGGCTTGGAGAAGGTTTGTTGATTTTAAAAGAAAATAATAATATTCATTTGCATCGTTCAAAAGAAGAAAAAGAGTCGCAACTGACGAGTACCTGCGGTCAAGGTATCGAGGTTGAATCCCACTGCCTTGACATGTGGTGCACGTCAAAGCACCAGCACCATCACAGTTTATGCATCTTGACACTTCGTTCTCACCACCTCCAAGTTCAACCGTTACGTTACCACTTCCTGTGCAAAATCTGCATGACTCTGGAAAAAGAGAATTTGACATATATCCAAATTAAGAATAACATATATGAGAATGATCAGTACATATTCCAAGTACATGCCTAAAGAAGTAGCTCACCTAAGGCCCCATTTGACTCGCAAAATGAAATTTGAAGCAACTGAAATTTAGTTTACGGTACATAGTATGTTTATTAATTGAGGTATTGATTGGGTTGTGATATGTTAAGAATCTAATTTCTATTACAAATAGCTAGAAATGAATGAATGATGATTTCCTTCAACCATAAACTTTGATAGAATTAAACAAATTTTTATTCATTCTCTTTGTAATCTAAATTTTCAAACACACAATAAGTAAATTCTAATTCTTTAAAATCCATTTCGTGAGCCAAAGGGGCCAAAGAGTTTCAAAGTTTGATATTTGAAGTGTGATGGGAAATTCAAGTTTACAGTGATAATAACTAAATATTTGTATACAGTATGATCAATACATATTCCAAAACAATTCAATTGAAGATAAGAAGCATCAGTAGGGGGAGGAAGAGAGAGAGAGAGAGAGAGAGAGACATAGACTTACGTGCCCCAGTTCCATTGCAGGGGAAGCATGGCTGAGTATTATCTCGTTTTGCCTGCAGCATATACATTTTTGTTAAAATATTCAATTCAGATTAGGTGTTCATTTTTCAATAGTATCTAGCATCGTTATCACATTGCTAGTACTAAATTAATTCAGACATAAATATTGATATTAATATGCTCAAAATAGGTACCAGTTGGGCTTTTCTTAAGGTAGACTAACTAGAGTACCTTAAGTTCAGACACCACATATGTATGACCCACACCAAGTTACCAAGATGCATCATAATTCATAAGCAGCAGATTTTGGTCCCTTGGGTGCATCACACCCATTCTATTGAAAAATAGTACCCAACTAGTTTGTAGCTTGCTTGAAGAGGGTTTGAAGCTGATTGTTGTTTGACTTGGTATCGTAGTTGTTAAAGGTGTGCCTCAAGTGCCCCTAGGTTCTAAGGCTCATAAGGCCCAACATTTGGGTTTTTTTCCCGACTAAGGTGCATCTCAGTTACGTGGAGAGTTTAAGAAGGGTGAAGACAGTTGTCATCAAGAGGGTTAATCTTTTTATTTGTTGACTATTTTGAACTCTGACCTTAGTTTAGGGCTCTGAGTTGATCTTCTTTCTGTATGAGACCTTTTGTTTGACGTTTCTTCTGGTTTCTATAGAATTAATATGAACGCATATAGGAAAGGAGGCTCTGTTCAAGATTCTTGTAAAAGGTATGGTGATGCCTTGCGTGCCTGGAATCCAGTTTAATGAGGAGCTCATTTTGATGCACAGTAGAGGTGCATATTCAATTAAACTCATTATGTAGAGGGGAATTGAGCTTATTTATTTAGACTTGAATAGGATTTAGGTAAGGTTCCCGACCATTTAACGACCATACCATCACTAGTCACCACTCTTTGTATGAATGTATGGTTGATTCACTACAGCCTCTATTTATATCTCGAATTCTACTGAATCAAGCTTTGGTGCCCATGACCATCTATCACTATGTGTAGCCCCGGTGAAGCAAGAACCAAGATGTATCTCTTTTCCAACAGAGTCCCTAGCTCTTCGTTTCGTCAGGTCTAAAGGGATGTAATGTGCTAAGGAGGCAACCACCCAAAATAGTCAAGTATCAAAGGTTTCACACAGCATATAGAATACATTGTGATGAACTATGAGTCTATGACTATCAAAGGTTTCAGCAATTGAATCGACATCTAATCCTATGTCTGGAATTGTGCATATATGGACTTTTGTAGTGTAGTTAAAGATATTGAACTCCTGTGTACATGAGAGCGTTCCTGAGCTGTGTTCAGCTAGGTCATGGTTTCAGAACGCTGTATTTTTCATTCCTATTTATCAATCTCTTTTGAGAAACATCTATAAATTCTTTTTCATTTCTTAATTAGGCTTTGTTTACCTACAGTTACAATATACCATATGTGGATATGCCGGCTAATTAAATTTTAATATCAGTTGGTACACGCATTAATTGGTCAAAACAAACACAAATCGAGTCTAATTTCATGTATATCAAAGAGGGAATAAAAACTGGCAGCATTTGGAGGCCAATCCAATCAGGAAACCAATCAACAAATAAACTGAAAACGAAGAACAAGGATTAAAAAGAACAACGCACAGCATTATCAATCTGCGATTCGTAGAAAATTGGTATACCAATTCCAACAGCAACGCTCACCACTCCAACCGTTACCGCAACCACCTGCCGCCACCAACAAAAACTTAAACAATTGCACGAAAACACTGATTAACTACTTGAAGACATTTAACATGGAAATAATGATGCTACAAGAATTCAAATAAATTAGAAAACAAACCGTGTTCTGATCGAGCTCAGCTTTGATGCGGTGAGGGAAGCGTTGATTTCTTGAGCATCTGATGGAAAGCGAGTGGGAATAAGAAGAGGAAGAAAGCCTCAATGGAGAGAGAAACGGAGAGCGAAGGGAAGTTGCAGATGACATTTTTGGTGGTGTTTTTGCGATCTCTTTCTATCTCACAAATCAACCATCGTTGTGCAGAGCAGAATCTGATGTCCACCATCAACATTGGAGGGAGTTTGGATCATGTGGGGTCACCTCAAATTTCCACCAGATACACTTGGAAAGGTTATAAAAGTAGGAGTAATTTACAAAAAATGGTCCCTGTAGTTTATGGAAGCTTATGAAAATGATTCATACAATTCATTTATTACATAAACGATTCTTATTTTGATGTTTCTTTTCACTATAGGTTTATCTCCGTTAATCTAGTTTTGAATTTTTAAAATGAACAATTTGTCCTTCAATTTTGATCCCCCTTGTCTTAAATTGATTTTTTTTTTTTTGTCTTTAGGTCAAAACTTATTACTTTTGTTTTTGTTTTAGTTATAACAAGTGAATTTGCTTGTGCGTTACGCTAGGTATTCGGGTAGAGATGTGTAAAACTGTGGACTGTAACATGAAATTAACAAACCATATTGGACCAGCTCGAAACGGGTACCATTGGATATGGTTTTAGGTTCCTTTTCTAAATAATTTCGTCTTGGTTCAATTTTGTATTTTTTTAGTAATAGTTGGGGAAAAACTATACATAGAATTAAATATGTCCAACTGTAGTGGTACAATCTGATCAAGTTTTCAGTTTTTGGTTTTGTTTATGTTTGATATGGTCTAGTTTTTTCTTTATCTAAACAACTTTAATGGCAAGTTTAACAACATTAAACCTTTATAGATTAATAAACTAATTCCAAAACACACCATCATTGTTATTTAAAAATTTTACATGAAGAACTACTGAACTAACATGTTTTATAAGTTATAATTATTGCTTAAGCTTATAATGTCTATAATCACATATATGTTGTTGTTGTAATGGTTCTCCTTTGAACCCTTCCCGATGCATTATGCATCATCTGATCTAATGAATATAAACTTATTATTATTCCAACTAATTCTATACTTTTACGATTGTTATTGTAAATATTTACATTTCTTTATGAATGTGATTCCAACTAATTCTATACTTTTTTTATCATTACTTATCTAAGATCCATGATAAAATGTAATTCCAACTCATTGTTGGGGAGGTTTTTTATTCAAAGATCTTTTTCTTTGGACTTTAGCAAAAAGCTTACTTATTATGTTTGAACATTTATTACTAAATTTCAAATTTGAGTGTTTAACTTATGATTTAATTAATATTTTAGGGATTATAATATGTTTAGTGAGACTTTCCAATATACTCGATTCGTTCCATTTGACAAATTGTGATAATAAATACCTTTTATGTAAGGTTGGTGTTGTAACACCTTTTTAAACACATCAAAATATCAGGTAATATAACACATCCGGTATATAGTGTACTAAAAGACCTTAAATTTTTAAAACTTTAATTTACAAACTAGTAGTTATGAAATACCTATTTATAACCCAATTTTAAAACTTTAAATATTTATACGTTGAACTAAAATTTTTTAAAATGGGTCACCACATGTTCATGTCTGTTGAAAATCTTACTAAAAATTGCTTAAATGCTTCCAATAATCTAATTCAATGTACTAACATGTAATGATCAGAAATTTCAATAAGTTATTATTTCTTTATTAATTTATTTGAGTTTTCACTTATAAATGTTAAACATTTACTTGACAAAGTAGACACCAATAACGAAATCCAACAGTAAAAGTAAAAAAGTAGGGACAATATATGTAATAAGTCATTTGTAGAGATCATTATCCATAAATTGCATTAAACTACATGGACTATTTTTGTAATTTACTCTAAAAGTAAATACATGAATAACAACAAAGATCTAGGGATGAGAGGCCAAGGAACCAAGGCACGAGGCCAAGCAACTGAAAATACCGACATTTACCGTAACCGAATCGGCACCAGTATTGATTTGGACTATTCAGATTTGTACTCAATACTTGAATTATGGCTTAATATGAACTTGATGGAATCAGAAAAAGAGACTGGTTATTCGGTACTAGTACCGGTATCGATTGGTAAACCAAATATCACATTCTAACTATTTTATAATTGTGATAATAGAAAATATACTTTCATAATCTTTTATAATCCCAAACAAAATCAGTTTATATCTTATCTCTAACAAAAAAACACAATCAATATTACAAAAGTGGTTCCTCAATGGTCATATTTTTCAAGTGCCAATGGTAAAGAAAAAGATCTAAATTGGATCAACTCCTCATAGAAGAAAGTCAAGAAAAACATGCAAGTCTGATTAAAAATTAACACCTTTTGTTTTGGAATGGATGATTAATAGTTAACTATTATAAAAATTGATAGGTAATTGTATTTTCGAAACTATTCGGTACCGGTATCATATCTAGTACCGACACTGGTACCATATTTCATAAATCAAGACGGTATTCGGTATATCAATAAGACCATTTTTGGTATTCAGTAAAATCGGTTCCAATATATAGGGGTGACAATTTTGACCCAATGGGTCAAACGGGACGAACAATTAAATGGACCCATTGTAAAAAAAAACTAAGATAAAACATAATTTTTTTTAACATGAAAATTTATAAAATGGTGTGTTAAAAAAATTGTGTTTACATCATCCTTTTTAAACTGACACATCATATTTTTTTAATTAAAAACGTTACACATAAAATAATTAATGTTAAAGATGTTAATATTTTACTTTACAGTGTTGTGAAATTAAATGTCAACATAATACATTATCTGAAATCAAAAAAATTAACACAAAATTTAAATATGAAAATGCAAACATACGCATCACCTTTGTGTTGTTTAAACTTTTTTTCATTCATGAAGTGGACAACGTGTTTTTTATTCACAAAATCTATTTATTTTTTTATATTTTAGTAAGTTGTTGATTTGTGCACAATATTTGATTTGTGCATGATAACATTGAAATTTTAATATTGTATATTATAATACATAATAAATCATTAAAATTTATATAATTTATTATGATAAAACAATTGGTTAATTATCAACCAATATTAATAAATATAAAACTTTTGTAACTTATTAAATATGTATGATGAAAATAAATTTATTTAACATAAATTATATTATAACGATGAGAAACTAGTGTCATTAGATTATAAACTTTAGAAAAATATAAAATCAAGTGAAAATTTTACTAAAAACACATTATTGCACTCTTTAAGAAAAGAGTGTTGTCCTTTTTATTGTCATGAGGTGATGAAATGATTTTATTTCAGAATTTTTTTCAAGACCAATTTAATTCTGATTTTTGTAGCATAAAAACAAATGTAAGTTTAATTATTAAACAAAGACTTCTGTTAAATGATGTATAAGAGCAAGACCAAAATTAATATTTCAACCGGTGATAACAATTAAACTCTTGACATGTATCCTTGCATAGTCGCATCCTAAACGATGAAATGGTCAATTGGTCATATAACAGATAATTTGGACATGATTATGACATTATAGAAGACAATGATAATTATTAATCGTCACAATCCGTTTTTTGTAATATAGGTGTAACGTTATCGATCAAGTTTCTATCTCAATTTCAATTACGGATCAATCAAGTCTTTATATGATTAAAATTGTTGGGTTTTAAACATTTATTTGTAATTTATATCGTTAAAGTTGGTTATCATATGTGCATATTATTCTAAATGTTGGAATTCTATGGACAAATGGTGGATTGATCGGGCACCGCACCATCAACCAAGAACAAACCACTAAGTTAATGCCAGGATAAATTTGGGACTAGTAACGTACAGTACTTGTTTGTAATTGTTATTAACAAGCATTGTGACGTTTGCACGTTCCAACGTGATGTAAATTTAAGCTTTAATAAAACCCATGATGCTTCTAGCATTTTTTTTTAAACACAATAGTATGCTAACATAAGTACATAAATTCAACTAATTAAGCATTAAATTAAATAACATACAAAATTCAAATTGATTTTTAAACTATTTAGCTGCATAATTAATATTTAAAAATAAATTTACATAATATTTATAATTTTTTTTGAATAAAAGAGTATAATCAAAAGTTACAACTAAGTATTATATTAAATAAAATATAAAATTTAAACTGATTGTTTAACTTTTAACTAAAATAAACAAACAAACACACATATAGAGGCTAAAGCAACTTTATTATCAACGAATTGTTATCCAGTAAATCAAAAGATTAAAGTAATTAAAAGTTTAATGATAAATAAATAATATAATATAATATATATTACTTTTCAATTTAATAAAATTACAAATAACCTAATTATTATTTTAAAAAAAAAATAATGTTTAAGAGTTTCTGGAAATACAAAATCACATTTAAATAATATTTAAACTAATAATAAATTTAATATATAATATATTTTATTAAAATCAAATTTTGCTTTCAATATATATAGTTTAAACGCGTAAACCATATCTTATTTATAAATAAATTAATAACAGAAATTTAAATATAAAAGATTAATAAAAATCTATCAAAACTATACTAATTAAATCACACACATATATATACACACACATTATGCAGTGCACCATAAGGTACCATTAAAAAAAAACCTAAATTTTTTCTCATAAACATGTTTTAATTAACATTATGAAGATAATATGTAAATTTCACATACATTCACATCTCCTAGCTCCTAAAAAATGTTGTTTACGTACACATACATAAATATGAATATACGTGAACGTGCATTTTATGTGATGCGTGATTTCATGCACTTAGAGTGTTCGAATTTTCGTGAAATTTATATATCATCTGTGTAATGTTAATTAAAACATGTGTATAAAAAATCAAATAAATAATTTTAAGAGTGGTACCTTCAGGTTCCAGAATCATTGATTGTAGGGGTGAGCTCGGTACCGTACCGAACCGAACCGGTACCGATCCCGAAAATACCGAAACCGAATTATTAGTTTTGAAAGAACCGAATACCGAACCGTATAATTTTATATGGTGCCGGTTCGGTTCCGAATACCGAATTTTAGCTAATTTAAAAACCGAATACCGTACCGAATATATTAATTCGGTATCGGTCGGTACCGGTTCGGGTTCGGGAAATGGTACCCGTTGCTCACCCCTAATTGATTGTACTAGCTTAAAATCAAGACCACAATGAGAGACATTCGATCCCAGAATTAGTTCTATCCCACCTCCTGTGTAATAGGTGGTACTCATTTGAACCTAAATCTACATACACACACATGTATATTATATATAGGGGTGGGTTCACTGGAGAACCTATATGTATCGAAGAACCTTGGAGAACCACAATGCATCGCAAGAAAATCGTAATGCATCACGCGGGAATTTGATGCATCACCTGGAAATAATGATGCATCACGCAGGATTTTGATGCATTTATGGTGGTGCATGGAGTTTCTTCAATGTTCTTCGATGCATGAAGGTTCTCCATTGAACCCACCTAATTATATATATATATATATATATATGGTATTGAGTTTCATGGAGTCTCATATTAAAGTGAAGTCTTAGAGTCTCATATTAAATGTACATGTTCATTATGATAAAATGTGACATTTCATGCAAAAGTACAATATACATATGTTGAAAAATGCATTAAGATCGACGTGTTTACATCATTTAAAATTCATTACGATAAAAACAATTATTTCATGCAAAAGTACAATATCAAACAATATGCACATGTGTTCTGATAATGCATTTTTAAACATGTTCATATTGTATTTTTACATGAAATATATCTTTTATTATAGTAATGAACCTTACATTGTATGAATTAATCAATAGTAATGCACTTTTGGATGAAATAAATTATTTTGTCCTCGCAGCTTCAATTACAGATTTTTATATATTATTATTTAAAGAAAACAATAATTTTATTGAAAGGAAATAAAAAGGCAAAGGGGAAGGAGAAGGCCAGAAGGGGAAGAAATAAATGCTTCATCCACTCCTTGAGTTCAAAAAAAGAGACCAGAACCGGATGCATCACTTTCTTCTTTATCTCTCTCACAGTCACTCCTACAACAAAATTTTAATTTCTTTGCTTTTTGCCTTTTAAGCTTTACTAATATCACCATACCCATCTACTCTAAAACAAATTATTTTCTTTTTCATTATTTCCCAATTCTCAAGATTTTTGGCTTCCAACTATAACGTCCATCAATTGTTCTACATTTTATTATTCGTCCTTGTTTCTGGATCGATCTTTATGTGAACATCAAGATTCTTGAATTGGAAAGACAGATTCTTTCTGTTGGAAAAGTGGTGCTTGCAATAATTTGGTGAGGTCAGTGAAATTCTTAAGTTTTGATTGATTTCATCAATTTCACACATTACCGTTCCTTTTCGCCTGTTCATAAATCCTATGTTTTTTGGTGCATTGATCTGTGAAATGTGTGCGATTATATTTACTTTTGTTTGAATTCAAATTGTTATCTTTTTTTCGGGTGAAAATTTGTGTTGATTATATGGTGTGCTTTTTAGGGTTTTGTCTTCAGTTTGATCTAGGGTTATGAACATAGGCCATTTTAGGGACAGATTGGATTGATTGAAGATATGTGTTAAGCAAATACTAGACATGGATCAAGATAGTCATTTTCAAAACGCATTCGATTTTAGAAATTTCTGAATCCCAGTTGATTAAGCAGAACAGATCCTAAATTGATAGAAGTCACTTTGAAGACCCAAATCTGTTATTGATCAAGGATGTCAAATTGGATACCAGAATTTGAATTGGATGTAAATTTGTTCTTTTAAAGAAAAATGATAATACACGAAAACTCAAAAAACTAAATAATCTGTAGTCTGTAACCATAATAACAATGAGAAACGAGTTTTACTTGGATTAGTTGATGGAAAATGATGAAAAGACACGATTTTTGGGGGGTTTCTAATATGTATATAATATAATACAGGTTTGGAGATCGATGACCCTGCTACACATTACGAATTAGAAAGCAAGATGATTTCCGAAAGTGATGCATCGCTTCATCAAGAACTCGAGGTTTTAACTGTGTCGAAGCGTCTGGTTAGAAGCCTGAGCCAAAAGTTGAAGAGAAAGAACCATGGAAATGTAGCGGAAGATGAGGACTTCATGAGGGGGGTCTCTTTGAGGCGTCCGACTCTATACAGTCGAGGCGGAGGTTGCAAGGTTGGAGCAACTATCGGTGACGAGTTTGGTGATATGGGTTGTCGAAGACGGTCTTTGAGTTCCAGTGAAGAAGGAAAAGGGTATAAACCCGTATGCGGGGCTGAGGATACTAGCGTAGATTGCTTCTCGTATGGAGTGAAGGAGAGGTTTTGGAAGAGAAGTAATAGGAAGGCTACGGAAGAAGTCGTAGAGCCACGGGTAAATAGTAGCAGCATGCATGTGTTTCTTCTCGATGATATCGTCGAGATGTGTTTGGTTAGACTCCCGTTGACCAGTCTCATGAAATCGCGGCTTGTGTGTAAGAAATGGAGGATGTTGACGAGCACGCCTCGTTTTTTGCAGATGAGGCGTGAAAGTCTGTATCAGAGGCCGTGGTTGTTTCTTTTCGGTGCTGTTAAAGACGGCTACTGCTCTAGGGAGATACACGCATTGGATGTTTCTCTCAACAAATGGCATAAAGTCGAATCGGAAGTTCTTAAAGGTAGATTCTTGTTTTCTGTTGCCAGCATTCAAGATGATGTTTATGTTGTTGGAGGCTGTTCTAGCTTGACAAACTTTGGTAAAATGGACAGAAATTCGGTTAAGACGCACAAAGGAGTTTTGGTGTTTAGCCCGTTAACCAAGTCCTGGCATAAGGCTGCGTCCATGAAACACGCAAGGTCGAAACCTGTTTTAGGGGTGTATGAAGTCAACTCAGATTGTTTGATCATCAAACCTCAGCACAGTCGACAAGATAGACGTTTGCCGAGGACACGGATCGGTGGAGTGTCGGATGTTTATGAGGATCCTCATAGACTTTCAGTTAGGCGTCAACTAAGGAACTCTCTTGATGAAAACGACGTTTTGTCAGCGTCTTCTTCAAATTCAAAACCGTACAAGTTTATCAGACAGAAAAGCGAGCACTCGAGCACGAAAGAATCTACAAGGTTTTTCATTATCGCTGTAGGTGGTGTTGGATCCTGGGAGGAGCCTCTAGATTCGTGTGAGATCTACGATTCTTCATCGAATAAATGGACGGAAATCCAAAGGGTGCCTGTTGATTTCGGAATCGTTTGTGCAGGCGCTGTTTGTAGTGGGATGTTTTACGTCTACTCGGAGACAGATAACCTTGCAGCATATGACATAGAAAGAGGGCACTGGGTTGGAATCCAGACGAGGATGTTGCCAGCACGCGTCCATGAGTATCACCCAAAGCTTATATCGTGCGACAAGCGTTTGTTTATGGTGTCGGTTTCATGGTGTGAAGGAGACGGTGAAATCGGGAGGAGGAACAAAGCGGTTAGAAAGGTATGGGAGCTGGACCTCATGTGTCTTAAGTGGGAAGAAACGACGACGCATCCTGATGCTCCGATGGACTGGAACGCGACGTTTGTAGGGGATAAAAACCTGATTTTGGGGGTGGAAATGTTCAAGATATTTGGACAGGTATTGGATTTCTTGACCATGTTTGATGTATCAGCAGCAGGGAAGAATTGGATTCACGTATCGAGAAACAAATTAGTAGCCCATGAATTGGATGCTGCATCATGTGTGACGAAAACAGTTGCGGTTGTGCATTTGTGATGCAACAAAACTGTTGAAACTGATCGATCGTATATTTGTTTTTTTAAGTCTGGTGTATGTACGTGTATTTATCGATCATTTGTTTGTATGATTCCTTTTCATTGTGTCTTTAGACTCCCATCTGATCAACTTAATTCAGGAATTGCTTATTTGCAAAGTGGTTGATTGTCCTGGGGTTAGTTGGCTCGCAAAAAACGTGCCAAAAAAATTACACTGTAACCTCCTCTATCAGATTGGAACACCAATCACACCATACACCAATTCACACCATAACGACTTCCTTTTCATTTTACCTCTGGAATTGACACCCTATTTTACTTAAAAACGCCTTATTTTAAGTTTTTTTTTTTTTTTTCATTTTGACTAGCTTTACTAACTTTTAAATTGTTTACCGACTTTTAGGTTCTTTTTCTTTCTCTTCTTTTATCAATAATAATTTTTTTTTTTCATTTTTTTTGTTTTACCAACTTAAATATGCATGGTTTTAAAAAGATTTTTTTTACATAAAAAACTAATTTATATAATAGAAGGTGAGTGTTTAACATAAAAAAATAGAAGTTAATATATAAACATAAAGTTAAAATTTTATTCATAGTTGACTTCCATAAATTTGGAATCACAATATTTAGTCATCTTCTAAATATATATTAGCTCTGTTTGAGGGTCTGAGTTGTTTCTAGAGATCTAAACGTGACTTATACATACGATCTCATCCAACAATTATCAGATTTTTGTTGCAGATCCATAAAGCCGCAATAGTAGGCATTGGATATTGTCCATCTAAGCGCATCACCACATAATGATTGTCATTTAATGTGCAATAACTATAGTAGTGCTGCAAACCGGAATAACTATAGTGGTGCATCATCCGAGTACTTCACGATGAATAGTTGAAAATCCTACCAGTGTTAACAACAAGCCAGCGCAGATCGTAGGTCACATAGTTCATTCTATTGAGTTAACAAAAACCTAAGTGGTTCTAGTTGTTATTTTTTCCTCTAATTTGGTTTTAATGTCAAAGGTTGCAAAGCCAATGACAATTTGTGATGATAAAGAACAGGTTTTCACATTCTGATGAGGAGAAAGCTACTTGCCAAGGATACCTGAAAGGTCTACATGATAATCAAGATTCTTTTAATCATCATGAGAGGGAGATTACTGAAAGCATAAAACTTTAAGGAGATGATGGAAGATATTCAGGGGAAGCAAAGCTAATATGAAGAATTTCACGTGTGTTTGAATAAATAAGGGGGAGGGATCATAGAAATGTGTCAAAGAGATAAAACAATCAGAGATCAAAGAAAGTTGAAGCTTCAAAGTATTTCAAAGCGATCAGAGATCAAAGAAAGCTGAAGCTTCAAATAAGATTCAAGTTCAAATTGAAGTTTATCATTGTGCTTCTTAAGGTGCCAATGTTTACCATTTCAAGACCGACTGAATATTCTCATCAAAGCTGAAGATCAGTTAAAGTTCAGTTGAATGTTGACACTATTGAGAAATCCTCGGAAGTTGTCCACGTTTAATGCAAAGATCATCAAAATGGGAGATTGTTAATCAGGAGATAAAGTTTATCTGGAAGTATCCAGACTTGATCACAAAGGGTGAGATTGTTAGACTTATTTTATTGTAATCAACTCAAGTGTTCAATATGTAATAATTTAATTTTTATGTTCATATTTTGTAAGGGCTTATTAGTTGAGTTCATGGGCTTTGGCCTATTTGAGTTTTAGTATTTAAGGGGTCTCCTAAGGTTTTATGTGTGTAGTTTAAGATGAAAGGAAAGTGTAGCCGTCGTGTTGATAGAGAGAAAAACAATTGTTCATCATTCAAGTTTTAATCTAATCATTCGGCTTCATTTATATTTGTTCATCTTGTTCATTATTATATGTATATGCTTGATTATTGCGACTAACAATGCTTCAGAAGTAAATAGGTTACTTTCAGAGGATATTTTGATGCTCATTTGGGTGGATGCAAAAAAGACTTTCAAAAGCACTACCGGGTATGTTTTTACAGTGAGAGGAACTGTAGTCAGTTAGATGTCCAAACTTCAAAAAAGCGATTGAGTTTCAAAAGGAAGACTGTGTGTACTTAAAGGTATCTCCAATGAAATGGGATACAAGATTTGTAAAGCCAGGAAATTTATCTCCTCAATTTGTTGGTCCTTTCGGTATCATTGATTAGATCGGCAACCAATCTTATCACTTGGAGCTACTAGAATAAGTGTTTGGTTTGCATCCGATGTTTCATGTGGGATATTTATGAAAGTGTATGGTACCGAAAAGGGAATCATTGGCTGATCATAAGGAATTACAAGTTGATGAACGACTTTGATTTATTGATGAGCCAGAATGTATTGTGGAGACTAAAGTGAATAAGTTAAAAAAAAAAAAAACAAAAGTCAAGATGGTGCTGATAAAATAAAAGCATCACAGAAGATCTAATCATACTTGGGAATCTGAGAAAGAGCGTGGTGAAGTCCATCCTGAAAAATCTGTATTTTTAATTATCCGTAATTATATATTTATTTCTCAAATAATGAAATTTGGATGTTTTAATTATCCTAAATAATTTAATCATGATATTATGAGTTGAATTTGATAAGGAGTTCAATTAAATATTAGAAAACCTTATGTGGATCTAGAACTTCAAATAAGTTAAAGTTTGAATAAAATGATCATTGTTGCATGTGGAGACAAAATTCAAAAAAAAAAAAAAGATAATTAAAAGATGATTGTCATATTGTGTTTATTATAACTGATAAAGTTATTAAGGATTTAAGTTTCTAAAAATGAAACAAGCACAAGGGGGTGAAATTGCTATAATGTTTAAAATATAAGTTAAAAGGGTATTTTGCACAAGTTTCAAACATGAAATATATGTATTAAGGTTTTAAAAGATGCATTTGCTAATTTGAACAAACACACGCTCTCTCTAATTCACTCCTCCCTCTCGGCTTCCTTTCTGCACACTTCAAAATATTTGAATCAGTTGAAATTAATTCTGGAAACTCAAGAATTAGCAAGCGTGGGAGTAATTTATGTGTTCGTTCACAAGCATCTAATTAGGGTAAACAATGTTAAAAATATGGATTTTTTATGAGTTTTATTCGGTTTATGAAAATAAAAAATGGAGAGTCAAAACTCAGATTAATGAAAGCATGTTTGATATTGAAGCTTGTAATCGTTCATTGGAGTATAAATAAACTATATATACATAGAATATGACAGCTTCAGTTTCCATAGATTTTTGAAGTTTAAAATCATTTCCAAACATGTTTTTTGTTTAAATTTTTTTTTTGTATATGATTCAGAAAATTTGAATGTTTTTTTTGTTAAAAATGTGTTTTTGGTATACTTTTTTTTTGTTAAAAAATGTGTTTTTGGTATATTTGTTTGTTAAAAATGTTTTTTTGTTTCAGTTCGTCGAAGGTTCTGGTTCTTAATGGTTGTGTCGTTGATGGTTCAACGTCTTTATGTATTAAATCTAAATTTGGTTTGTATTTTTATAAATATATGATACTTTATATAGAATACATGATATTCTATACAGAATTGATTGTAGCTAGTTTTGTATCTATGTAAAATTTTGTTATTGTTGTATTAGTAATTTGTTATTGTTGTATATATATAGAATACATGATATTCTATACAGAATAGATTGTAGCTAGTTTGTATCTATGTAGAATATTGTTATTGTCGTAATAATGAATTGTTATCGTTGTATCTATATAAATACATGATATTTTCCATAGATTACGTGATAATCTACATAGAATATGTTCGCCGATTAATTTGTTAAAATTATGTTTTTAATGTATTTCTACATAGAATACGCGATACTCTGCATAGATTATGAATAGTAATGTTAATCTATATAGATTATAAATAGTAATTTGTTAAAATTATGTTCTTACATATATATTATTCTATGTAACATTCTACATAGATTATGAATGGTAATGCTAATCTACATAGATTATGACTAGTAAAATTTGTTAAAATTGTGTTCTTACATATCATTCTATGTAACATTTTACATAGATTATGAATAGTAATGTTAATCTACACAAAAAGAAATAGAATTGTATAAGAAACATTAAAATATATGTAATCTATAAGAAACATAACATTCTACATAGATTATGAATAGTAAAGTTAATCTACATAAAAAGATATAGAATTATATAACATTCTCTATAGATACATAATATTTCTATATAGAATATGTTAAATTTTTAACAGATAAAGAATTTTCTATATAGAATTTTTTTTAATAAAAAAATGTTTTCTACGATAAAAAACAATGCTCATTAAAGAAAGAGAAAATGAAAATTAAATAAAGGAAGAGAGAGAAAAAAGCAGATTTTTTCCTTCCAAAAATACCATTTGCACACATTTCAAAATTCTCCACTATTGAAATTTTAAATCATTACAAAATGCCATTTGACAATTTTCAGTCATAGATCTTCTTGATCTAATGGCTACAAATGGTTCTATATATATAGGGGCGGGTTCAATGTAAAATCTATATGCATTGGATAACCCGAGAACCACTTTATAGCCATTGGATCAGGTGATATATCACGCAGAAAGTCGATGCATCACACCGGAATTGTGATGCATTTGTGGTGGTGCGTGAAGGCTTCCAATTCATGTTGGTTTCCCATTGAACCCCCTATATTATATGTGTGTGTGTGTGTGTTTGTGTGTGGATGAGATCCATTGTAAACAAGTTATTCATCGTGAACAACTAAAAAAATACATATAATCACTCATATACATTCAATGTAAAATTAGTCAATTCAATGATCAAATTTGAAAGTCAACTTTGGTGGCTAAATAATTTAATGTTGATTACATATTTTTCATACACACACACACACATAAAGACACACACATATAGATATACCTTCTTTCTTTAACGATATTATAAATATATAATAACCTATGATTAATATTTACGTAACTTTGGTTGTTAATGTAATTGTATCGTTAATCTCTATCTATGATAATGCAAGTGTATTGTTATCTAGTCTCATTTGGTTATATTTCATATAAATTTTCATATTTTATTGTTAAAAAGATATTTGATATCGTTAGAAAACTTATTAATGTTAATTTTTTAGACGGGTTTTAGGTTCGAGTTTGTTTATGTAAACGGGAACGGACGACACTAACGGAGAATAAAGTCTTATTGGGTACCCAATGGGAACTTTAAACCCGCTGGGACCCGATGGGGATTCCAGATAAGAAATCCGATGATGAATGGGGTGGGGGGACCAATCCCCGCCCCGTTGCCATTCCTACATGTAAAATGATACACTACTAACACAATTGAGTTAATAAACACCCTTAATGAACATGTGCAACAGTGACACACCATAAATAATGATTGAACATGTTCACTACCATGTAAATGAATGAACCATCACAAACAGATTGATGAAAAGAAAAAATATCATTGTTGGACACCTCCGGTTAAACATGTTCACAAGAAATTCAATGTTATGGACTTATGGTAGTAAATCCCTATAACTAAGGGATTTATTAATTCAATAATTGTCATCTATTAATTAAGAAAAACTTAATTGACTATATTACCCTTTTTTGGTTATAACCAAACATGGGTGGACTCCGGTTTCCCAGTCTAACATGATACCCCATTGATCCCGACTCTATATATCTGTGTGTGTGTTTGAGAGAGAGAGAGATTAATGGACAACCTATATGCATCGGTAAACACCACTGCATCGTAAGAAAAATACATAATGCATCACACACAAGAGAATTTTGTATCACAAGAAAAGATTGTATATCACACGAGTGGATTATGCATTAAACGGAGAAGTTGTTCAACACACGAGAGAATTTTGTAGAAAACGATCCCCTCATGTGATGCATACTCTCCTGAATGACTGCATAGGTTCAATAAATTCACACGGGAGATTGTGAATCACATGCATTGTGGTTTCTCAAGATTCTCAAATAAACATATGGTTCTCCAATGATCCCCACTATATGTGTGTGTGTGTATGTATGTATGTATGTGTGTGTGTGTGTGTATATATATATATGTATGTGTGTGTGTGTGAATGAGATATTAACTTAATTATTATACATATATATTAGGTTTATGGGTTCACATCCTACAAGTATATAAATATATGTTATATCCTAGGGGTGTAAACGAGCCGAGCCGAGCCCGAGCCCGAGCCCGTTTAAGCTCGTGCTCGGCTCGTTTAAAAATACCAGGCTCGAGCTCGAGCTCGGCTCGTTTCGAGCTTTGTATGTAAAGCTCGAGCTCGGCTCGTGAATAATTTTACAAGCCCGAGCTCGGCTCAGGCTCGACTCGTTTATTATATATTTTAATTTAATTTTTTAATTAATTTTTAAATAATCTTTTTTATATAATATATATAATTTGTTATTTTAATATATTTGTATTTATTTAATCTATATATTATATATTTATTAATTTAAAAATATATTTATATATAGGCTCGTTTAAGCTCGTTTAGGCTCGCGAGCTCGATATGTGAAGCTCGGGCTCGTTTTTTAAACGAGCTCGAATTTAGACTCGAGCTCGGCTCGGGCTCGTTTAATTCGAGCTTTTTTCGAGCTTTTAACGAGTCGAGTTCGAGTAGCTCACGAGTAGCTCGGCTCATTTACACCCCTATCCTTTCACTTTTCGTGACAATTATTTTTTCACATCTTTCTCTCTTTGTCCATCATCTTTCACGTGAGAATCCATGGGGATCCTTCTATGGCATTTTCTTCAAATACATCAAGATGGAATTACCAACAAGTAATTTTTCCCTAAACCTTAATCTAAAATATGGATGAACATTGAATTGAATTAACATGTAAATACCCAAATACATTAACATGTGGTATCAGAGTCTTGATTTTTCATCATTAATTCGATCAAAAAAAATCATCCTATTTTTTTTATCGTGATCAAATCTTGTGGCCCGTTAATGGAATTACGAAATAGTTTTCTTTTGAAATTGTTGACCGAAATTGTTTATGAAATTAGCCCACTCATGGTATTATGAATTTTTGTGTAAGTAGATGGCAAAATTTGTTATTGGATTTGTTTTAAAACTCAAGATTTGTTTATTGAGTTTCCAAGCCACTGATGGTTTACGCAATTGTTTATACGATTGATTAACCCACTTACGGTTTTTTCCATGAGATTGATTTATTCTAGAAAATTGCAAACAAACAATTTCTAATTTCCTTTGGTTTGTTCTGATACCAATGAAATCATGATTGGTCATACGATTCTGAATTCATGAGTAAGAAATGTTTTTATTATTTTTATTTATGGAAGAATTTGTAATTTTAAGTTTTTCTATTGATAACAAACTTTAATAGAATTAATCAAATTATTGTTTAAATGGATCAATAATTTGTGTTGTTGGATGAAATCAACTATGAGTTGTTTGCATAATTGTTGTGACGTATGGTGACTTTAATGATCATATTGACAATTATCCCAACGGTATGTTGTTATTCTAAAAGTTGGAGTCCATAATACCATCTTAAGTAGTGTTTTGTTTAATCATCAATAAACCCAAAGGAATATTGTTTTGATAGTACACTTGCTTATTTTTTCTTTCTTTTTTTGTTTTTAGCATATTGTTACTACAAATTTATTGTGAAACAAATAAAAAACTTATGACATAACATTACATTTTCTACCCAAAGCTGATAATTGATGTCATGATTCATAATTAATCTCGTCTTTAAATTCAATAACTAGGAATAACCGACATCAAATTATTTATTGAAATATGACCTTAATCATCTTATTGTTTTGATATTGACAATAAGTTGAATTCTAATACTTGATATGCTTTAATGTGTTGACTTTCATCCCTAAATTTTCACTATCAATTTCTATGTGCCTGATTTAATTTATAATGCAATATCTACTCTTAACCCTAATAATTTTGGTATTGAACCTCTCAACGGATCTAATTTCCCAACATGGAAAGAATCTATTTAACTTGCTCTTGATATGATGGATCTTGATTGTGATTTAAGAACTGATCCACTTGAAGCATTTACTGCTGAAACTGTGGATCAAAAGAAGTTCTTGACTTAAGAGGAGTTCATGAACCTATATCTTTCCAAGAGGCACCATTGGATTGAAGCTATGAAAGAAGAGCTCGATTCAGTATAAAAGTATATTGTGTGGGAACTTGCAGAATTACCAAAAGGGCACAATAAGCCAGTAGACTGCAAGTGGGTTTATAAACTAAGTTAGACCCTAAAGGAAACATTGAAAGATACAAAGCTAGATTGGTTGTTAAGCGTTATACTCAAAAGCTAGGTATATATTATAAAGACTTTTTCACCAGTTTCTCGAAAGGACTCTCAAGGATTATTATGGCTTTGGCAGCTCATTTTGATCTCGAATTGCATCAAATGGACAACAAGACAACTTTCCTAAATGGACATTTGCATGAGGAGGTTTACATGACTCGACCAGAAGGTTTTAATTCCATGGGTCAAGAACATCTTATTTGCAAACTCAAGAAGTCCATTTATGGGTTAAAACAAGCTTCTTGATAATGGTATCTAAAGTTTAATGAGATAAATGAAAACTAATGGTGTAATTAAAAATCAAATAGATCCATGTATATACCTCAAAATGAGTGGGAGCAAATTCATTTTGCTTGTGCTTTATGTTGACAACATCTTACTAGCAAGTAAATATCTAAACTTATTGTTTAAATTGAAACGTTTACTTTCCTAAAATTTTGACATGAAAGATCTAGGTGAAGTCTCTTATGTTATAGGCATTGAAATTCATCGAGATCGTGTCAAAGGAACCTTGGGATTATCTCAAAAGGGTTACATTGAACGTATTCTTAGTAAATTCAATATACACACTGTCTGTTGCTCTCGTTATTACAGGAGATGTTTTTGTTTCATTTCAATGCCCAAAAACTAAGACAAAAAAGGAGCAAATGAGACTCATACCTTATGCTTCCGTTGTAGAAAGTCTCATGTATGCTCAAGTTTGTACTTGACCTAGCATCGCATACATATGCGAGATGCTGCCATGCTGGACAGGTTTCAAACAAACCCTGGACTAGATCATTGAAAAGCCTCTAAAAAGATGCTTAAATATCTTCAAGGACTAAAAAGCATAATCTAACTTATAAGAGGTCTAATGATTTAGAAGCTGATTTAGCATAATGCAAAGATGATCAGAAGTCAACTTTGAGATATATTTTTATGCTATCAAGTGGGCCAATCTCATGGAAGAGCCATAAGCAAAAGATAACCACAGCTTCAACTATGATGGCTGAATATGTTGCGGTGTACTACGCAACCTATCATGGGATGTTGCTGAGAAATCTCATTAAGGGACTAAAGATCATAAACTCCATATCAAGACCGCTTAAGATTTATTTTGACAATTAAAACATACAAATTTTAATATTTTAAAAAAATACAAGAATAACATTGTTATTTGTCATATAATATTGTTCTTCTAAGTTTATAAATAAATACTAATAATAGCTACTTTTTTTTTATTATTGTGCAACCTTTATTTTAAAATAATACGTTTTTATTGACATAGTTTGAAGTTTTAGTTTTACATAGAATAGAACCTATAAAATATGTTTTTACTAATATTGAATTATTTTTATTTGTTAAAAATATATCGTTTATAGTAACAACTTTTTATTATTCTATCAATAATAGTTATTAACCCAAGTCATACTTAAGATCCGCAGTGCTCACCTCACACCTTCCAAGTTTGTGGCACAAGCACACAATGAAGATTAAACCTACGTGTGATTCTATCAATAATAGTAATTGGCCCAAGTCATACTTAGGATTCGCAATGCTTACATCACACCTTCCAAGTTTGCAGCACAAGCACACAACGGAGACTAAACCTACTTGTAATGACCGGTTAACTCGAGTGCTACTATATGGACGGTGTTTCGTGTCAAATTTTGAAACAGATTTTAAAAGTGTTTTAAAGTTTTATAAATGATCAGTTTTTTTTTATTTCAAAAACATTTGAAATTATTTAATAATCGAATTGACTTTGTTGTTTATCCATGCATGCATATTGGCCAACCACACAGTTCGATAATAAACAACAAATAATATGCAATAGCCTTGCCAGAAACTATTTGATTCTCAAGAGCACTCGAGAACCAAAGGTCAACCCTAAGGGACGGATAACAATTACAATAAAAAAATAAATAAAATCCTCTTAGCTCCAGATGGCTTCAAGATTTCTGATTGCTTCTCGTGTGATCCATCGTGATATCTTTGGTCTTCGAATAAATTGAAAAATACAAAAACTTATTATAAATACAATTTAATTTTAAAATTACATTCAAAAGGGATAATAATACTGGCACGTAGGCCTCCCAACACCATATAAAATAAAATCACAACGCAAAGGGCTAACTGGCTCGGCTATGCATAACAATCACAAATTTAAACAACTTTAAACGGTGATTCCAACTAATTAATTAATAAGTAGCTTTATTAATTAATGTCACTATAAAGACAACTATGATTAAATTTTTTTTTTTTCAAATTCGATATTGTTTTAAATTTTAAATGTATAAAAATTTAAATTTATATTTATATTAATTCTAAATTTTATCTTAATGTTAATTTCTTTTAATTTTAGGTTTACCATTTAAAAAAATAAATGTTTATTAGAGTTATCCATGTAACACACGGGTTATAAACTGGTATAATATTAAGCCAAAACAAATCTGATATAGAACCATACCTGGATTTTGAAACCATAACCGAGTTTTCACATGAAATTGTAGCTCTCATGTTTCACAATTCGCATCTAGTTCAAGAGAACCAAAGTAAATGAAGAGTTTCCAAGCAAACTAAATTTATTAAATTATATTAAAAATACAGACGTGACAATTCAAAGCCACCAAAAAACAACCTAGCTAAAAACTCATGAATTTTACCTGCTGCAAATAATTTCCTCCATCGTCTTTGGCCAGTTTGGATTAGGTATACACAGGCCCATTTCAAGAAAGTCCAGCCAACCCACCAAATTTAGCTGCAACTGTCATGATTAGAGACTGAAGTTACTCATGAAGAGCATGTGTGATCTAAGTACTTCATTACATGTCAAATTAGAATCAAGACGAGCTATCAGAATCACATGCATAAACATGACGATAAAAATGTATAAAAGAAACAAAATCAAGAGAATTAAGACACAGAGAAACAAACAACCTAAGTTACACAAAAAACACATACCTCCTTCACCGATAAAGGTGTTAGTGTATATATGATGCTCGGCATCGGCATCAGCAATTGCATCCGCATCCGCATCCGCTTCCGCATCAGCATCCGCATCGGATGCTTGTGCATTGGCTGCACCATTAGCAATAGCAAAACATGAGCAACAGAGGTCCCCATCATGTGCTTTGCATGTCATCATGTGAACTAGCTCGGCATCCGGCAACATGTGCATGAGAATTGTGTCAAGCACCCAGAATGTCGAGCCTTTGCACTAGCTAAGTATTCATCACGTGAATTAGCATTTAGCTCTAGCAACCCGAGCATTTGCGTCAGCGTCTGCGTCGGCGTCTGCGTCAGCGGATTTTAACCTAAAAACCACCCATATATGAAAATTCGTGAGCGAAAATCAAATTCAATAACTCATGTTCAAGATCAGGTAATGACATCATCTGATTCAAAATCATAAATCGAAATCTAAGTTCAAGAACACACATATAATGGAGAACCTAAATATCTAATATCACAAAACCTGAAATTAAAGTTTCAAACACACGTGATGGAACGTTAAGATCGAACACAAATAAAACCGTGAAACAAAACAGACCATAAAACACTCATGGTTAAGTAAATTCATTATTATCTAATAACATGGATGGTTTATTTATATGATGATAGTGATAACTTTAGTTTCTTGGTTCTCTTTTAATTCTAATGTAGTATGTTGCAAGTCATACGAGATTTTTAAAAAGATATAACTTTAAAATATTTGAGATAACAATAAGCATTTTACGGTTTTACCTAAGCTAATCAGGTTAGGCTAGAAATACAACAATTAAGAAATCATAAAAGATATCATCAAGAACATACAGGAGGAAATATACCTCCATATAGCTGACTCCTTGTGGTTCGGAGGTACTAAGTAAAACAAGATCACATAGAACTTCGTCATTTTCACGTAGCCGCACCAGGTTACCAACAAGAATGTCTTGAGCTTGAATCTTCAATTGCAATTTCATGATGTTAATGTTTTGGTGGGTGAAAATTTTAATGTCCAAGAAAAAGGATTAGACAAATTCTGAATAACTACAATGGATGGAACAGGATTATTAATAGACAAAAATTCATTGATGCAATGCATTAAAAAACTCTCTAATCACGAGACTATTATGTTGGTCCCTAAAGTTGTCTAGGCTCTTATTAAGTCAACTACATGTCAGATCCGAGGTAGGAAGTGATCATGGTCGTTGGGGGAAATCAATTAAAAACGCCGACGTCGATCGTAAGCGAAAGCAGCAATTCAACAACCAGCAACAAAGACGATTGATATTGTAATTTGGTTTCATTGGAAAAAAGACGTCAAATTAGGAAACAAAAATAACATTTTGCCATCAATTTTACAAAACAAATTCACATTTGGGGTTGGATCTGACAAGTCTTTAACACGGCTGTACTAGTACTGCTAACACAACACATCTCTCACACTCCACTCAAACAAAGAAGACATGTTTATAAACACTAGAAACTTACCTGGAAAATGCCCTGTTAATTGATTGAAACCCATATTACTAAGATTTCCCGGAAAACCGAAATCAAAAGCGAAACCCAAACCCTAATCTTCAATATGTCGTGAATCAAGAACCCTATCCTAACAAGAATCATAAAACTTGAGAGAGTAAGAGCAACAAAACGATTGATATTGTAATTTGGTTTCATGGGAAAAGAGACGTCGAAATTAAGGAACGAAAAGAACGTTTTGCCATCAATTTTACGAATCAAATTCACATTTGTGGTTGGATCTGACAAGTCTTTGACACGGCTGTACTAGTACTGCTAACACAACACAGCTCTCGCACTCCAATCAACAAAGAAGGCGTGTTTATAAACACTAGAAACATACCTGGAAAATGCCCAGTTAATTGATTGAAACCCATATTAGTAACATTTCCCAGAAAACCGAAATCAAAACAACCAAAAGGAATAACACTAACAAGATTCAAAATCAGGAACACCAAAAGCGAAACCCTAACCCTAACCCTCGATGTGTCGTGAATCAAGAACCCTGGACCTAACAAGAATCATAAAACTTGAGAACGGAAGAGAAAGATTAGATCGTAGATAAGAAGAGATGGGAGAGAATGCAGATCTGAGATTGACAAGAGAGGACACCCTTCATGAAATCGAAACCCTTACCAAGCATTTCGATCAAGAACAGATAAAGATTTGAAAGATACCAATATTAAGAAATCCATACTGAAATCGAAACATTTACCCGGTGGAGAGGATGAGACCCGAGAATTCGGCGGTGGTGGTGTGTAGCGGCACTGCACCCATGTACGACGGTGGTGGTGGAGAGAAGGAGATGGAGAAACCCTTTATCCGATGCACGCACGGGTGTGTAAAATAACTCGTATATTTGATTGTCGCAATATGTAATATTTTCTTTTTAAGGCATATGAACTTATTTGTCAAACACCACATGACTATTGACTAGGATGCGCATCATCGTTTTTCAAAATCAGTCCAAAAGGAAATCCAATTGAAAAGCCTTGTGCTAACAAAAATAAATCGACCCGTTATCTTCCCGTTAAATTGGCCCACAAATTTTGCTTAATGTTCTTTTTCGACTTTTGACCAACACACATTCAAATAGGTTCCTAAACGAGCCAAACAGGAAGTTTGTTTATTTTTATTTATTCATTAAATGAACAAACATCAACAAAAAAATTATTCGTTTAATTAAATGAACGAATTTGAACAGAGGGTTCATTTATGTTCATGAACGTTCGGTTACGTTCGTTCATTCATTTACATTAACTTTTAACAAATATATTATATTTAATGTAAATAAATTGTTTTAGTATTATGCAATATGTTATATAACGAGATGGTGACACCCGCGCTTCGCTGCGGGAAGATAGAGTTTTAGATTTTCATATATTTGCAAGTATTTTGATTTAGCAAAGATATATGCACAGGTAGACACATATATATTAGTTATATTTTAATTATAAAGCAATTTCAATACATCGATTAGGACTTGCCAACGTTATAATAGTAATGTTCAATGTTAAACATGATCATTTTTAATACAAAATATGAATATCAATTAGTTACAAATTAAATATAAAGCAATTTCATTATAATGATGTATTGTGCATTTGAATAGTATAGTATTTTTTATACAATTAAACATAACATAATAGTTTCAAAAGATAAATTCTAACATATGTATAAATAAAATCATAACTTTAAATGTATAAGAATATTTTGTAATAATAAATGTTAAAAGAGAAGTAAACAAAAATTTATTAAAATAAAGGCAATTAAACAAAAGAAATTACAAAGATAATGGTGTATTATGAAAAGTTTAAAATTAAAAAAAAAACAATAATAATAGTTTCAAAAGATAACTTCAAACATATGTATAAATAAATCATAATTTTAAATGTGTAAGAAATTTTTGTAATAATAAATGTTAAGAGGATTAAATAAAAAATTATTAAGATAAAGGCGTTAAATAAATATTAAGATAAAGGCGTTAAATAAAAAATAACACAAATATAAGAGTGTATTATAAAAAATTTAAAATTAAAAGAAAAAAACAACCAATCATGGTTGGTCTTGTTTCAACGAAATCTGAATATTAATTAGTTATAGAGTAAATTACAGAAATGGTCCCTGTGGTTTGTTCAAAATTATGGAAACGGTCCCTCAACTTTCAAAGTTGCAGTGACGGTCCCTCAAACCACTTTTTAGTTGCAGAATCGGTCCTTCTGTTTCTAAATTTTTTGAAAATGACGATTTTGCCCTTCTTTCAATTACAAGTTTGGTAATTTCAATTTTGGTCCTTTCTTAATTTTTCATTTTTGGTTTTAAATTTGAAATAATAATTTAATAAATTATGATTTGATTCATTATTAATTATATTATTATTATTATTATTATTAATTGTACCTATTTATTTTGTAAAATAAATCTATATTTCTTTACTAAAAAATATTTTTATTTATATACTTAATTAGTTAAGTTATGCAACTTTTTATGTATTCAATTTATTTATTAAAATTTTATTTATTTATATTTTATTCGTTAAACTATTTGTATAATTTTATTATTTATACTTTCCATCAAACTATTTCATTACTTTTAATAAATTTAAATTTGTGTAAATTTTGATTTAAATTTACTAAGTCCTTACGTTTTGATTTAAGTTTGCTAATTATTATTTTTGATTTAAATATTTTGTTACGCTAATAAGTTTTTATTTAAATTTATTATTTTATGTTTGGATTTAGATATTTTGTTATGTCAGTACGTTTTGATTTCAATTTATTATTTTATTTGTTTTGATTTAAAATTTTCCTACGTTAATACTTAAGTGAAAATTAAAATATTTAAGTGAAAACGAATAAACATATTAATGTATAAACAAAACTTGTAAATCAAAAAGATTAAACACTATATTGAAATCAAAGCGTTTAGGCATAACAAAATATTAAAATTAAAATAATAAAATATTAAATTTAAATCAAAACGTATTAACGTAACAAAATATATTATTTTAAATAAAATAACTAAAAGATAAATATTATTCATTATTTCTAATATCTATAAAGATTGATAAATATAAAATATAAATACAATATATTATTTTTACATCTTTAAATATTAATAAATAGATAAGATTTAAATCTACATTCAAATTATATCTTATATGTACTTTATCTATAAATCTAATTAAAAAAAATATTATTTGTTTACTTATGAAATGATTTGTAAAATTATTTATTTTTAATATATATTAGTAATTTAAGGCATTTTTTTTAAAACCAAACAAATAAAATAATAAATTTAAATAAAAACATATTAGCGTAACAAAATATTTGTAAACTTAAATCAAAACGTAATGAATTAGTAAATTTAAATCAAAATTTACATATCAAAATTTATCAACGTAATGAAATAGTTTGATGGAAAACTATAAATGATAAAATTAGACAAATAGTTTAACCAATAAAAGATAAATAAATAAAACTTTAATAAATAAATTGAATACATAAAAAGATGCATAACTTGACTAATTAAGTATATAAATAATAATAATTTTTACTAAAGAAATATAGATTTATTTTACAAAATAAATAGATATAAATGATGATAATAATGTTAGTAGTAGTAATAATAATAATAATAATAATAATAATAATAATAATAATAATAATAATAATAATAATAATAATAATAATAATAATAATAATAATGAGAATGAGAATAATAATAATAATATAATTAATAATGAATCAAAATCATAAATTATTAAATTATTATTTCAAATTTAAAACCAAAAATGAAAAATTAAGAAAAGGGACCAAAATTGAAATTAGCAAACTTGTAATTAAAAGAAGGGCAAAATCGTCATTTTTAAAAAATTTAGAAACAGGAGGACCAATTCTGCAAGTAAAAAGTGGTTTGAGGGACCGTCACTGCAAGTTTGGAAGTTGAGGGATCGTTTCCATAATTTTGAACAAACCACAGAGACCATTTCTGTAATTTACTCTTAGTTATATTTTAATTATAAAGCAACTTCATTAGAATTTTGTGTTGTGCATTTGTACAGTAAAGAATTTTTCATACAATAAAACATTTCATAATAGTCTCAAAAGATAACTTCAAACATATGTATAATTAAAATCATAATTTTGAATCTGTAAGAAAATATTGTAATAATAAATGTTAAAAGAAGACTAAACAAAAATTTATTAAAATAAATGTGTTAAATAAAAGATAACACAAAGATAAAAGTGTATTATGTAAAGTTTAAAATTAAAATGAAAAGTTTAAAATTAAAAATAAAAACTCAAAATAAAAAAAATTAGTAAAAGTTTGAAATTAAAAAAAGAAAAAAGAAAACACAACCATTCACGGGTAGCCACCTGTCAAAGACAGCGCGTTGCTGCGGGGTCTAAAATATTAATTACAAAAATGAATAGAAAAATAAATAGAAAAATGTTTTTCAAACAACGAAACACAAGTGAACCAACATCGAAGAAAATAAAATTGGAAAGTCGATATAGATTCAAGAAGCAAGGCAAATGATACTGTTAATCGGTTCTTATCATTGGTTTTTTAGATTTTGTAATGCTAAAATTACAAAAAATGTCGTATTAAATCGGATCGGAACCAGAATGAATTAATCAAATATTCATAACAGTAATTTAAAATTTTGACATTGATTAGGTTTAATCGTCAATTAAATTTATTGGTTTTACGTCAAATCAATTAAATTTATAACGGTAATGTATCTAATACATCGGTTAGAGTTTGCACCGTTATAATAGTAATGTTCAATGTTATATATGATTATATTTAATAAAAAAATTTAATTTTAAATAGTTACATTTTAATTATAAAACAATTTCATTAGAATTTTGTATTATTCATCCGAATAATAAAGTTTTTTTATACTATTAAACATAACATAATAGTTTCAAAAGACAACTACAAACATATGTATAATTAAATTCATAATTTTAAGTATGTAAGAAAATGTTGTAATAATAATTGTTAAAAGAGAACTAAATGAAAATTTATAAAAAAAATCTAAAATTTTAAAATACTTACATTTTAATTATAAAACAATTTTATTAGAATTTTGTATTGTGCATCTGAATAATAAAATTTTTTTATACAATTAAACATAACATAATAGTTTAAATAGACAATTACAAACATATGTATAATTAAAATCATAATTTTAATAATGTAAGAAAATGTTGTAATAACAATTGTTTATAGAAAACTAAATGAAAATTTATCAAAAGGGCTAAATAAAAGATAACACTAAGATGAGGGTGTATTATGAAAATTTAAAATTAAAATTTAAAAAAAAAAAAGAAAAAAAGAAAAATTTTCATTGGATGAGACCATTTACGATATTAGAATTTTGTATTGTGCATCTGAATAATAAAAATTTTTTATACAATTAAACATAACATAATAGTTTCAATAGACAATTACAAACATATGTATAATCAAAATCATAATTTTAAATATGTAAGAAAATGTTGTAATAATAATTGTTTATAGAAAAGTAAATGAAATTTTATTAAAATAAAAGGGCTAAATAAAATATAACACTAAGATGAGGGTGTATTATGAAAATTTAAAATTAAAATTAAAAAAAAAAAAGAAAAAAAGAAAAATTTTCATTGGATGAGACCATTACGTAAATGTATGTATATATAATATAGTAATTAATAATATAAATCTAAAAAAATACTTCAAACTTTAATATCATGTTTGATGTATCAGCAGCAGGGAAGAATTGGATTCACATATCGAGAAACAAATTAGTAGCCCATGAATTGGATGCTTCATCATGTGTGACGAAAACAGTCACAGTTGTGCACAACAAAACTGTTGAAACTAATCGATCATATATATTTTTATGAGATTCATATTTGTTTTAAGAAATAAATGAATCAACTCAGAAGAATCACATTACAAATTCTAATTAAAATTGAAAATTTTATGTTATCTAAATCTTAATAATCAAACTTTCACTTTGAAGGTAAACCATCAAAATTAAAATTTCGTCACTATCTATTGGTTGTTTAGGTTTAGATTTGAATTTGTAAATTATAATAAGTATTGAGTTTGAAAAATATGTTAGAATAATGGATATTTTAGTGTTTAGGTTTTAGCTTTATGTTATTAATTCATTACTTTGTTATTATCTGTTATATTAAATTTAAATAATTATCTATACTAGTTAACTAGTATACTACAATGTTATTTGTTTAAGGGGAAATTGCGCAAAAAACCTCTAAGTTGGATCATTTTTGCGATTCAAATCCCCAACCATTTTTCATTGCACAAAAAACCTCCAACCGGTTAAAACTTTGTAAATTTGGGTTTTTTTCAAAAAATCTGACTTGCAACCGGTTTAACCGGTTGCAATTGATGACGTGTACAATTTTTAAATAGATTTTTGCGTAAAAAACCCCTCAACTTGTTTAGTTTTTTTAATTAAAACCCCAAATCAATTTTCATTTGATAAAAAACTTCCACCCACAAACATAATTAAAATTGAGTCTTCACTGATGGAACATAAATAAACGAAATTCATAAGCTAAAAATGGAACATAAATAAACGAAATTGAACATAAAGCTGAAGCTAAAAATACAACTTGTGAACACAAAATGAAATTGATTCCATCGACACAATTGAAGTTAAAATTCAAAATTAAACGGCAAAAGTTAATCGAACATACATACATAAAATAAACAACACTGAACATAAAGATGAGATGGAGTAATCGGAGTTGCCGGAGGTAGAGAAGAAGAGAAAAGGTAAATATTATTGTTGGTTAGAGATGAAAAAAATAGTTAAGGGTTTTAATCGAAAAAGTCATCAACTTCGAGGTTTTTTATGCAAAAATTGAGTTTAAGAATTATACATGTAGTGCCACGTAGGCGCCACGTAAGTCGGGTTTGCCATGTGGACGCCACGTGTGTGCCATGTAAGCATATTAACCTATTATAACCGGTAATGTTCTAATTTCAAAAGATTTTACCGGTTAAAGGTTTTTTGTGCAACAGAAAATGGTTAGGGGTTTTAATCACAAAAATGGTCCAACTTTAGGGTTTTTTACGCAATTATCCCTTTGTTTAACTAGAGGTTATAGTTTTTTTTTAAAAAAAATTATGGTTACAAATGTGTCAATATTTGAATCCATACGCTACACACTTACATAAATAAAATTTCGAAAGAAAAAAATGGTACACTACAAAACAAGATTATTAGTAAGGGACTCATCGCCTATCACATGTCCCATTTCTAATTGGGTATGTGAATAAGAGAACCACAAGCGAAACATTGAAATTACAAAGACGGGTGATGCTTACAAAAGTAACAAAGCAACCCATCAAGGGAAAGAAATGCAAAAACTACAACTTATAATTAGGGGTGTGCAAAAAAACCGAACCCGAATAATCCACCCGAACCGAACCTTAATCGGGTTAAATTGGGTTATTCGGTTTTCGGGTTCCTTATTCAGGTTAAAGGGTACCCGAATAAGTAATTCGGTTCGGTTTACGGGTAGGATTCATGCTTATTCGGGTACTCAAATAACTCGTTTAATATATATTTTTCATATTTTAAATTTGTTTATAATTTTAACTAGTATTGTTTATATATCAAATGTAAATATGTAAATACTCATTTTTGATACTCAAACCATTTAACCCGTTTTACCCAAATTACCCAACTCATTTAACCCGTTTAAACTACTCTGTTGATGATATCATTTTTTATACCAAAACCGAATAATTCATTTAACCCAAACCGAATAAACCGATACACATTTAACCCGAAACTGATTAACCCGTTCCCTTATTTGGTTCAGGTTCGGTTAGCTAAACCACACAATCAAACCCGAATAACCCGATACCCAATTAACCCGCCTGAATAACACCCTGCTTATAATAATTCTCTGATAGGAATGAGTAACCAAACAATCACGAGTCATTCAGTTGGAGTGATCAATGTAAAACGATGAGTAGATGTAATTTTTACTAATTAATATAGAATTTCTAATTGCATTCCTCCTCTTCTTGTAATGTGACGTGTTCCTCTCTTTTTTTTTATGTGACTTTTTCTTTAAAATTTTATTATTATTGTTGTTGTTAAATTTTAATTGGGTTGTATTAACCCTCACTTTTTTTTTTCTAATTACACACCTCTAGTTAATTAACTTAAGAACTCCTTAATGTTGTGGGACTCATCCAATTTATAAACAACACACCCTCCTTTGTCAATTCTATATAATTATTTTTGTTTTTTAGTGGGTAAGACACACCATTATTATCATCATTATTGCATTTATATATTAAAAATAATTTAAATAAATCAAATAATGCAATGATTACTTAATGATTAAGATAATTAGGGGCGTATAATTAGAAGAGGGGTGTGTATTTATCATCACCCATTTTAATTGATTAAAAGATATGATGTGATGAATATGGGGGTATGATAAGTAAAAGAATGGTACATGAATATAACAAACCCATTAATATATCATATTAATTAGCATTTTATTATAATTTAATGCAATATATTTATTATTCCTTAGCAATTTAATGTAAGATACTTATTGGTTTTGTCATTTAATATGACATATTATATCAAATGATAAATAAAAATAAAGTATATATTACAATATAAAATGTGATTTGTATTACAAAATATTTTATTACATTCTCGTAATAAGATATAGTTTCATATTAATTGTTACTTCTTATTTTAATTTATGTTAAACCGTTAAAACTTTATTTTTATATTCTTATTTCAAGAATTTATTGTAGCATTTAGATCATGAAGTTTTAGGAACGTTATAAACTTTTTTAAAAATAATAGTTCAAACCATAAATAATTTAAGGGTTAATTGCGTCAAAAGATAAAATACTGTCACATTTTTTTCAATTTGGGTAACAATACTAATTTTTTTCTAATTAGGGTAACATACTTTCCAAATCAAGTCAATCAAGGTAATCATATCGAATTGAAAGGAAAAATTATTGGCGCGATAGTTACGTTGTCCAGTCAACATTTTTTTTAATAAAAATGACAGTTTAATTGTTATATAATGTGCATTATTTTGTATAATTTAAAAGTACTTTTTGATAATAACTTGTTATTTTGAGCAAATTTAAAAATAATTAAGCAATATTAGAAATTAAACAAACTGATGACCCGATACAGAGAGTGTCATGTCAGTAATTTTTACCTTTCAATCCGATACGATTACCTTGATTGACTTGATTTGGAAAGTATAAAACCTCAAATAGAGTAAATTTTAGTATGTTCTCCAAATTAATAAAACAGTAACAATATATTACCTTTTGACGTAATTAACCCATAATTTATAAACGCATTTGAATTCTACAATTTTCTTAAGATGTAAAAAATTATAAAATCTGTAGTAATTAAGTTTAAAGTTCACTTGCCATAGATCAAGTGGCCACTGCCAAATTTTATCAATTTGACATAGAAATAACAATTAATGTAAAGTATAACACATGTATAAAAGATAATGATATTTTTTTAGGTTCATCCCGATGTCCATCTTACAATCTAATCTTATGAAGACAAAAACAATTCTAGATAAGATTTAGATCTTGACAAACATATTAGTATCGTAAATCGCTTAAATATATTATATGGCTTTAAATATTAAATGGTTAAAGTCATATAAATGCATGTTACTTTACTGAAATTACTCAAATGACTAATCTATTTTTTTATCTCATTGGTACGTGTACTTAAAATTTATTGTTGAGACGGTACTTTTGATTATCGGTTACTGGTTCTATCGGTAAAGATCTTTTATTTGTGTTTTTAGAAGTATTAAAAATGCTTATGTGGATTTTCTAAATTATTTATATAGATCAAAATCACGTAAGCATCATGTTATTAAAAACGTGTCACACTATCATTTGAATCAACAAAAAACTGTCATATCAGCATAGTTACTGGTTACACGTACCATACCGACAAGTTATTTGGAGTACAAATATCATCCAGTCAAATAAAAAAGGTTAATTAATCATTTAGGTGAATTAAAAAAAGTGTGTTGCATTTGTACGGTTTTAACCCAGTACTACAAGCATGCATGGATGTATTGTGTTTTCTAATTCAAAGTTTAAATTATCAATTAAAGTGTTATATAAATTATTATACATAATAAAAAAAATCAGAATTTAATAATAAAACTGATTTTTTTCTTCAACAATATCATAGTAATAATTTTTTTGTCCTATGCTTAATTAATAACATGCGACATATATCAATAACTGTATAATACCAGTCCTACTATTATTATAATATGGAAAATATTTTGTATGTGAATATTACATCATGAATATGATTTTGTTAACTATATTTGATTATTATTATCATGTTTTTATTTGAAATTTAATGGTTTTTTTTCATTTTAATATTTATTTATTTTTAATAATCAACTTTTAATTAGTTTAATTATCGTTAGTTATAAAAATTATTAGGTACATAATTCTAAGCTCAATATGTAATTAACGGTCTTCATGTATAAGAAAAACAATAATAAATCAATCTCAAAGAAACCACTCATAAATTAAATCAATAAACAGGCATGTCAAAATATTTGTACATTTTCTATATAAATTTAAGGGTTTATTATGAAAAAAACCAACATGTTTTCACGTTTTTTGCGTTTTCGTCACTCCATGTTATTTTTTCCATTAAAAACCTCAAGTTATTCTTTTTTTTATTGGTTTAGTGAAATTTGGACGTTAGAACCCGGTTTTACAAGTTTTTAAAACCCGGTTCACAAATTATAACCGGGGTCTAATGTCCAAAATGTCACTAAACCAATAAAAAAAATAATTTGAGGTTTTTTATGGAAAAAATAACATGGAGGGACGAAAACACAAAAAACGTGAAAACATATTGGTTTTTTTCACAATAAACCCTAAATTTAATATGAAAAGTTCAAGTTCATGTAAAAAATCTGTGCATTTTTTGTATAACTTAATATGAAAAAATTGACAGATTTTATGTCAAAACATTTGTACATTTTTTTATGTAAATTTGTGCATTTAGAGGTTCTTACGGTAAAAACAGTTCTTGCCGAAATCTAAATCTATATATATAAAAATATAAAATATGTATGTATGTATCCATTGCAACTAGCTAGAAGAACATATAATATAAGTTACATATATCCATTGTGACACACGACCTGAGGCTTGTTATAACATGTGGGATAAGTTCTTAAAAATTAATACGTATAACAGTACTCCATTGGCATGAAGGTTGAGGCCCGTTTTAAGTAAGAAAATTTAGTTAATATATTGTTTAATTTCATAAAATTACAACAGACTAATAGTAAGATTAACATTTAAATTTGTTTCATTAATGAGAATATATATAAATTATAGATTAACAAATATGGCCGCGATTTATGATCACGCGCCAACGGTAAAAATATTAGGTGATGTTAAATAGATTAACAAATATGGCCGCGATTCATCATCACGCGCCAACAGTAAAATATGAGATGTTAAATAGCGCTAGCGGTGCGTGGTTCGAGTGAATACACAAGATTGAAAATAGAGAGAATGGCTGTGTGGAATAAGGTATGGTCTCTTCGTCTTCGTGTTCCTTGTAAGGCGAAACATTTAGTTTGGAGGGTTAGTGAAGACTTGATTCCTAAGTACAATTTCATCCGAAGAAAAGAGATGGCGAATGATTTATCTTGTTTTAGTTTTGACGGTAAAGATGAAGATGTTACTCACACTCTTTACAAGTGTGAGTTCGCGAGGGCTGTTTGGTTTGCTTCTCCGTTAACCCTTCGGGTGGAGCCTGAATTCGGATCTTTGAAGGAGTGGGTGTTGTTTGTGTGTGGTAAGTTAGATTTTGATGAATTAGCTATGTGGGCTATGTTGGCTTGGGGTTTATGGTTCAATAGGAATACTCGTTGTCAAGGAAAACAAGGTATTGTTGATCCTATAGAACTCATTGAAAAAGTTTTGGATGAGTTGGATCGGTTTCAAAAGACGACGAAAGATGTTAAAATGGTGCATAATTGGATTCCTCCACCTTCAGGTGGATGGGTGAAAATAAACTGTCACCTGTCTCGTTTGTATTCGGGATGTTTAGGCGTTGGATGTGTTATTAAGGACGAGTCGGGTGACGTGGTGGGATGTTGTGTCGATCAACTGAAGTTGAAAGAAAGTGGTTTGTCAAGGAAGGTTGCTCAAGAGGTGGCAGTGTATCAGAGCTTGTTTTTCGCTCTCCAAATGGGTTTCCGATTAATCGTATTGGAGTCGGATTACAAGCCTGTGGTTAAGAAATTGGATTCGATGGATTGGGAAACATCTGAAGTTTCAAAGACAATTGTGGAATGCATAAATCTAGTTCCAGAAGATTATTTTGTTTTGGTTTCCCATATTAGGCATGATGATAATCAATTAGCAAAATCTTTAGCTGACTTTGCTATACAGGTTGATCATTTCACTGTTTGGATTGATGACCTCCCACCCAAACTAGTGATCAACAAGCTAGATTGATCGATCGATATGATTGATCGATTGATTGATTGATGATCATATCTGATTTTCCTTTTTCGTATCTTTGTTTTCATAGATCCTGAATTGAATAAAAGAATATATATTATATATGTATTCAACATGCAATTTAAATAAATACCATTTAGTTAACTTGCTTCTTCTTCTTCTTCTTCTTCTTTTTTTTTTTTTAATGTTTTTTCTTTATCAAGTATGATGGTGATGGTGTATTAATGTTATTATTATACAAAGAAAACCCACTAATTGGAACAGCTATTTGCAAATGGTTATTTAGTCAATATTGAAATCTTTAGTCAATGTAATAGTATCATGGTTGATGGTTATGACATGAAATCGATCCTGGAGATTTAACAAACAAATATTCACACATATTTCTTAATTAATAATTTCATGATTTATCTTATTCATCTTGCTCATGACATTGTCTGTTTGGGTCGAGAAAATGAATTGCCCAGAGCGGAGAATCTTTTTTTATTCCAGCCGAAAGATGCACTAGGCCTTGTTTTTTTTTCTTAGAAGATTTTCGAACATCTTATGTCTGCGAACTCGAAGACGCGAGAAGATGTTTTATATGAAAGTGCGTTTGTTTTTTTTCGTCTTCCCGCGTCTGTGGACCTCTTCCCTTGTCTGCGAACGTCTTCCCACGTCTACGGACGTCTGCAGACCTTTAGGCTATCTCTTATGACCACAGATTTCTACAGCTAAGTCCGCAGACCGCAGACATCAATCTCTTAAAAAATAAACAACACATTACTTAACTCTATCTATGTTATTTTGTATTCATGTTATATCAAAAAAATATTATTATATATTTAATTGATGATTTTTAATTTAATTTAATTATTTGTTATATTAATATGTATTGTCATATAGTATTAAATAACATGCATGGTGTTACATACTAATTTTAATTTTAACTATGTAATTTTATATAAGCATTGTAAAATGCAAAAAATCTCATATGCGTACGTTAATAACTTTCATATCTACATGAATAATTGAATATTAGTTGGTTTCATCTTTTTTTTGAAAGGCTAGTTAATTGTTAGTATTACACCCAAAGTTAGATTAGATTCACCAATGTCAGGGATTGAACCCGTGACCTCTCCTAGAGGCAAGCCTCCCCACCTTTGGTGGTGCCCTGATGGTTAATATTAGTTGGTTTCATCTAAGAAATTAGGTATTTGTGTTTATAAATTATATTTGTATTATTGTATATGTAGAGACTAGAGAACAACAATTTACTTTCACAAAGATGCAAGAACCAACACTTGATCATCACAATATTTGATACTTCTTCATGTAATTTTTTTAAAAAAAAAAACCACAATTAGGCTCAATGTTATCATAAAAAAATATTTCACCGTAGAAAAATACATTAAAAATAGCTATTGGTAAAAAGACAGATGTTATATTCTACTAAATATTAACATCAGTTCACTATGTTTAAATTTTGAAACAACTCAAAAGGCATAAAATGCACATCAGTTACGTTACACAAATTTTCTAATATTTTATTTCTAGAAAACGACAAGAAACGCATACAATATATTATTATAAATTTATTAAGTTGGTTATTGTATTTATGCATTTTGTTATTCATATGGATGAATACAAAATTATCTCACACACTTACACATACATAGATAAATACATGATATTGAATACATATAATTATATATTATGTTATATGAAATATTTTGTTAAAAAATTTAGTATAAACTTAATACTTAATATATTTATTATAATTACAACTTTGTGCAGGTACATTTATAGTATGATTTAATGATTTCATATTTTATTTTATTTTAAGGGGTAAAGTCATACAATAGTAACCTACTTTTGAAAATTTATCAATATGGTACGTCTACTTTTTTGAATGTCGACATGGTACCTGTACTTCAATTTTCATACCGATATGACCATATTTGTAATAGACCACTATTTTTTATACCATTAGAACTTTGTTTCGTATGTAAACATCGGGCTCTATTATGTAGAATGACCATATCGATACAGAAAAATGAAGTAGACGTACCATATCGATACATTTCAAAAGTAGGTTGCTATTGTAAAACCTTAACCCTTATTTTAATAGGAAGACTCTTCTCTAACAACATGAACCCAAGACACTGAATGAAACATGCAATGTCTTTATTACAACAATGTAATTAAATGCTTTATTATTATTGTATTGGTATTATATTAATAACAATGTTTTTTACTTAATGATCATCTTTAATGTAATTATATATAATTAATACATACATGCATATATGTGTAATTGAGTTCTAGTGAGTATCATATCTTTCGCAGGGTACCGAGGATATCATTCAAATTGATTTCTTTATAAAAAAATTGACATAAAAATCTACAAAATAACATTGTAAGTTAGCATAAATTGGTATCATAAGTTTTTATTAAATAAAATTACAAAAAAAAATTCATGTGAATTAATGAGTTTTTATCATTGATTCACATATTCTTTTAATTTATTCACATGATTATTTTTGTAGTTTTACTTGAAAAACTCATGATACCAATTTATATTAACTTATAATGTTATTTACACATTTTTATGTAAAAAAGTTTAAAAATATTTATTAAGAAAGGTACTTCCAGTACCCTACGAAAAAGTGATACTTCGAGGAACATGAACTCACACATTTTTTTTACATAAAATGTAAAAACAAAAATTGTATGACTTTTTATCAAAAGAAATCATACATTTATATATCATGGTTCGAAAAATAAATATGTGAATGGTTAAAAAAATAATATGAATTATGTGAATGATCATTTATAGATTATGAAAAATATAAAAATAATGTTATTAATATAAAGAATGATGATGATGATGATAATGTTGTTGTTGTTGTTATAAACGAAAAAAAAAACCACAAAGTTTTCCGATCTTTCAGTAATTGACCATTTTTTAAATTGACTAATATTAATCAACATAATACGTTTAAGGGTTATTATCAGAAAACATTCGAACTTTCATTTTTTTTAACCACTCACTTTTTTAACCGAACAAAACATTGATTTTTTCTATGTTGATCATTGGACAAAGAAACTGTCAGATCAATAATTTGCACCTTTCAATCCGATATGGTTGAGTGACTTGATTTCAAAAAAATAGAAAAAAATTAGTATGTTACCTTAAATAGAAAAAAAAATTAGTATGTTACCAAATTGAAAAAATATGACAGTAGGTTAGCTTTTAACGCAATTAACCCTTAAAATTTTTTACTTGACATCTTCTTTTACATGTGATACTAGTTTCTTACCCGCGTATTACGCGGATGTTTTAATATAAAGTTATTTATATTAAATTCTTACAAACTAAGAATTAAAACATAAGAATATTACTTTTATTACAATTAAATACAAAATTATATTATTATTATTATTTGACATAAACTATAATTTTTCAAGACTTCTAAATACATATGCTTGATAATAAGGTTGTTTTTATCATTTTAAAACTTTCTATTATATTGTAGTTATCAATTATTGAAATATGAATATTCGATTTGAATTGATTTAAATCTTATTATATTATATGTAAATTTAGAAAATGATTTAGATATTATTTGTTTTTCTAGAATATGATTTGTCATGTGTAAATTGTTGGTTGATGACACATGCCTTCACAAGAAATAAGAAAAGTTATTTTATTTATTATTATTTTTAAATTATAATTTATAATTAGGATTAAAATGTGTAATGTTTAATTTAAAGTTTAAAAATAAAAAAATTGTATTATAAATCAATTATATAATTTAGATAAAACTTTTTAGGTAAATTAGATGTTATATTAGAAAGCATTTAAAATCATTAAATTATATTAATAATCTTTTAGTTTCTTTAAAGATCAATTATATAAATTAATTGAAAGAATTATATTAGGCAAAATGAGCGGGAAAAACAGAAATTAGGAGAGTTGAAAAGTGACACGTGTCACAAATTATTTTGTTTTATATATATATATATATATATATATATATATATATATATATATATATATATATATATATATATATATATATATAGATTTGTTAATTAACATTTTACATATTAAAACAACGGAAAATTACTAATAAATGTAATATAAAATATAAAATTTGACAATAAAGATATTATAGAATTTTTAGACTGAGATAGATAACGTAAAATTTTATTTTGACCGAGAAAAAAATTGAAATTATAATTTTAGATCAAGAAAGATAATCAAATGTTTTTTTTACCAAAAAGGTACCATAAAAGTAAAATCTTACCTTCTTAATCATCCATCAATACCCATTTTTTTTTTTCAAAATTGAATTTTAAGTTACATTTATTGGCCTAAAAATTTCACATTACCTTTATTGTCAATTTTTGTATTTTATGTTACTTTTATTGGTAATTTGACCTTAAAACAACATTCAAATTCAAATTTTAAAAAATTCAATTTATTAAAATTTGTACATTTGTTACTATCAATGTTTATTAATATAAGTTTATGGGTTTATTATGGAAAAAAAAATATGTTTTCACATTTTTTGTGTTTTCGTCTTTTCATGTTATTTCTTTTCATAAAAGTCTTTAAGTTAATTTAGTCTTTTTGATTTAGTTAAAACATGTTGGTTTTTCTCCATAAAAATTGATGTTGTTAATAATAAAAAATAAGTAATGTGTGCATAAGCATAAGAGCATGTTTAGTTAACTTATTTTCGGCAAAAAATTTCGTTAAAAACAAGGATTTCTAGAAAACGCGTTCGAATATACTGTTTTTAGTTTTTTTTTAAGGTTTTAGTTTCCAATTTATAACCAGCTATTGAAAACTTCATTTTGATGTTTTCATATGTGTTTTCGTTTTCAAACGAGAGATGATTGTTTTGTAGAGAGTGTGTGTGCCATAATGGAATGAAAACCAAAAAACTTTCATAACCATCCCAAGAACATTTTTGCTTATAAAATGTGTTTTTTTAAAAAAAAACTCTTGTTATTTTTAGAGTAAATTACATAAGTGGTCCTTGTGGTTTGCATAAAACTTTGGATACGGTCCCTGTAGTTTCAATTTTGCATAAACAGTCCTTATTATCACTGTTTACTTGCAAAAATGGTCCCTCTGCCGTTAACTTTAACAAACAAGTGGTTAAATATTCTATAATGACCATTTTACCCTTTTCTTTGATAACATTTTGGTCCCTCAAGTTTGTAGTTCATTTTAGTTTTGGTCTCTCAAGTAAATTTATTTATTTAACTCTTTTATTATTGGTATTATTATTATTATTATTATTATAACTATTATTATTATTATTATTTATTGTTATTATTTTAACTTTTTACGTATTAATTTTTTTGTTTATTAAGTTTCCTATATTTTAATATATTTTATAATTTAAATTACAAACTTAATTATTTCTTTTTATTATAAACAATTGTATCAAATTAGAATCCATTTCCTTTTTTAGTTTTTTCAAATGAAAAACACAAACATTTTATATTGTAGTTTCCAAACCAAAAAATTTTAAACCTTAAACTTTTATTTGTTTTTTCAAACGAAAAGAAGTTACTAACCATACATGTTTTAAGTTTTTTCATTTTAAAACGTAAAAAGCTACGAATACCAATCCGTTTTTAGTTTTTTTTTTCTGCACCAAAAAATCCAACCCATTCTGATTTTTTGTTATGGAAAACGAAAATAAATACAAATAATTCTGTTATTAGTTTTTGCAAACGAAAAAACCACGAATAATTCTGATTATCAGTTTTTCCAAACAAAAATCAATTATTTTTCTAGTTTTTCACCCAAACCATTACCTTTTATTTTTTTCTCCGAACAAAAAACTATGAACCATTATGCTTTAAAGTTGTTTAAAAAAATGAAATAGTGTGTAGCTTTTTTGTTTGGAAAAACTAAAAAAAATGGAATGATTTTAGTTTTTTACTATTGAGAAAAGTTTAAAACGTAATGATTAGAATAACATAAAAATCGAACAAAAAAATAGACCCATTTTGATTTTTTAGCTTTTTCCAAACGTACAAAATACGATTTTTCAAAAAATGAAATAGTCTATTTTTTTGTTCGGTTTTTATGTTATCGTAATCATTACGTTTTTAACTTTTTCCAATCGTAAAAAACTACAAACCATTTCATTTTTTTTTGTTTTTCCGAACAAAAAGGCTACACACTATTTCATTTTTTAAAAAAACTTTAAAACATAATGGTTCGTAGCTTTTTCGTTCGGACAGAAAAAAGGTAATGGTTTGGTTCGAAAAACTAGAAAAATAAAATGATTTTTTTTGTTTGGAAAAACTGAAAATCAGAATTATTCGTGGTTTTTCGTTTGAAAAAACTAATACCAGAATTGTTTGTATTTACTTTTGTTTTCCAAAACATAAAATCGGAATAGCTTGAATCTTTTGGTGCAGAAAAAAATAAAAAAACAGATTGATTTTCGTAGCTTTTTACGTTTAGAAAATGAAAAAAATTAAACATGAATGATTAGTAACTTTTTTTCGTTTGTAAAAAGAAATAAAAACTTAAGATTCAAATTTTTTTGGTTTGGAAAACTACAATATAAAATATTTGTATTTTTTCATTCGAAAAAGTTAAAAACGAAATGGATTCTAATTTGATACTATTGTTTATAATTAAAAATTAGAGTAAATTACAAAAATGGTCCATGTGTTTTGCATAGTATTTTGGATTCGGTCCCTGTGGTTTCAATTTTGCATAAACGGTCATTATTTGCATAGTTTACTTGCAGAAATGGTCCCTCTGTCTCATTTATTTTCCTAAATGACAATTATACCCTTCTTCTTAATAGCAATTTTGGTCCCTTTCTTTTCATTAGTTTTGTTTTTGTTTTAAATTTTAAATCTTATTTTATTAAATGGTGATTTAATTAAGTTATTAGTATTATTATTATTGTTATTATTACTTAAAATGTATTTATTTTTATTAAAGTTATATTTTTATCTATTTAATAAATTTATTTTACGTTTCTATTACGTATTTAGTTTATTTATTAAAATTTTATTTATATTATATTTTATTCTTACAATTTTTATATGGTTATTAAAGTTTCCATCTATTTATTTCATTACATTAATATATTTTGATTTCACTATACCTTTTTAGTTTTTAAGAAAAATATATAAACTTAGGATTTAATTCAATTGAATTTAGATATTTGTTACATTATTATTTTGGTTTAAACTTAATATTCAATTTGTTTTGATTTAAATATTTTGTTACATTAAAACATTTAAATCAAAACAAATAAAAATGTTAGGTTTATATAGTTTTCTTGTAAATTATAATTAAACCAAAACATATTAATATAACAAAATATTTATGTCATAGCAAATGAAATGTAATGTTTATACATTTTATTTGAAATTTATGACCTACTTAAAATGTATTAACCTAACAAAAAAATTTCAATATTTTATTATACTAATATGTCACGGTTTAAATAAATTTTAATTTATCTTACGTTTCATTTATTATTTTTAACATGATTATACTGTTACATTAATACGATTCGAATTAATTATAAATTTAAAGAAAAAAATATAAACTTAGGAATTTTTTACTTTGATTTTAAATTTTTGTTAGGTTAATACGTTTTAAGTTTGCTACAACTTTCATGTAAAATATATAAACACAACATTTTATTTGTTATGATATAAATATTTTTCTATAGTAATATGTTTTGGTTTAATTATAATCTACAATAAAACTATATAAACCTAATTATTTGTTTTGACTTAAATGTTTTAATGTAACAAAATATTTGAATCAAAACAAATAGAATATTAAAGTGTGACACCCTTGCCACAACAACCATCAATTACAATACACCCAGGATTAATCATCAACATGCAATAACATAATGATCTGATAACCTAAATTTAAGTGCGGAAGCATTAAAACATAAATAAAGTGGTGCAACAAGTGTTAAACACCCTACGGTGCTATCAGGTACCAAGTCTAGGTCTACACACCCATACATTTATTACAATCATCCAGAATATATTACAACATTTGTCCCACAACATAATTACCGATTAAATAGCAGATATCTTCCAAATCTTCCAAATCGACCTAACTAGAAGGTCCAGCAGTAGATTTTCCTTTGCCTGTAAAAATACAACAACTAAAACGTAAGCGAATGCTTAGTGAATACATAGATTGCGCATATTATAAATATTTATGAAGCCCAAGAGTAACCCCGACGACAAACGTCGTATACTCTCTTCGTACACCTAGTACGGACCAGAGCCGCAGCCCCTTCGAGCCCAAGGCTCGGCATTTACACATACCATCTGAGACAAACGAACGATCGGGGATGACATACTGCCTACCGGACCTGGAGGGATCAGCTCCAGCGTCATATAGCGCAGTAACATCAGAGTAATCGATGCAACCCACCGGTCCATCACTAGATGCACAACAATCGAACGGACATGCAACAAGTAAGAATGTGCATCTAAATCTACGCAAGTTAGTAGAAATCCAACCAAACAAGTGAAACAACAGGTCTCAGCAGGCAAAGCTTAACATAAATCAGATATAATCATGCGAAATCTACTGTACTCACAGTGGGTGCGTATTATCTTTAAACCGATATTATTTCTCTTCGGGCTTTCAACCGGATTCCACCAAGTACCCCACTGTGGGTTAAACAACACCACAAGGGACCTGTTATATCAATTACAACAAATTCCTCATATCATTATCCGTTTAATTCATAAAAATCAAGTCTCGTAAGTTTTGCAACGTTTTCCCCCATTTCGGGTCTACATTCAAATTTAACCCATAACTAAGTTTGAAACCCATTTCAAGTTTACAAATTGTCCTTTGAATAATTCTTGCCATTTTATGTGTTGTTTATAAGTTCCATTCAAATTATACAAGTTTAGAGAGTACATTTCTCAATTTTAGGCATTAAACTTGAATTTAATGGGTTAGATTCGAAATTAATCATCAGATTCGAACCCCATGGTCAGATTCGAACCATACTTCGAATCTATCATCAGATTCGAACTGGCCTTCGAGTCTATCATCAGATTCGAACCCCTCCCTTAGAATCTGATGGTACACCTTCGAATCTAGCACCAAACTCGAGTCTGTTCTTACATTTCGACTCTGTTCTTGACATATTCGAGTCTGTTCATCATTTTAACTTAAATCCTTCATTTCTAAGGCCTAAAATCAGTGTTATATCATGTATGATGCATATATTCGATTCTACTATGCATATAGTATCATAATCCAGCAACATTTCAAGCAAAACAAACTTAAATATGCATAAAATGATAGATTCGAGATTCTTGTTCTTCAAAACCGAAACCATAACTTAAAAAGGATCGATTCTTACCTCAATTCGCACGAAATCTGAAATCCGTTTGTAGATTACTGTTGTACTCCTCGATACCTTTCCGATGACGTATAATTCTCGAAAATCCGACGGTCGGTTTGTGATTTATCTTAGAGAGATGTAGAGAGAAAATTTCTAGAGAGATAGAGTAGAGAGAGAGTGTAAACTAGAAAATGAAGCCTATTGCCCTTTATATACTACTTTCGTCATTTTGCACATTTCATCACCCGACTTAACCGGTTTCATAAAATACCGATTTAATCTTAAATTTATCATAAATAACTTTTAAATTCATAATAATCCACAAAATTGATTCTGAGTTCAATTTTCTTAAAAATAACAACAAACTTTGCTAAATATCCAAATACATAATAATCACCCAAATTCAACTTTAAATATAAATTTTCCACTTAATTAGTCAAAATACATCAAATTAAATCCGTGGATGTTACAACATGGGCTCCACCACGCTCAACTTCGTCCTCGAAGTTACTCGGACTCAAACAGTTTCGGATATTTTCTTAACATTTCTGACTTAGTTTCCCATGTATGATTTGCTCCTTTATGATGCTTCCAACGTACAAGCACCATTTCTATCTCCTTACTTCTCAATTTCTTCATCTTAGTATCTAATATACATTCCGGCTCCTCCACATATCGAAGCCTTTCATCAACTTGCAGTTCAGTATGGTCGGCCCAATCCTCGTTACTAGAAGTAAATGACTTCCGAAGATTTCCAACGTGAAACACCGGATGTATGCCCGACATCTCTTCAGGCAATTCCAAACGGTATGACTGATTCCCCACTTTTTCGATTATCTTAAATGGTCCGACGAATCTCGGAGCCAACTTTCCCCTTTTAACAAAACGAGTAACACCCCTCATGGGTGATACTTTCAAGTAGACCCAGTCATTCACTTCAAAATTGATCGGCTTGTGCCTCCGATCATAGTAGCTTTTCTGACGATCCTGGGCCGCCTTCATGTTCTGCCTAATCAACTGTATCTTCTCGTTTGTTTCCTGAAGCAAGGCCGGCCCAGCGATTGGTGTTTCACCCGTTTCTCTCCAACATGTAGGAGTCCTACATTTCCTTCCATACAAAGCCTCGAACGGAGCTTTCTTGATCGTAGCGTGGTAACTGTTGTTATACGAAAACTCTATGAGTGGCAGATGATCGTCCCAATTGCCACCGAGATCTAACACACACGATCTCATCATGTCTTCAAGCGTTAAGATGGTCCGCTCACTCTGGCCATCAGTTTGCGGGCGGTAAGCTGTACTCATTGCTATTCTTGTCCCTAACCCTTCTTGCAAAGCCGACCAAAAATTTGAAGTAAACCGGCTGTCCCGGTCCGATACTATGGACTTAGGCACTCCATGCCTAGAAACAATCTCGTTCATGTAAATTTGAGCTAATTTCTCCAACGAATAACTTTCACGAATCGGTATGAAGTGAGCCGACTTTGTTAACCGATCCACGATTACCCAAACCGCATCATGCTGTCGCTTAGTCTTTGGCAGCTTTGTAACAAAATCCATTGTAATGTGCTCCCACTTCCATTCCGGAATAGGAAGCGGTTGCAGACTGCCATAAGGTTGTTGATGCTCAGCCTTTACCAACCGGCAAGTCCTACATCGTTCAACATACTGTCCTATATCCTTTTTCAATCCCGGCCACCAAAAGTCTGCCTTTAAGTCGTTGTACATCTTTGTGCTCCCGGGATGTACAGAAAACTTAGATTGATGTGCCTCCTCAACGATCACATTTCTCATACCACCATATTTCGGCACCCAAATTCTTCCGTACACACCTTTTATACCAGACTCGCTCGTTTCCATATTCTTTAAATGTATCCTAACATCCTCAGCACCATTATTCTCCTCTTTCAAGGCTTCTTTCTGAGCAGCCTTGACATCATCAATTATCGTGGAGGTCAGCATTGTAGAAGTCATCATATAACAAAAATCCTTAGCATACGCTTTCCGGCTCAAGGCATCGGCTACTACATTAGCCTTTCCGGGATGGTACAGTATCTCACAATCGTAGTCTTTAATAAGCTCCATAGACCTACGTTGTCTCATATTAAGTTCCTTCTGGCTAAAGATATACTTCAAGCTCTTATGGTCCGTGTAAAGTTGACACTTAGTACCGTACAGGTAGTGCCTCCATAACTTCAATGCAAACGTTACCGCGGTCAACTCCAGATCATGAGTCGAATAATTCTTCTCATGCTGCTTCAACTGTCTTGAAGCATACGCTATAACCTTCCCACGCTGCATCAATACAGCGCCTAACCCTAACCTCGAAGCATCGGTATACACCACAAAGTCATCATTGCCCTCAGGTAAGGCAAGTATCGGCGCTTCACTCAAAGTTTTCTTCAAAACTTCAAACGCCTCTTGCTGCACGGTCTCCCAAACAAAAGGCGCATTCTTCTTCGTTAATGCCGTCAGCGGAACTGCAATCTTTGAAAAGTCCTTTATAAACCTCCTATAATATCCCGCCAACCCAAGAAAACTCCTGATTTCCGTAGCTGATTGTGGCGGTTCCCAATTTCTTATAGCCTCAACTTTAGCTGGATCAACCGAAATCCCAGCTCCAGATATAACATGTCCTAGAAACTGTATCTGTTGTAGCCAAAACTCGCACTTTGAGAACTTGGCGTACAACCTTTCTTTTCTTAACAACTCCAACAGTTCTCTCAGATGTTCAGCATGTTCTGCTTCAGACTTAGAATATACCAGTATATCATCAATAAACACTATCACCGACTTATCCAACATCGGTCTACAAACCCTATTCATCAAGTCCATAAAGACAGCCGGGGCATTGGTTAACCCAAAAGGCATAACCAAGAACTCGTAATGCCCATAACGTGTCCTAAATGCTGTCTTAGGCACATCCTCTTCTCGAACTTTCAGTTGATGGTACCCCGATCTCAGATCAATCTTAGAAAATACACAAGCGCCATGTAACTGATCAAACAAGTCGTCTATCCTCGGCAGAGGATACTTGTTCTTAATCGTCAATTTATTCAGCTCCCGGTAATCTATGCACATCCTCATCGTGCCATCTTTCTTCTTTACAAACAGTACCGGAGCTCCCCACGGTGATGAACTCGGCCGAATAAAGCCCTTGTCCAATAACTCCTGAAGTTGTGTCATCATTTCTTTCATCTCGGTTGGGGCAAGACGATAAGGAGAACGAGCTACCGGTGCAGCTCCGGGGATCAGATCAATTCGAAACTCAACTTGTCTCTCAGGCGGCACGCCAGACAAGTCTTCCGGAAACACATCCGGGAATTGTGAAACAACCGGCACATCGGCCAAAGTTCTCTTCTCTGCCTTAGCATCAATCGCATATGCTAAGTATGCATCACATCCCTTTGCAACAAGCTTTCGAGCTTTTGCAATAGTCAGCAAACACAGATCCCCGCTTCTCCTATCCCCATATATACATATCTCACGCCCCTCCGGGGTAGTTATCTTTATCATTCGGCTCTTACACACTATGTGGGCTTCATTCTCGATCAACCAGTCCATCCCGACTATGACATCAAACTCACTGAATTCTATCGGTATCAAGTCCAAATTGAAGACTACATCTTCAATTACTAACGTGCAGTTACGGTAGACATGATCTACTTTTACTAGAGTGTTGCTAGCAGTTTCTATATCAAGAACAGCAGATAATCTAGATAGTGGCATGGCAATTCTTTGTGCAAACATAGTAGAAACAAACGACCTATTGGCACCCGAATCAAATAAAACTCGTGCAGGCATAGAATTAACTATGAACGTACCCGTGACGACCTCCGGATTTTCCCTTGCCTCCTCTGCAGTTATCTGAAAAGCACGAGCAGGTGCCCTCTGTGACTGACCCCGGCGGTTAACTGAACCACCACTCGAACCTCCAGACGAGCGTGTTGATGATGGGACAGCAGCCGTTGGAGCATTCTTTCTACAATTCCTGCTATAGTGACCCCACACCCCACACTTATAGCAAGCATCACCCTTCCTTGGGCAGTCATTCTGAAAATGTCCCAGCTCCCCACAGCAAAAACAAGCACGTCCGTTAGGGCATTTGCCAAAATGCTCCAGGTGACATTTGTTGCAGTATTGTGGTTCGGTGTTGATAGAGTATGCACGAGCACGACCGCGATCAGAAGAACCAGATGGTCGGCGAAAAGACTGCTGTGACGAGTATTGTGAAGACCGGGAAGATCCCGAGTATCCTCCCTCCCTTTGGCGCTTCGGCGGTGACGGCTGTGTCGGATTGGTGGAAGCAGCAGCAGACCCAACAGAGTAGCCCGACATAATCAAAATCTGCTCTACATTTCTGGCAGCCTCAAGTAAGCCAGCAAATGTAGGGTAACGAACATTGCTCATGACCCTCCTAATCTCAATGTCAAGACCAGCCTCGAACCTGGTCACTTTCCTTTCTTCGGTGTCCACCTGATGAGGTGCGAACAGACTTAACCTCGTGAACTCCACAGCATATTGGGACACCGTCTTCGTTCCCTGTACCAGCACCATAAACCTTGCCTCTAATCTCCGACGCTCATCAATCGGACAGTATTGCTGAGTGAATAAGTCCTTGAACTCAGCCCAAGTCATAACCGAAACTTTCTCTAATGTCAAAGCGTTCACCATGGCATTCCACCACATGATTGCATCATTCGTGAACATCGCAGTTGCATAACGAACCATGTCCTTCTCAGCACAGTCGCTGATTCGGAATGTTCGCTCAGTTGCTGTTATCCATTCCAGTGCAGCAACAGCATCCCCTAAACCGTTAAACTCTACAGCTCCATTTCCTTTAAAATCCTTAAACCGACAACCCCTGGGCTTATTAGATGACCCAGTGTTGTCATCTTGTTCCTCATTAATTCCTTCTCTTTCTTTTTCTTTGTTCTTCCTTTTATCTTCCCTTCGCTTAGTTTCGGCCTCATCTCGAGCCCGAAACTGCTCTTGAATCATCTCTCTTTGCTCAGCCATCATGGCTAGCATCATTTCTCTCGTCTCTTCAGGTGTCATTCCTCCTCCAGACATGTTCTGAAATATGAAACATATAACTTATTTAGCAACATGTCATAAATTTAAAGACACCATTCATTTGTCCCGTATGATAGTCAATTTCTTATAATTACTAGATCATAACCTATCTTAGTTCAGATCATTACTTAACATCACTACATATCATCACCTAATGTTTGAGATCAAGACCTCACGGACACTTGAATCTCAAACTACTGCTCTGATACCATCTCGTGTGACACCCTTGCCACAACAACCACCAATTACAATACACCCAGGATTAATCATCAACATGCAATAACATAATGATCTGATAACCTAAATTTAAGTGCGGAAGCATTAAAACATAAATAAAGTGGTGCAACAAGTGTTAAACACCCTACGGTGCTATCAGGTACCAAGTCTAGGTCTACACACCCATACATTTATTACAATCATCCAGAATATATTACAACATTTGTCCCACAACATAATTACCGATTAAATAGCAGATATCTTCCAAATCTTCCAAATCGACCTAACTAGAAGGTCCAGCAGTAGATTTCCCCTTTCCTGTAAAAATACAACAACTAAAACGTAAGCGAATGCTTAGTGAATACATAGATTGCGCATATTATAAATATTTATGAAGCCCAAGAGTAACCCCGACGACAAACGTCGTATACTCTCTTCGTACACCAAGTACGGACCAGAGCCGCAGCCCCTTCGAGCCCAAAGCTCGGCATTTACACATACCATCTGAGACAAACGAACGATCGGGGATGACATACTGCCTACCGGACCTGGAGGGATCAGCTCCAGCGTCATATAGCACAGTAACATCAGAGTTAACGATGCGACCCACCGGTCCATCACTAGATGCACAACAATCGAACGGACATGCAACAAGTAAGAATGTGCATCTAAATCTACGCAAGTTAGTAGAAATCCAACCAAACAAGTGAAACAACAGGTCTCAGCAGGCAAAGCTTAACATAAATCAGATATAATCATGCGAAATCTACTGTACTCACAGTGGGTGCGTATTATCTTTAAACCGATATTATTTCTCTTCGGGCTTTCAACCGGATTCCACCAAGTACCCCACTGTGGGTTAAACAACACCACAAGGGACCTGTTATATCAATTACAACAAATTCCTCATATCATTATCCGTTTAATTCATAAAAATCAAGTCTCGTAAGTTTTGCAACGTTTTCCCCCATTTCGGGTCTACATTCAAATTTAACCCATAACTAAGTTTGAAACCCATTTCAAGTTTACAAATTGTCCTTTGAATAATTCTTGCCATTTTATGTGTTGTTTATAAGTTCCATTCAAATTATACAAGTTTAGAGAGTACATTTCTCAATTTTAGGCATTAAACTTGAATTTAATGGGTTAGATTCGAAATTAATCATCAGATTCGAACCCCATGGTCAGATTCGAACCATACTTCGAATCTATCATCAGATTCGAACTGGCCTTCGAGTCTATCATCAGATTCGAACCCCTCCCTTAGAATCTGATGGTACACCTTCGAATCTAGCACCAAACTCGAGTCTGTTCTTACATTTCGACTCTGTTCTTGACATATTCGAGTCTGTTCATCATTTTAACTTAAATCCTTCATTTCTAAGGCCTAAAATCAGTGTTATATCATGTATGATGCATATATTCGATTCTACTATGCATATAGTATCATAATCCAGCAACATTTCAAGCAAAACAAACTTAAATATGCATAAAATGATAGATTCGAGATTCTTGTTCTTCAAAACCGAAACCATAACTTAAAAAGGATCGATTCTTACCTCAATTCGCACGAAATCTGAAATCCGTTTGTAGATTACTGTTGTACTCCTCGATACCTTTCCGATGACGTATAATTCTCGAAAATCCAACGGTCGGTTTGTGATTTATCTTAGAGAGATGTAGAGAGAAAATTTCTAGAGAGATAGAGTAGAGAGAGAGTGTAAACTAGAAAATGAAGCCTATTGCCCTTTATATACTACTTTCGTCATTTTGCACATTTCATCACCCGACTTAACCGGTTCCATAAAATACCGATTTAATCTTAAATTTATCATAAATAACTTTTAAATTTATAATAATCCACAAAATTGATTCTGAGTTCAATTTTCTTAAAAATAACAACAAACTTTGCTAAATATCCAAATACATAATAATCACCCAAATTCAACTTTAAATATAAATTTTCCACTTAATTAGTCAAAATACATCAAATTGAATCCGTGGATGTTACATAAAGTTAAACCGAAATAACAATGTAACAAATATCTAAATCCAAACGAATTAAATCCTAAGTTTATATATTTTCTTTAAAAGGTATAATGAAATCAAAGTATATTAACCTAATGAAATAAATAGATGGAATCATACAAAATACAAAAAAAAAACATATAAATATATTACAATGAAATCTAATATAAATAAAGTTATAATAAATAAATTAAATACACAATTGAAATAAAAAAAATAAATTAATTGATAAAAATATAACTTTAATAAAATAAAATAAGTGCATCTTAAATAATAATAATAAATTTAATTAAATCATTATTTATTAAATTAAGATTTAAATTTTAAAAACAAAAACAAAATTCTTGAAAAGAAAAGGACCACAATTGTTATTAATGAAAAGGGTATAATTGTCATTAAGGAAAAAAAATGAGATAGAGGGACCATTTCTGCAAGTAAACTATGCAAATAAGGACCGTTTATGCAAAATTGAAACCACAGGGACCAAATCCAAATTTTTATGCAAACCACAGGGACCATTTTTGTAATTTACTCTAAAAATTAATATTATTTTGTTAATTTAAATTGAAAAATATATTAAAATATAAGAAACTTAATAAAAAAATAAATTAATACGTAAAGTTAAATAAATAATAATAATAATAATAATAATTTTTATAATAATGATAATAATAATAATAGTAATAATAATAAAAGAGTTAAATAAAAAAATTTATTTGAGGGACCAAAACTAAAATGAACTACAAACTTGAGGGACCAAAATGTTATCAAAGAAAAGGATAAAATGGTCATTATAAAAAATTTAACCATTTGATTGTTAAAGTTAACGGCAGAGGCACCATTTTTGCAAGTAAAGATAATAAGAACCGTTTATGCAAAATTGAAACCACAGGGGCCGTATCCAAAGTTGTATACAAACCATAAGGGCCATTTCTGTAATTTACTCTTATTTTTATTTTGATTAAAAACTCCAACAAAAATTTTAATCAACTGAACAGTTGTTTATTTTAGCAATTCACCAGACGATGCCATCATTCTGACTTTACACCGACACAGACTTCACCTTTTGGAAGGCCGGACCGCCGGACGGACGGGGACAAAGGCGACGGTGTCACGGTGAGGTATAAAAAGCGAAAACTCTTGTTTTACTTGTCTATATCCCTCTAACATCAATTAATTGCTTCGCCTTCAAGTGTTTCAAGCAGAACAAAAGCTCATCATTCTGATTATCTATTTATCTGTAAATGAAAATTTCAACTTACCGCTTGTGTGTAATCAATTCGCTCCTGGTAATCCATGATCTACATAATTTCATGTAAATAAACGAACGTATATGTCGTCGAGTAAACTTTTGGTCAACGCACGGCTGAACCTACAGTGCCTGCAAATCTGCAATGTATCTGATTCTGCATCGTTTTCGATCTGTTAGAAGAGAAATAGTAGGGTTTGTCATTGAATGTTGAATGTTCTACTTCTTAACTTCAATTTGATATTGATTTCAAACTTCATATCCTACCACATTATGTTTTGAATAAATCAGAAGAAGATGATCACGATAGGTGTAATTTTTGACAAACAACGGTACACTTATCATTTATCAAGTCTTTAATGGGTGAGCAAAAAAAAATCAATTTAATTTTGGGGAAGTGATTGTCAGGTGTAACAAATTTTGTACAAGCTTTTGATTTGTTGATGGATCATCAACAATTTCGTTATGTAGGGTTATGTTTGTACGACCAAGAAGTAGTGACAGGGTTTTTGTATCAGTGAGGTTGGTTTCTTTGATCATTTCAAGCATGAACTTCCTTTAGTTGAATAAGGCAACCAAATCATACTTAATCTGAGTTATAGACTTTGTATGGGATTATGCAATGTAAAGTGTAAACATTATAAATTGAATCAAAATAACAATGAAATCGTCATTAGAAATTTAGTATCTTTTTCATTTAATTATATGTTACATATTTATTTATTAGTTAACTTAAACTATATATCATGTCACATCATATCTTAATTTTTTTTTATATTGCAGTTTTGCATGAGATTTAAGATTTTATCAGAATGAACAAGTTCATTTAATATGGTATTCTGATGCCCCGGTTTACCCAATTGGTTGGACCGTAGGTGCGATGATTTACTTCACAGGCGAGGTCGAGTACCAGGCGCTACGGCGCTGAAGTAACCCATGCCATACTCCCAGGAAATATGATATCCCATTGATATTATATATATATACACACACACACACACACATAAAATAGTTACTGATTATGCATGAGCTGGTTTAACATGCGATTATGTAGAACATATCATTATTGAATGGAAGGACAATTTGAGAGATGGTGGCGTTTGGTTTGAAGGATTTAAACAACCCATTTAGGATTTGGATTTAGAAATCCTTCCTTATCATGTTTGGATACAATATTAAAAAAAAGGATTTAGTTCATTTAGGATTTTATATTTCCCACTTCTCCACCTTTCATAATCCATCCATACCCCTAAAGATTTCAAAATCCTATCATTTTAAAATCCATCATTTTAAATTCATGCAATCCAAACACCTTAGGATTGAATTTATCATTTGAATCATTAACCGTAAAACATTAGCATACAATCAATTTGAAATAGGTGCATGATTTAGTATTTTCTTAAAGACAGTCATAATGTATGTTGAGGTTTCAACCATGGGATGAGAGTCTCCTAACGATGAACATGCCTGCAAGAATGCCATAACCCCAAATCCTCAGCTTGCTGATTCTTCCATTTAACGAACCAGTCCACACTAACCCGGTTGTTTCTCTTCATGACCCTTCTATCAATAACCCCTTCTGGTTCCCTCACAGAGCTTTGACTAACTGGAGCAGCAGGTGATTGATGAGGAGGAAGACCATAATGTCTTTTTAGTAGAGAAACATGGAAAGTAGGGTGAATAGCTACCTCAGGTGGTAGTTGTAAAGTATAAGCTACTGTTCCAATCTTAGCAATCACAGGATAAGGACCAAAAATACTTTGCAGCCCACTTTTGATTTGGTCTTAGCTCAACTGAAGTTTGTCAATGAGGTTGTAACTTCAAATACACCCAATCACCTACTTCAAAAACTCTTTCTGATCTGTGCTGCTTCATTCTATTCTGAGCTTTGTGTAAGTTTGCCTTTAAAAGCTTAATAGTGTCCTCTCAAGCAACGAAGCTCATGTCCACTGGCTCCACTTTGCATTCCCCAGGTAGATATGGAATATGAATGGGAGGAAGCTGACCATGAATTATCTCAAAAGGGGTGTATTTACTTGCAGTGTGAAAGTATGTGTTATACCAAAATTCAGCCAGCGGTAACCATTTAACCCATTCCTTTGGGCCTTTCAAAACACATGCACCTTAAGTACCCTTCTACACACCTGTTTAGAACCTCCGATTGACCATCCGATTGCGGATGATAAGAGCTGGTAAGCCTCTGTTCCACTCATTGAATGATCATTAATTCCTGCCAAAACTGACTAATGACGGTTGACTTAGGAAACCCATGTAGCTTATATACATTGTCAATATAAGCTTGAGCCACCTCTATTGCTGTGAACGGGTGACTGTGTGCAATAAAATGAGCCCCTTTTCTCAATCTGTCAATCACTACCAAAATGACATCTCTTCCATTGGACTTGGGAAGTCCTTCTATGATGTCCATGGCTACATTTCCCATACCTTTGCTGGAATTGGCAACGGTTGTAACATCCCTGGGTAGGCTCATGTCAGCTTTACAACGTTGACATACTTGACAGCTCTTGAAATGTTTGCTTGAATCCTTGAAACCCTTGAAATGTTTGCTTGAATCCCAGAGTGACCCCCTTGATGTGAATCATGCAACCAGGTAAGTATACTTTTCCGCAAATCTTGAAAATTTCCCACAACCAACCTGCCACGTCTTCGGAGCTCGTGATTCTTCTATGTGTATTTAGAATGAGTAGAAGCATCCTTCACCAAATCTTGGATGATAACTTGCAAGATCGGATCAACTTCCCCAGATCTCTTGATTTTATCAAGCAAGTCGGAATTGATATCAGGCACAGCCATTTGCAGCAACTCTGCATGAGTAACCACAAAGCATCCACAACCTTATTCTCAACCCCCTTCTTGTATTGGATTTCATAGCTATACCCCATTAACTTCGACGACCGCTTTTGCTGGAAGGAAGTAGCTACCCGATTCTCAAAAAGATGTTTCAAACTTTGTTGATCAGTTTTAATCACACAAAGCTTATCAGGTACTGCCGTACTGGTTCCACTTTTTCACCGCATAACTGATAGGCAATAGCTCGTTTTATAAGTTGATAATGCCAAATGTCTAGGGGCTAAGTCCTTACTTATAAAAGCAATTGGATGACCCCTTTGCATTAATATAGCCCCTATTCCGTGCCCCGAAGCATCCGTTTCTACTCTAAAAGGACTATTACAATCAGAAAGTGCCAAGACCAGTGGTTGAATCATAACAAGCTTAATTAAATGCTTTTGCAGCTTCTGCGTTCCATACAAAAGCATCCTTTTTTTAGTAACTCTGTTAGGGGCGTAATTAATTTACCATAATCTCTTACGACCCTCCGATAATAACCGGTTAACCCCAAGAAGCCTCTCAACTGTTTTAATGTTGTTGACACAGGCCATTCTTATACTGCCCTGATTTTGCTCGGATCAGTCGCAGCCCCTTTTTCAGTGATGACATACCCCAGATATTCAATCTCCTGGACTCCAAAACACATTTACTTTGCTTTGCTACTAGGGAATTTTTCTGGAGCAACTCCAATACTATCTGACTATCAGTTGAAGGTGAACATCCCAACTAGGGCTATATACCAAGATATCATCAAAAAATACCAAGACAAACCGTCGCAAATGAGAACGGAAAAATGAATCATGAGGCTTTGGGAAGTGGATGGAGCATTGGTCAGCCCACATCGTGAGGATCCACTCTAATCTGGTAATAGACTTGAGGTCTATTTTAGAAAAAAACTGTGTCGTATAATTCATCCAAGAGTTGTTCCGCCAATGGAATGGGAAATCTATCAGGTACAGTAGCCTTATTGAGGCTTCTATAATCGATACACAATCTCCAGTTTCCATCTTTTTTCTTAACAAGCACCACAGGTGAAGCAAACGAACTATTACTATGATGAATAACTCCTTGCTGCAACAGTTCAATTGTCATTTTCTCAATGTGACATCTTTTTCGATTAGAGGATACCTGTATGGTCGTATGTTGATGCTGGAAGTACCTTTCTTTAAACGAATCTGGTGGTCAAACCCTTCTCGAAAAGGAGGAAGTGAAACAGGATCCTTAAAAACATCAGCATACTCTTGCAAAATGCATGACGACTCAGAAGAGTTACTTCGGTTTCCCACGTCAAATGGAAAGATTACACCTCAGTGAGTGTCCCTGCCTTCAATAGAGAACACTTGAATCATAGAGAACTCTCCCCCTTGCTGCACCATTTTATCTACCCCCTTTGCCCACAGTAGATAATTTCCTTTTAGTTGCTCCTCTCGGAAGCACCTTCTAATCTAAGAAATTTATTCCAATGGTGTTATCTACGTAGTTCAGCGTAATGCATCCGAGAGTAATAAACCACTGTACCCCTAACACCATATCACACCACCCTAAAGGCATCAAGTACACATCAGTCTTGAATTCCAACCCTGCATCTTCCAAAGGAACCCGTTCACTGCAGTGTCACATACCAAGCTTCCACCATCAGCAACCCTTACTGTCATCGGGGTCTTTGAATCTATTTTACAGCCTAATCTCTTTGCTAATGTGGAGTCTATGAAATTATGAGAGCTTCCTGTATCTGTAAGGATTTGCAACTCCTTCCCACAATGACACGTAACTCTCTTACCAGCAAGAGCATTCACCGAGATCTGAGCGACTTCGGTTTAGATTTCTTCTCCATCATGGGCCTCTTTAGCTACTCCATCCTCCAGTTCTATATGATAGAATTGAGGTTTCCGAATGTGTATTTCTCGTCACAAAATAACAGAGTCCCTTATTAGACTTTTCCTCGTCAAACTCTGCTGGAGAGAGGGATCGTCTCGTAGTATTGGGAGTATGAATTTTTTGGTTCCAAGGCTTGTCATTGAATTGTTTAGGGTGGCTAGTGATATTAGAAACCCATTTCTGTGTTGTACTGGGAGTAGGTAATAGAGGAGGTTTTTGGGAGCACTTGGTTTGCTTAGCTTTTAGAGCAGCTTCTTGTAACTTAGCAAGGCAGTATGCCTGCTGTATCGACTGTGAGTTAAACATTCGAACATTTAATTGTATCTCTTCCTCCAATCCCGTCAAAAAACAACTTAAAGCATACTCTGGAGAGAGTTGCAATCTACTCAAAATGGTATCAAAAGAATCATGATAATCTTTGACAGAATGAATCTGCTTAAGGTTTTTTAATTCAGACATGGGGTCATAAAAAAGCTTACCAAAACGAGAACACAAAGCGTCTCTGTATTCTGACCAGGACAGAGGGGAATCTCCCCTGTTCTTCACAAAGGGTTGATGCCATTAAAGTGCTCTCTCCTCTAGTTGAATGGCAGCCAATTTGGTTTTAGTAGCATCTGGTACCTTGTCCAATTTAAAAAATTGTTCAACCTTATACAGCCATGAAGTGAGATCATCGCCCCCAAAATTTGGAAATTCTACCTTCGTAAGTCTAGAGGAATACATCGAATCTCCATTAACCGGGTGGAGAATTTCTATTTTGATTGCTTATCATTTGTGTCATCTGAATGGTCAACCCAGCAACCAGATCCTTAATTTCCAAAATCGCGTTCGCATTCTTATCTATTTGACTTCTCGTGTTGCTACCCCATATGTTAAAATCGACCCCCAAAATTGTTCAAAGTGAGGAGGGTTTGCAGCTGCTCTGCCGTCGGAGTTTCCCCGGAATTGTGCACCTCCCCAGTACCACTGTTTTGGCTAATTTGGGGTGTCTGGTTCCTCGCCATAGCCCTTGTGATTGCAATTTTGACTTCCAAGGATTTATGGCTTTGATACCACTGATACAATATTGCTAACACTCGAGAGTAATTAATAGCAGTTGAGTGTTCATCTCAATAATTTGGAGAACTGGGAATTAAGAACAGCTCTTGAGATTATGAGATTAAAACTGAGGAGAGAGAGACAACGCAGTGAGAAGAAAGATAATTGCTCATTCATTCCTTTCCTCTCCTCACACAATTTGTTCATAACAACCTGAGATTCCAAATCTTAAGCATGTGCTCGTGACGTAAGAAAAGAAAAATGCTAATATTAGGAAATAGAAAACATATCATCTGGGCTACCAATTATCTGTACCAACTTGTATATGGGCCTCCACTAGATCGTGCATACATCACCTATGTCCACCTATTATGGCTACTTTCTGATAATGATGCCCAAGTACATGCAGCATTCACAAGGAATTTAAGACTATTACTTATCACAATCGAGATACAGTAATCCAACTTATTACCATTCACAAGGAGTTTCTGGTGGTTCTTTTATTTACTTATTTGATATTTTCCATCTTGTTTATGTTTGACAATGCTGTTTGCATAGATCCTTTTCATGATCAATAGTTCTTTCTTTAGTGAGATGAGAATTGTAATTGGGTTTTCATTATTGTGCAGAAAAAGAAGATGAAGATTTGAGTTGATGGATACTTCAGAGTATATGCATATTTGTTGAACTCGCCCAACTAGACATCTTGAAGAATCTGGGAGATTATATATCAACTCATTGCTTTCATATCATGAGAAAAAAAGAAAAGAAATGATGAAAATGAATGTGGAACAAAAATATTATTAAAATACTAAGCGAGAATACATGAGGTACCATCCCATTATACATGAACCAGTCTGCTGTTAACAGAGTTGATCAGTCAAATCAAATATTTATTATGCACCATAAGTATGTAATGATCGACCTTTTTTTTTTTTTTTTGCTCCATGCACAATGCACTCTGCAGACTGCAGTCCTCTTTCTGGTTGATTTATGGACTCTTAGTCTGGTTGGAGGAAGGTACCACTCCTAACTGAGTAATGATCTTTTTATCTTCTGTTATCATTATATACTGCATATGTAACGGATGAGCGCTATGCAAATCATTAAGTTGTGTTGTCCTTTCAATTCATTTGGACAATTTTTGGAACAGAATGCAAGAAAAAATGATCATGTTGTTGGAGTATAGTTGGTTCGGGTTATGGTAATGTGCAAGATTTTGATCTCAAAGTTTAACTAGTGAGTGCTCTGTATTTTTCATTCAATATCTTGATCTCTATCTCCATGGGCAATTGGGCATATGTTAACTTGCATGCAGTTTCAATTTATTCAATCAGCTGCCGCAGATACTGTTAGCATTTATCAATTCCATTGATCCTGTAGTTGCCAGTTAAAATTTTTTGATGGCTTCGACATCATCTCGTCAATGGGCTTATGATGTATTTGTGAGTTTTAGAGGTGAAGACATCCGAAAAGTCTTCATGGATCATCTCCTCAGTGATTTAAAAAGAAAAGGAATTCATGTGTATGGGGACAATGATCAGTTAAATAGAGGAGAAGAGACATCTTTTGAACTCTACAAAGCCATTGAGCAGTCAAGGTTCTTGATAATCATCTTCTCACACAACTATGCCGCTTCAACATTGTGTTTGAAAGAACTTGTGAAAATCCTTGAGTGCAGGGAGAGTGAGAAGGACAAATATGAAGTCCGACCTATCTTTTATGATGTGAAGCCAGCAGTGGTGCGCAATCAAACTGGAAGCTACAACGAAGCGATCATGAATCATGAAGCTTCAAATCTGGATGTTTGCAGATGGAAGAAAGCTCTAACCTTGGCTGCAAACTTATCAGGATGGGATCTCCAAAATATGACCAAAGGGTAAATATTCAATTCTATTATGCTATGGTTTCCCTCCTTCCACCCCCCCCCCCCCCCCCCCCCCCTCCAGTTTAGATAAACATGTCCACTTTACATGATGATATATATGCTTGCTTTTTTGTATTAATTGTTTAAGCACTAAATTAACTTCTCATTTACGTGTCCAATATGTGGTATCATGAACTATTTAGCATCGGATTTTCTCTATGGTTTTGTAGGCACGAGTCAAAGTTCATTGATATAATCTCAAAGGATATACTTTATAAACTAAGTGATGGGCCCATACATGCTGGTAACAACCTAGTTGGAATGCATGCTCGTGCAGAACAAATGGACTTGTGGCGGTTTGTGGGGTCACATAAAGTTCACATGATAGGGATATGTGGTATGGGTGGGATAGGGAAGACTGTCGTTGCCAAAGTTATTTATAACCTTGTGTATAAACATTTTAATGGATGCAGCTTCTGTGAAGATGTCAAAGACATTGTGAATCAGTATGGACTTGTTCATCTGCAGAAGAAACTTCTTAATGACATTTTGAAAGAAGAGGATCTAAACATGCAAAGTGTTGGTGAAGGGGTATGGGTAATGAAGAGAAGGATGCGATCTATAAAGGTCCTCATCGTACTTGATGACGTGGATCACTACAACCAATTTGAAGCCCTAGCAGGAAATCCTGACTGGTTTAGTCCCGGAAGTATGATTGTGGTAACCAGCAGAAATAGACAGTTGCTCAAAGCTTACCAAGTAGAACAGATTTATGAGATTGACCTTTTGAATGATGATGAAGCTCTTGAGTTATTTAGTTTGTATGCATTTAGAGATATATATACTCCGGATGAATTTATTAAATTTGCTTATAGGATACTCCACTATGTCAATGGACTTCCCCTCGCTCTAAAAACTTTTGGTCGTATCCTGTTCAACAAGCCTCTACATGAATGGAGAGAGGAGATAGATAATCTTCAAAGTAGTCCTCATGTTCTTATACAACAAGTGCTCCGAGTAAGTTATGATGGATTAGATTCTGTGCAAAAAAACATTTTTCTTGATATTGCATGTTTTTTCGAAGGTGAAAGGAAAGATTATGTGCTGAAAATACTGGATGGCTGTGATTCGTATATTAAAACTAATCTCAGGGTTTTAGCTGATAAGTCACTAATAAGTACACATGAAGATAGGATACAAATGCATAATTTGATCCAAGAAATGGGTTGGCAAATAGTACGTGAAGAATCTGAAGAACCTGGGAAGCGGAGCAGACTGCGGTGTCCAACAGAAGTGTGTGATGTGTTGGAAAACGATAAGGTGCATGGTGTACATTACTCTCTCGGCCTTCCCTCTGCAGCTATAAATATAAATGTCATGTAACAATGCATGCGATCTAGAGATGTAAGTCAGTATGTGTTGAGTCAAGACCTATCACATTCAACATCCAAGAATAAATACCAATGATGTGATTTAAATGGATGGTTAAGAGTGTATCTTTAGGATTATTGTTAGATGTCAAATTTATGGTGCGTTATGTAAGAAAATAAACCAAATTTTCATTGTTATGATTTGCAAGTCTAACCGAAAATGGTGTGGATGTCTCGAGGCTGAGGCAAAAGAGTGTTGTACAAAGTGCTTACATGCGTGCATAATGTATAATCATTTCTTTGTCTTAACAATATTTTCACACATACAACTTGATTCATTTTATTACACTTTTCTTTGCTTTAGATTATGTAACATTTTCTCTTCTTTCCAGGGAACTGATTTGGTTAAAGGCCTGGCACTAGACCTTTCATGTTCAGAAGTCACTATTTGTAGTCAAAGCTTCACAAAGTTTAAAAACCTTCGATTACTGAACATATATATTGGAGCCTTGAGTAACTTTAGAGACACCAATGACATAAAATGCAAGAGTGAATTGGGAAAAGAGACCAAGGCAATCCCTACTAATGGAGAGCTTGAATTTTTGTCCAGTGAACTACAGCTGCTTTGTTGGCATAGGTACCCTTTTCAGCATTTACCGTCAACGTTCTACCCTGAGAACCTCCTTGTCATTGATATGTCATATAGTTGCATCAAACAAATCTGGAGCGGATTGAAGGTATTCATATTATTATTCATTAAATAAACGTACATCTGTGTGTGCCCTCAAGTGTGTGTTCTTTTTCCCTCAATGATAATAGATCGACTCATTTTCTGAATGTCTTCATAAACAGGGTTTCCAAAAGCTGACAATATTGAAGCTCAGTCATTGTCATAACTTAAGAAGGACACCAGACTTTACCGGAACTCCAAATCTCAAAGAGCTAATACTTGATAGTTGTGAAAATTTGGTTGGAGTTCACCAATCAGTCAGAAGTCTTAAGATGCTCATTCTCTTAAATTTGAAAAATTGCAAAAACCTTAAGATTTTCCCGACCATAACTGAATTGGATTCACTTAAACATCTCATTCTCTCTGGATGTTCAGAATTGGAAAGGTTGCCAGAGGAACTGCATAAGGTTAAAGCTCTCGTGGAATTTCGTGTTGATGGAACTTCCATAAAGGGAATCCCTTACTCTCTTTTCTCTCTTGGCAACCTTGAAGTGCTTTCTTTGGGACGGTGTGAAGCTATCCAAACTAAATCATGGTATTCATACTTTTCGTTTGCATCATTTTTAAAAAAATTTCGACGTCCTCAGGCTTTGGTGTTGCCCTCTTTGTCAACTTTAGGTTCACTAAGATTTTTAGATGTCAGCCATTGCAACCTATCAGGTGCTAGCCTAAGTAACCTGGAAAGTTTATGTTCACTTGAGGAGTTAGACCTTAGTGGAAATGATTTTACAACCATAGAAGCAAACTTCAGTCAGCTCTCTCGGCTTTCATGTCTACGACTGATTGGTTGTAAGAAGCTTCAGGTTCTGCCAAAGCTTCCTTCTTCGATAATTAACCTTGATGCGCAGCATTGCATTTCACTTCAGGAACTACCAAAGTTATCAACCACGTACAATGCTAGCAATTCTGTCTTTGATTTTAAGAATTGTCCAAAAGTGGTTGAAAACCAGACCGTTGAGAACCTTATTACGGTGTTGCTGCCACAGGTTCTCTCTCTCTCTCTCTCTCTCTCTCTCTCTCTCTTATATATATATATGTGTGTGTGTGTGTCACAAACATACAGGTCACACACAAGTACACACTAGAAGTGTAACGCACACTGAGGAAATATAATAGTAAAGATATTGAACGTTTGGGTTTATTAAAAGGTCGTTACAACATCTTTGTAATCACTAATGACATAATTTGTGAATAAGTTCTATTCTATGTTTATATATTTGACAACTTATGGATTATCCTTCCTAGTATATATATAACATATTGTTGATCTAAGAAATCAACTTTAGAAGAATTCAAGGACAGTTGGAAAGAAAAGAAAAAAAAAATATCGGAGAAAAGTTTCTCTGCTATTTCATTTAGATCAAAAGTATAGCTCCCTAATTTCTATCTCTGTTTTTATCATCTGCACAAGACGATAAGGACTGATGCTATATTTGGTTACAACTATGCCCACAGAGTTTATACAAGTTACATTTGCAGCGCTCCAACTAATAAGACTTGCTCACAATTCTACAATTCTCCACCTTGAGCTAGTCTCTGTAACTATCCAGCATCAACATGTACCAGCTGTAAGCACTTGCGGAATTTTTCTCCACTTTAAATACTTGGTTAGCCTATCTGCTGCATTGTCGTCTGTATGCGCTTTCTCTACCTCCACAGCTTTTGACTCGATTACCTCTCTAATAAAATGCTATAGGACATTGATGTGTTTGGTTCTCTCGTGATACGCCCTATTCCTTGAGAGACATATGGCACTGAGTGTCACACAGTACCTTAGCATGCACAGCATCAACTCTAAGTTCTGTAAGCAAGCCATTCAACCAGATAGCCTCCTTGACTCATTCTGTTAGAGCCATGTACTCTGCTTCCATTTTTGACAGAGCTACCACACTTTGCAACGTTGACTTCCAGCTTACAACACTTGCACCTACCTGAAACAGGCATCCACTAATTGACCTTCCTTTATCAAGGTCCTTCGCATAGTCGGCATCTACCAATCCACGTATGCCAAAACCGCCTGTTGCACTTCTACCATAAGTCAATCCAACATCTAAGGATCCTTTAAGATACCTTAATATCCATTTCACAACTACCACTGGTTCCTCCCTGGATTAGTTAGATATCTGGATTCTGGACACACAACTTCAACAGTCCCCACAAGAAATCTTTGTACGGTCTTAAACAGTCCCCACGCCAATGGTACAAAAGGTTTGATTTATACGTAATCAGCATTAGTTTCAAACGGAGTAGATATGATTGTTGTGTCTATTATAAGCAATATAGAGCAAAGGAGTTCATGTATTTGGTGTTGTACGTGGATGATATGCTCATTGCTTGTAAAAGTCAAGAGGAGATAGACAAAATAAAGAAGCCACTGAAGTCAGAATTAGGTAACTAAATCATCACATTAAACAAATTCCATATTTATCTCCCCTCTCTCTCTCTCTCTCTCTCTCTCTCTCTCTCTCCTCTTCTCTCTCGGCCTAATGGAGACCACCACTGGACCACCGGCCAATACCTCCATGTCGCCGTTGCCGTCTCCTCCCTCTCTTTCTCTCTCGGTTGCCATTATCTCCCTCTCTCTGTTGCCGCTGTCTCCAACCGCCACCATGCACGGACCGAATGATGATGAACATGGTGATGTGTTGTTTCGAATCCGGATAAAGATTCCTGTTTATAATTAAAGATGATGCATGATCGGGAATGTTCGAATTCGAATGAACATGATGATGTTTAGTTCTAAATCCGGATGAACACGAAGATAAATGATGATGCATGTCAACCGATGATGAACATGATGAACAATGCATAACAGCGGCAACTCGATGCATAAATAGATGATGAACGACGATAAATTGTGAATTTTTGTAGATTTTGTAAATTTGGAAGTACATCAATCGAATTTATTTAGCATTTATTATTTAATTAATTGTTAGAATATTAAATATAATATAAAATAAAATATATTATGAATAAGTTTATATTTTTTCCGATACTACCCAAAATACCCTCCCACGTTTGATCTTAAATGCACTGGTTACATAAAGTTTTCCAACTATTATATATAGTCAGGTTCAAAAAAGTCCCTCTCGAAATCAAGTGCACTCGAAGGTACCACCCTTAAAAAAATTAATTTTTTTTATAACCATGTTTAAATTAACGTTATACACATGATATTTGAATTTCACATACATTCAAAATTGCTTAGTCGTTAAAACTTATGCGAATGATCTTTCACACCATTCACAAGATTTTTTTTACCATTCACAAAATTATTTTTTGAATTTTGACGTTGCTCCTTTTGATAAAAAGTCTTGTAATGTTGTCGTATACATGTCTATGCAAAGAAAATGTATGTGAATGATCATTCACAACCGGGTACGCTGGGTACGTTGATGAACCTGATTTTATATGTGTGTGTATCTATGTGTGTGTGCACACGGCATATCATTATATGGATTTTGTAGTCAAAATTTTATATTAATATCAATCATAATAATTTATGTATTTATAGTTTCAATATGTATCTGATGATTTAATTATTAAAGTTTTGGGATGTTACATTTTTCTATTCCTACTCTCTGGGCATGAGGGAAGTGACAATTAACAGAGATATAATTTTGTTGGGCAGCAGGGACGGATTGATATATTCGAAGAGGTTCATATATTTCTTCCAGGAAGTAGAATTCCAGGGTGGTTTTGCAATCAAAATATGGGAGATTGTATAAACATGGACTTACCGCCTGAATGGTACTGCAAAAAGCTGAAGGGATTGGCTACTTGTGCTGTTATTACTCCTGAAAATCCTGGTAACCGAAGTACATATTTTGAGATCTTCTGTACTGTCAAAGACTTCCATGGTACTCTCATTAGCGATTTGTCCCTTTTGGCAACCGATGATCCGAATATCGAGTCAGATCAGATATGGTTGCATTACAAAAAATCCGAACCAAGATGGAAGAAAGCAAAGAATCACATTATGGTTTCATTTAAATGCGTTGGGATCAACTGTAAGGTGAAATTGTGCAGTGTGAGACTGATATGGGAGGAAGATCAACAAGAAGCAGCAAATGGTTCAAATATGATCTTATGGTTCCCTACTTCTACAGCTGACAATGACCGTCCAAATGTTGATGTCAGATCACCAGATATCGAGGATGAGCCCCCATGGAAGAGACTTCGCATTTCATAATCTGCCATACTCAACATATGAATCTTTCAGCTCTAATCGTAGACCATATAAAAATGAACAATTAACTCCTTGTATAGTGAAACCTGTTTCCTAATATACATCGTTTATTTTATTTTAAGTGATTAGACGTCTAATGTCTTATTACATCTGTCTAATGTCTTCTACAGCTGACAATGACCATCCAAATGTTGATGTCAGATTTGAGAAAAATAAGATATTACACATTAAATCAAACAAGACCTTGTTATTTGCACAATTAAATATCCTTGGATTTTTATGTTTTATTTTTGCACATTAAAGTCCTTAGATTTTATTTTTTGCATGCTCAACTCGTTGGAATTTATTTTTTTGTATGATTAAGGTCAAGGGTAGCGGTGTTTCACTGTGCTTTCGCAGACATTTCCCATTGAGAGTTTGAGGAACTGGGCAATGAATTATCTAATTTTTGGTTTCGTCCATGCACAAAGTCAATGTATTTCTTTTTTCTTTAGCCTCTTTTTTTTTTCTCGAAGTTAGGTAAGTGTTTGGAGTCTCCCAATTATTATATCTCATTAAAATTGTTACGTTTAGTTAACGAAAAATAATCAATTTTCAATTTTAAGATTTCAAGTCATAGTTTTTAGAAAAAGAAAAATAATGGTTTCCATAAAAAGTGAAAACTTGTTTAGATGATAAAATTTTAGTTTTAAGAAAAATAAGATGGGTAATTATAAAATAAGAAAAATAGAATAGTTGATAAAAAAGTAAGAAAGAGAAAGAGTATTATAAATAAATATAGGAAGCGAATCTATCTATTCTATTAAAACAGTATATATATATGCCACTTGACACCTAACTAGAATGTCACTTGGCATAACGTGGATACGACACGTGTATAATCTATAATTTCAATATTAAAATAATAACTGCATTAGTTAAATTAATTTAGAAATAAAACATCCTCCTATTTATTTTGGATTTGAAACTTAAATTTGAGTCTATAACTCCTATTATTTTGAATTTTAAATTTAAATTTGAGTATATAACTCACATCTTTTGTTGGCTTCTTATCAAAACTTTTTAGCTTCTACAATTTTTTTTCGTTTTTTGGTTATCATTTAATTTTTAGTTATGTATTTTACATTTAACCAATTTTATATATTTTCTTATTCACTTTAACAATATAATATTGCTATTTTATTTGTAGTTTCTGTAATAATTTTTAAGATATACATATAGTTTTGAAAAAATAAGTTATCTACAATTCTAAACGGGTAATATACTAGTAGACTAGTAAGTGAGAGAAAAAAAAAATTATAAAAGTATTGTTAAGTAACAAGTTATCCATTTTTGTTAAAAAAATAAAATGAAATAATTAAAAAATTTCATCAACTAAACCCAACAACCTTTTCAGCTGCACCGACTGGATTTGCCAAACAAACTCTGTTGTTTTTCTTTGTTTTTTGTCCGTGTTTCGTTTCCTCCTGCTCCTACTGGACCTGGAGTGGAGGTTTACCCACCCCAAAGAACTCCCTATCCGCCGCTCTTCTGCCTCCCTATCCGGCTATCCGCCGCTGCCCTTCCCAGTTCCCACCCCTCTCCCGACCGCCGTCCACCTCCATCCTGCCTGACCGACGTTCCTCTCCACGACCGAGAGGTAATCCGATTTTCGGTGGAAATTGTTGATAAGATATGGTAAACTATCTGTGTTGTGACTTGATTTTGTATTTCTATTTCGTTCTTGGATGGGAGACGTGAGAATTTGATGGTTTTGCTGAATTAATCTTGTATCGTGACTTGATTTTGTGTTTGTTTTTTTCTTTTTGTTCTTTCAACAAAGTAGAACGTAATCTTGTCTCAAAATGTTTGGTTCTTTTAACATAAATGGTGTCTTATCATATGCTACAAAGTATCTCTGTTTCATTTCTCAATCAAAGCAACCTGCTAACAGAATTTTCAACCATCTCAAATTGTATTTTGTTTTATTCTTGCAATATTTTATCAGTTTTACAAGTTTCTATTTGTGCTTGATTAAACATGATGGCTGTGTTTCTTGATTTCTTGATTTTGAAATACAAAATGTTCTTTTATTGTATTTCTTTTGTTTCCTGGTTGAACATGATGCTTGGCTGTGAGAAAGTTCTTGATGTGGCTGTGTTTTTGGATTTGCGAAGGATAATCAATCTTGATTGTAGCCTCTGATATCAAATTTATTTAATGTACTTATTTTGATGTACTTCTCATAATTTTTATGCCAATTTGGGTGTTAGGGTCGTTTTTTCTAGAAGATAACACGGACCTGTTATGTCATGGTTCTAAAACATGATTTGCTCTAAAACATATATGAGTTGCTGATCATGCTTCTTATGACATTTTATTTAGATATTTTTGAAGCCACTCGAAATTTTCTATCTTTGGATTTACGTGATTTGTGTTAGGTTACTTGGTTCGTGTATATATATGATAATTATTTTCAATTAGTATTGAGTTTTTGCTATGTTTATATTATTTTACTAAAACAGATTGATATTTTGTAAATTAAAGAATTTTATACATAAAAAAACAGTCATAATGTTTCAGTTTTTGCAGAATACTAATTCCAAGAGCTGATTCTGAGGAAGGTGTTCTTGGATCTTTTTTTCTTGATCCTGGCTACAAAATCCTCAAGCATGTCTATTAAATCATCCAGGGACCTCTGTTTAACAGTGGTCTACAAGGGATGTTGTTTAACTTACAGCAGCCACTGATCTCTAAAACCTCCTCGATGACAAAACATCCTTTTTCTTGTGTATGAGTCGCCCAAGAGCCTCAACTTGATCAGGAAAGGTAGTCGTTCCGGTGTCTCCATCAAATCCTTGATAAATTGATAGATTGACAATTTGAGAACCTTAACTTTTGGTGGGAATTTATTTGGAGCGGGTAAACTTTCTAAATTACCATACAGATTAAGATGAGAATGTTTATGCAAGCTGACCAGCATCTTCAAAACTACCTTTGAAGCGCAACCCTTGTCTACTGCTGATATCAATCTCAATCTCAAGGACTGAAGATCTTCTAGCGATCCAATCAAACAATACGCCTTGGCTAAGTGGAACTTTATACCCAGCTCTTTAAATCTATGCAACTTTCCCAAACCTTTATTTATCAGTATCTTCTCATCTAAAACCAATCCCCATAGGGTGAGGATAGTTAAAGAACTGCTAGGTGCCATAGCAAGACTAATGTTATTCAGATTGAGATGATAAAACTTTTTGCAGCTTCTCGAGCCGACTCTTAACCTCTTCAGTTGATGCATGCATGATGTGTTTTTTGTATTGATGCTTCATTCAGCTTCTGCATCACTGCTGCCGCCTCTGCCTTTACCTCCACCATCACACAGATGCTAAATCAAGTTGTTTTCTTTTGTGGTTTCTGTTTACATCAAATGGTATGATTACTTTTGCTATTTATGGGCAACTAACGTCAAAGAAGTCTTGATCAATTCTGAGACTTCAGATATTTTTCCCATGCATTTTCCACTTAATTACAAGGAATCTAGCATTCTAGCCCATGCCATGAATTTCTTTATTTTGTATCATAGTCAAGTATATTACTTGGGTCTCAATCAAATGCCACACATGAGAAAGTTTTTTTCTTGTACTTTTCTTTGTTCTTTATGTTGATTGTTTATTATATTCATTCATTCTTAATTAAGTGCAATTGATCTAATACCAAAAATGTATTCTAAGAATAACTACAAAGTAAAGAGATGGTATGGATCAAAAAATGGGAAAATATTTTCTCTAATGACTAGCAAATGGGCAAAGATGTACAGATTTAACTTTTGACAACTAATGAATCGTTAAAACCTTCCTTCAAACACATCATAACGGGCAAACCACCTAGTTTGGACAAGGGCGGTTAGCCTTCAGAAGGTTGGTCTTTCTTTTCTATAATTTTTATTTCTAAGGCTGTGTTTTCTCTGGCAGGTTAAAATTTCACATTTCTTGAAGCTTGAACCAGTACTGTTGTTTTCTTGCATTTTCCTTTGATTTTGCATGGAAGCTGGGGATGAATTTCATGGTTTCAGTTTATCTAAGTATGGAAAGTCCATTAAAAGTTGAGGTTTTCCTATTTTCTCTTGGGGTGCTATTGTCTTTTTAGATCTCTCCATGGGCTTTCCTTTGTTTTATGGTCTGCCATCTCCTGCAAATCTAAACCCTAAAAGGAAGAGAAAGAACCATAGTGATTCAGATGACCAAATTGAAACATTGATCGATTTGAAAATGGTTGACTCAAGAGGCTTTTTTGTAATTGAAATAGGTTGATTAAAGAGGTTTAAAATTTCAAGATATTAGCCAAATTGAAATACATGGAGTGATTTGTTACCTGCCAACTGAAATGCACCATGATCAGCAAAGTCAAAGTCTCACAAAGATTATTTGATATATCTCGTACCATCTTACACACAAAGGTCGCAAAATTCTCAAGGTCTTTATCAGTATCCACCAATCATCGTAAACAAAGTACTCCTGCTGCGTACCTTCCTGATACATTTGGTCACCAAAAAATTCAAAGGTTGAATGGAGTTTTTGTCTTTCCTAACAAGATCTCTTACCCAGATGTTTTTTCATGCACTAAGATGATTCAGGGTTATGTGAGGAACAATCGGCTTGATGACGCCTTGAAGCTATTCGATGAAATGCCATTTCGGGATGTGGTTACTTGGAATTCAATGATCAAAGGTTGTTTTGACTGTGGTAATCTGGAGGTGGGTTTTAAGCTGTTTGATGAAATGCCTGAAAGAAATGTGGTTTCTTGGACAACAATGGTAAATGGATTGTTCATATATGGGAGGACCGAAATTGCTGAACAGTTGTTTATGCAGATGCCTTTGAAGGACGAAGCTGCCTGGAATGCAATGATTAAAGGATATTTAATTACTGGAAGAGTGGAAGATGCTGTGAGGTTGTTTCATGAGATGCCAAGCAGGAGTGTGATTTCTTGGACCTCGATGATAAGTGGGCTTGATCAGGCTGGAAGGAGCAATGACGCTTTGTTGCTCTTCAAGCAGATGTTGTTAAATGGTGTCGGGCCTACTTCAGTTACCTTTTCTTCCGTAATAACAGCTTGTGCAAATGTAAGAGGTTATCAATTAGGCGTCGAGATTCATTGCCATTTAGTCAAGCTTGGTTACGTCTCAGACACATATATTACGGCTCCCTTAATTACATTCTATGCACATTGCAAGGATATCAAGAGTTCGTGCAAAGTTTTTACGGAGATTTCACATAAATCTGTAGTAGTGTGGACATCTCTCTTAACAGGCTACATCATAAATTGCAAACATGAGGAGTCATTGGAAGTATTTGCTAACATGTTTAGATCCAATGTTCTTCCAAATCAATCTACATTTACGAGTGCCTTAAATTCATGTTGTGAATTGGAGGCTTTGGACAGTGGGAGAGTGATCAACGGCACAGCTGTAAAACTAGGACTTGAAACTGATGTGTTTGTAGGCAATTCCCTTGTTGTATTGTATACCAAATGTGGGAACATAGATGATGGATTGTCCATATTCAAAAAAATAGATGAAAAGAACATTGTTTCGTGGAACTCTATGATTGTCGGATGTGCCCAACATGGTTATGGCATGTGGGGGTTAATCCTTTTTAACCAAATGATACGTTATGGAGTGCCACCGGATGATATAACCTTTACGGGACTACTTTCTGCATGTAGCCGTTCTGGGATGCTAGACAAAGGAAGATGCATTTTTGATTTCTTATCCAGCTATGGATCTGTGAAAATGAAACTCGAGCATTATGCATGTATGGTGGATATCTTGGGGCGTAGTGGCAAGTTATATGAAGCCGAAGAGTTAGTTAAAAGCATGCCGATGGAACCAAATACGTCTATTTGGCTATCTTTGCTTGGTTCTTGTAAGATGCATTCAAACTTAAAATTGGCTGAAAGAGCTGCAGAAGCCATTTTTAGCATAGATCCTTACTGTAGTGCTGCATTTACACTCTTATCTAATATGTATGCTTTTGATGGTAGATGGAGTGATGTTTCAAGAATTCGTGGGGTAATGAAAAGCAGACGAATTATGAAAGAGCCTGGATGTAGTTGGGTGAGTTTTAAAAGACAGAGGCATGAATTTCTTTCGGGAGATACGTCCCACCCAATGATGAGTGAAATATATAAAAAACTCGAGTGGATTGGAGAAAAACTGAAGGGGTTTGGTTATGTTCCAGACCAAAAGTTTGCGTTACACGATGTCGAAGATGAACAGAAGGAAACTCATTTGTTGTATCATAGTGAGAGGCTTGCTATTTGCTTTGCACTCATTTCTACAGCTGAAGGAAGTAGTATAACAGTGATGAAGAATCTTCGTGTATGTGGAGATTGTCATTCTGCTATTAAGCTTATTGCAAAAATCGTGGAGCGTGAGATAGTTGTAAGAGATACTAGCCGTTTTCATCACTTCAAAGACGGATTATGTTCTTGTTCTGATTATTGGTAATTTTTATAATTTTAATGTTTTTTATGTATTAAGTTTGTCAGCTACTTTGTTTTGTTTAAGGTAGCTTATGTTATTCTACCTCTGTAACTTTGTTTGCTATATATTCTTCGCCCCGCTGTTATGGGTGGGGTATTCACTTCCAATTAATCACATGGTATCAGAGCCATCTTTGAGCTCCCCATTTTCCTCTGTCTTCCTGATCTTTTGTATCCCCTCTTCCCTTCCATCGTGTCTCTTTTGAACACAAATAAAGACGTGTTAGCCCTACTTCTTTTGAAACCGTTGGCAAGAAGAAAGGTGCTCAAACGATGAAACCATGCCCTTGGTGCCTGTTTGGGCCATATAATGCTTTATTTAGTTTGAAAACATGACTAGGAAATCTAGGATGAGCAAAACCAGGAGCTTGCTCCATGTAAACACAGTCAGCAAGGTGGCCATGTAACTAAAAAGGCGGCGTTGACATCAGCTAAGTTCCATTTGTTAATGACCCGACAAAATAACATGAACGGTTGAAGCTTTGACCACTGAACTAAATGCATGAGAGTGATCGAGACCCAATATTTCTTATGCTATTAATCAAGTTAGTGAATTTCTGAGTGCTCCAACTTGTGATCATTATTAGCAAGTTAAACTCTGGTACATCAAAGGGACATTGACGTATGATTTGTCTTTTTCTACCCATTCAGAATCAGCTCTTCTTGGCTTCTCCGATGCTAACTGGGCTAGGTGTCTTGAAACACGACGATCCACTTATGGCTACTCGATTTTCTTGGGGGGAAATCTTGTATCCTGGAGTGCAAAGAAGCAGCCTACAGTATCTCGGTCTAGCTGTGAGTCTGAGTATCATGCTATGGCAAACACAGCGGCAGAACTTATTTGGCTCTCTCACCTACTTAAAGAGCTTCATGCATTACCTGCCAGTTGTCCGACTATATATGTGATAATTGGAGTGTTATTTTCCTTACTCAAATCCTATCTCACACAAACGAGTCAAACATATTGAGTTATATTATCACTTCATTCAAGAGTTGGTTACTTCCGGAAAGTTACACACCCGCTTCATTTTATCCAAGCTTCAAGTAGCGGACATCTTCACAAAGAGTTTACCTCGTCCGCAGTTCGAGTTCTTTCGTCATTTGCTTCGTGTTGGTCCGCCTCCCTCTCGCTTAACCCGGGGGGTGGGGGGGGGGGTATTTTTTTGCCCCACTCATTTGTGGGATATTCATTTCCAATTAATCACAAAGTTGTTAAATAACTAAATGGACTAATCAAAAACAGCAATGATTTTTCATATTTTTTTTGTCTATAGAAATATTTTTTTTATAATAACGATTATACACTTTTTATCAATTATAACAACCAATGATCTGTAAACCAGATTAACATGTCGGTAACAACTTTTTATTACACAAAATAATAACATATTTTTATCTTTTTACTAATAACAACGTATTTAGAAAAATTCACACAATATTCAATTTTCATATTCCGCATATAGCTATTTTAGGTTTTCTTGTGAGTTATATGATCTTGATATTTTGATTTAATTAAGCAAAGGATTCATACAATTTTTACTATTCATTTGATTAATTAAATAGTTTTTTGTGGATTTCATTTTTTCTCAATTTAGTCTGTGTCTTTTGATTTTGTTATCATTGTTAAAAATAAGAAATCATTGTTTATTTTTTGTAGTAAAAGTTATTGGTGGCATTTGTAGACTGGTTTGTTAGGAAAACTAAGATGTTACTTCTAATAATTTTTAAAAGATGTAATAAACGATAAAAATATAAAATATTATATTAAAATAGGCTTATCTAATTACCAATATCATAATTCACACACAATCATCCACACCATACTTTATTACCCTCTGTTCTTGAAACAAAATTAAAGAAGGAAAGAAGAAGAAAGTTGAAGAAGTAAAAAAAACTTGTGTTCTCTATCAAACCAAGGGAAAGAAAGTTGGGAAAAATGAGATGATTTTCTACTCAAAACTTTCTGCTCAATTATGAGAAGAAAGGGAAAGAAAGAAAAAATGGACCTTTCTCTCCCCTTTCTTTCCTTCGTACCTTTTCTTTCTTCTTCACCCCTTTTTTGAGAACAGAGCATTAGAGCTGAGAACAGATAATTCCTGACACCTTCCTCCCTCCCCGTCGTTGAATCGTCCGGTATCTAAGGTGTTGTGCTCTATCGGCCGCCATGATCTCTCTCTCATATTATACTATCATATTTGCGATTTGCGGCCATGAATCCTCTCTCTGCTTCCTATGCGATCGGTAAGGCTACTACTCTTTTTGAACTTCCATCCGGATTCTCTGTGTTTAATAGCGAATGCATGCTGTGTAATTTGTACTGTGTTACCCCTGTAGCTGCAAATCTAGAACGCATTTCTACATTTTGGAACGTTAAGGATAGTTTTGCTGCTAGATTTAGGGTCTACTGGTATTGTGTTTCTGGAAAATATTTGTACACAATATAGGTTATCGTGCAATTTTATGATCCTCAAAATAGAATTGCATGTCTTTTGAATAATAGGAATGATTGGTATGCCTAAATAGCATAAATCAGAAGAACAGATCAGCAGTAAGTCAATGCCATTTGTCAATTGTTCAATGCATAAGGTTATTTAATTTTCAGGCAAGAAATAGTGATAGAAGATCTTGAAGAAGACTTGTACAAAACAAAAAACAAAAAACAAAAAACAAAAAAAAAAAAAAAAAAAAAAAAAAAAAAAAACTCTGCTAAAACTTGAAAATCCAGTGACAGTTGGACACCTCAGGTTTGCAGGTTGGAGCTTGTTGACTAATTCCAAGAGTTGATTGTGAGGGAAGTGTCCTTGGATTTTCTTTTCTTGATCCGATCTATGAAATCCTCAGGCATGTCTGTCAATACTAATTCATCCAGGGACCTCTGTTTTTGCAGTAATCTACAAGGGATATTGTTTAACTTACTGCAGCCTCTGATCTCTAATACTTTGAGGCTTTCCATTGCGTCTTCCTCCACGTCCCATTCCTCAAACTCCTTTAGCATCCACAGCTTCAGGTCCTCAAGTTTTTTAAAACCTCCTCGTTGACAAAACATCTTATTTCCTGTGTATGAGTCGCCCAAGAGCCTCAACCTGATCAGGAAAGGTAGTTGTTCTAGTGTCTCCATCGGATCCGTGTTTAATCGAGAGATTGACAATGTGAGAACCTTTATTGTTGGTGGGAAGTTATTTGGAGCAGGTAATCTTTCTAAATTACCGTACAGATTAAGATGAGAAAGTTTATGCAAGCTGACTAGTGTCTTAAAAACTAGCTTTGAAGCGTGACCCTTGTCATCTACTGATATCAATCTCAAAGACTGAAGATATTCTAACTTTGCAATCCAATCAAACAATACACCTTGGCTTTGGCTTAAGTTGAACTTAAGACCTAATTCTCTAAGACTGCGCAACTTGCCTAAACCTTCATTTACCGATATCTTCTCATCTAAAACCAGTCCACATAGGGTGAGGAGAGTTGAAGAACTGCTAGGTGCCATAGCAAGACGAATGTTATTCAGATTGAGATGACGAAGCTTTTTGAGCTTCCAGATGGAGTTAGGTAGACTATCTAGACAAGTGTCCTTGACATCTAGGGTTTCTACATGTGACAGGTCACCCACCGATTCAGGGAGACTCTCCAAGTATGTCCGTCTCAGTCCGAGGTACCTCAAAAGACACAATTGGCCAAGCTTATCAGGCAGGGTAGGTTTGTTCACACCCTCTAGATCAAGCACCCTCAATAAGCTAAGGTCACTGTTAATGATACTACCCAAAAGTGTACCTACTTCTTTTGCTGGCATGTCCTTGCGTGGGCTATTAAAGGACATGTAAGACCTCAGAAGAGAGGGATCAAAGGTTGAACTGTGAGTGTGAATTTTCTGAAGATCTGAGCAGATAGAATGTGAAGCAACCATCTTGGTACATTTACAATCTCGAGAACAGGAAGGAAATGTTGCAGAAGAAGAGAGAGTGGCATCTTCTTCCTTTCCCCTTTCTACCTCATGATGTTCTGATGCACTGGTGGCAAGGTCTGCTGTGGTGCTGATGTGGTGAACCATCCGACGTACACCAAAGGGACCTGCAGCATTCTCAAAATGTTTGTAATCGCGGTGGATGTAGTACAGGCCAGTATCCTGGGCTTTTGGTGACAGGTAGTCGTGAAGGACAGAAACTAGGCGACAATGTTTAGGGCTGTTGTCGGTGCTTAATTTGGTTATCTGAATCAAACCCTGATCGACCAAATCTTCGAAATATTTCTGTACTAAATCCTCAGGTAACTGATGTCTGGTACTTCTCATCACAAATCCCTCCGCCAGCCATAACCTGAGGAACCTTCGTACCGGAATATCATAATATTTTGGGAAAAGAGTTAGGCGTAACAGGCAAAGCTTTAAGTGGATGCTCAGGCCCTTATAATGCTTGATCAGAACTTCATCAGATCCATAGTTTTCACGTTGTTGTGTCGGCCATTTCACCAGGATTTTGATATCATCATTCATCCCAGAATTGCATCTTTCTTCCTGGTAAGAAAACTTAGACACCTGTTTTGCATGCTGAAGATGCTCTTCTCCGTTGTAAGAATAGCTGAATGTTAGTTTCTTCCGTTTTGGTACATGCTCCTGAAGATGTGGGATTGTGCTGAATGATCGTGTCAAAAGCACCCGTTTAGATCTCAGACTACACGAGGTTTCTGAAATGGGCTGAACAGCCTGCAGGGATGAACTGATAGTGCTACAGGGAGTAGCTGCCTCATCTTCAGGAAAAATAAAATGCTTTGTCTGGATTTCTTTGATCTTCCGTATTAACTTACGGCAAGAGTTGAGGTTGTTGAAGAAGAATGTTTGTTTACTCTGTCGGAAGGTAAATTTCTCAATCTCATCCTCAACCTTGTAAAGCACAGAAAGCTGGTCCCTTGCCCTCTGGGACGCATCTAAATTGTCTTCTTCTTCCGAGAGTCTTTGCAGCTTCTCGAGTGATTCTTGGAAACCCTTGAGTTGATATATGATTGATTTGTTTTTGGCTATTGATGCTTCATTCAGCACATCTATCAGCTTCTGTGTCACTGCCGCCGCCACCGCCTTTGCCTCCATCTCCATCTCTATCACACAAACACTAAATAATGATATAATGAAAAGGTAAGTATCAAGTTGTTTTGTTTTATGGTTTCTGTTTACATCAAGTGGTATGATATTGTTGCTATATATAGGTTGGTAACGTCAAAAAATTCTTGATCAATTCACATATTTATTCCATGCTTTTTCCACTTAATTGCAAGGAATCTACCCATGCCATGAGTTTCTTTATTTTGTATTGTAGTCAATCAAGCATATTACTTGGGTCTCGATCTATTATATTTTGTGAATAACAATGAAGTCAAAGAAATGGTATGGATTGGATTGGATTGAGTTGACAAATATTTTCTATAATGACTAGCAAAAGGGCAAATATATATGTATAGATTTAACTTTTTACAAATAATGAATTGAAAAAACTTTCGTCCCTTAAGACGATCAGACCGGGCACACCACCTAGTTTGGACAGCAAGCAGCCTCCAAAAGATTTGTCTTTTTTTCCAATAATTTTTCTTCTTAATTTCTGTATTTTCTTTGGCAGGTTAAAAATTCACATTTGAAGTTGAAGCTTCAACTGGTAATGTGTTTTCACTTGCATTTTCCTTTGAGTTTGCATGGAAGCTGGCGTTGAATTTCATGTTTTAGGTTTAGCCAAGTATTCCTATTTTCTCTTCGATCGGGTGGTTTGTCCGTTATTTTATGGTATGGGTAGTTGGGTACCACATCTTCTTTCTGTTCACATTTTCAACATTAGGCTAGACACGGTTTTCAATTTAGATTTAATTTTTAAATTCCGTTCATTATAACTTTCCTTAAATCTCAGGTCAAAATCGAATTTGGTTTTATAATTCTGTTATGCCTTGAGTTGACAATATTTCTCAACGTTTCTTGTAGAAAAATAGGCGAAATTTACTATATACTTACTTTCTTTTTTTAATTAAGTTTTCATGTTGTTTCTTAATTATTAATTTGTGCGTTGTCTCAAAAAATACAAATGGTATGATGTCGGTCTATGTCTATTTTTGATTAATTTATTATGGTTGCACAAGATTTGTAAACTCTGATTTTTGTTTCTAACTTTCCCTTTGGTATTTTCTTTGTTGAAAGATATTATATATAGTTAACCCATATATATTATTTACAGGGGTTTTGTAACGTTGACTGATTTGTTTTTTCTATACTAATGAGGTTTGCACCTTACTATCCAAGTTTCAGAGATGCAACATGGATAGATTAAATAAATGCCTACGATGAATATGTACATAAATAAAGGAGTAAATTACAAAAATCGTCCTTGTGGTTTATAAAAAGTTATAGATTTGATTACTCGAGCAAACTAATTACATAGATGGTCCATAAAAATGAATTTATGTAACAATTTGGTCCCTCAATCCGTTAGATTTAACACCGCTCTATTAATAATCTTAAAATAACCTTTTTACCCTTCTGATAAATTTCATTTTTGGTCGTTAAATGCTTAGAGACAAAGCATATTTATTTATTTATTAAATGAATAATTTATATAAATTGATAATAATATTATTGAGTTTTCAAAAGAAAAGCAAAGAACGGATTCATTAAAATTGTATGTTCATTGGGGCTTAATCCCTACCTCCATCCCTAGAGGAGTCGTATGAGACGGAAGCTCCACGTACGGTTTTGAAGCCGAGCCTTTCCATCAATGGGGCCTATGGACCGATATGATGATTGGTTTAGGTAGGGCGGCCGGCCTCTTCATTGAAAGATGGATGCTTTATCATACCATCTCTGGAGTTTTGTCTTCGTCTTCAACAACAGACCACCACCATCTTCATCTTCATCTTTAACGGATCTGTGAGTTTCGTCTTCGTCTTCAACAATACACCACCGCATGGAGTTTCATTTTTGGGTTTCTTCTTCGTCTCCAACATATCTCGGTTTCGGTTCCTGGTTCCTTTGTTTGTGTGTGGGTTCCAATTTATGATGTGGATTGTGTGTGGGTTTTTTTATTGATGGTTTCAACTTCATCCATTGATCCAAATCCGAAATGGTTTATCGCTTTCGGTCCGGTGCTAAAACATGTTTGCTTGTATTTTTTTAAAAGCAGGTTTGCTTGCTAAATCAATTTCTAGACCTCAAATGGTTTCTTGATTTTAAGTTTTGGTTCGATATCTTAATTTTGAGTTTTATTCTGAAATGGTTTCTACTTTCTAGATCTGAAATAGTTTCTTCATTCAACTTTCTTTCATATCTAGATTTTTTTGTTCAAGAATATGCTCAAGAACTAGTTTGATCAAAAGGTATTGATCAACAAATATTCAAGGAATACATAACTAGAAAACACGCAATTACCTTAAATAGAACCTCTTCAAGCATATTGAAAGCATCTACATTCCCATTTAGACCAATAGATGTATTTTTATTATTTACTTTAATTTTATGTAACTTAACTCGTATTTAATTTTATTAATGTAATAGTTTTGCTTATTTATATAATCAAACGTTTTAATTATTGATTGTTTTAAATTTGTTTACTTGTATAATTAAATCATTAAATTGCCTGCATTTTATAATTGCATTCTTAGCTCAAATACATAATTATGCATCAAGAATGGTACACTATATCATATTGGGAAGCCTAGTACACATTACAAGAGCTTGAAAGGCTTCAAACCACAATGCATCATCTATTACAGACACTTCAAGCAACGAAAACATTGGCTTGATAAAACCTTTAAACAAATCATATGCTTCAAATGGTCCCAAACAAAATAAGCACAAGCACAAAAAGCCCAACAACCTATAATGTGCATAGCCACATAGGCAAGTCAACATATAAATATATAATCTCCACAGAACAGATAGCACAAAGACCAACAGAGGGTGAAGCAATCTCTTAAAAGCATGAACCATTTCATTCCAAAAAAAACTAACCATGACTAATTGGTAACACAAAAGTCAATACCACTAAAGCAACAAAATTAATTCGTTCTCTCTGTGCAACATAATTGCTAACATCTATTCAGTAATAACCCAAGATAGCCAAGTCCACATATTCATTACTAAAAGAGTCTATATTCTGCTAATAAGAAACTACAACGCAGACTTTAAATTTTTTACCATCAAATATCCCATCTCAATCATCATCTTCATCCTACAAGAACAAACAAACAATTCATTCATCAGAAAAAAGCCAACGGTTTTCAAAAAGTTCAACAAGTTTATATCTTTAAGAACATACCTCTTCGCTGCCTTCCTCATCTTCCTCATCATTTACCTCCGACTTTGACTTGTCGGAATCATCATCCTCATCATTTCCACCAGTAGCCTAGTTTGAATAAAACAAACCCACAATCAATATCAGATTAATTCAAATATAACCAAATGGCTTCCAAAAGTAGTTACCTGTTTTTTGTTGTAGGCAGCAAGAGTTTTCTCATATTCCTTCTTTCTTTTCTCAGCTTTAGCAACATAAGGTGCCTTATCCTGTAATTTTACAAAACAAAATTAACATGTACAAATCCACAATATGTTTATGAACATGAAAGTTGAAAGTGAGTGTTACTTACAGAATCAGACATTGATTTCCATTGTGCCCCACCAGCTTTCCCAACCTGTAGATTGTTTAATTTTTTATATACAATTAATACACCAAGAGCAAATCAAGCGATTGATGCCCATTCCAGCCACCAAAACCTAAACTTATAAATTTTAGGGGAAATGGGAAATTACTCACTGCAGCAACAGATTTGTTGTTAGGGTTTTCCTCCTTAAACTGCTTCCTGAACTCTTCCCTGTATACATTAAAAACACAATATGTTCAAAACAAAACCCCCTTACAGATTTTGAAAAACAAATTTAAAATGAAAATGGAAAATCGTGTGATATACATGAAAACAAAAAATGCACTGGCAGGTCTCTTGGGTTTGTTCGGGTCCTTAGCGGCCTTTCCCTTGGTCGCAGCTTTCTTTACATTCAGCCTAAAATTAAAACACGGTAAAAATAATAAGAAAAGCAAAATCGAATGAGATAATTGGAGAAAAAAACCTGAGAAATCTAACCATGATAGATATATAGCAAAATAAAAGCAGAAGATTAGATCAAACCATACTTGCTATCGGCTTTTTTGGTATCGCCCTTTGATTTACCCCCTTTCATCGTCAGATCCTGGAAACAACAAAGAAACAGATCAAAATCGAGGCATAAAATGGTGTAAAAATACATGAAAAATTAAGAACAAGATGTTGCGTACCTAGCGAATCGAGAGTTTTTAGGGTTAGGGTTTGATGGTATGAGGTGAGGTGAGGTGAGGTGAGGGGAAAATAGGGTTAGAACGGGGGTTGAATTTATATACGGTGGGTTTGGGCGGGATTCAAAAAATAGGCAAAAGGCCTTTCTGTGTTTTGATTTTTATGAAATGATTTTGGGATCCCGCGCTTTTAGGCCCGTTTGGAAGAAAATCAATCATTCATCTGATTTTCCCCCCTGAATTTTTAATAATTCTATTTTTTTTTTATTTAAGCTTCATGTTGCTTTGATGCTTTCGCTAAAAATATTTGTTACTGTAATAACTTTATATTTGAAATTAAAAAAATATTAATTTATACCATAAAAATCAACTTACTTTTTTTATTGATTTAACCTTTTTATCGTTTATTTTACCTTTATATCATATTTAATTTGGTACACTGTGTTTTAAAATAAGAAAATATGTATCAAATGACAAGACCGGTTAAAAAAAGTATAATAGCACTATTGTTTAGAACTTTACATATGGTAAGAAAAAACATCATATTTTTATATTTTCGTATATTTAGTTTATTCATCCAAGATTCCTAGATAAAAGGACTTTCAAGTGAGCAACACAAAAAAGTTACATGTACAAAAATCAAAAATAAAAAAAAAAAATAGAGAGAAACCTAATCAATAAAAATATAAAACTACATTATTCTTTTAACATAACATAAACTTAATAATTATTGAAATATTGTATCTTAATAATACATGAGATTTCTTTTATAACTAGAGTTTTTGTGCCACCGTCTTTTATTTATTAAAGTTGGTAAGTATTAAATGATTTTTAAACCAGATATGTTATGTACTCACAAACAACCAAAAAGTTTGTAGTTCAACGGTACCATGTGTTCAGACCTTAAGATTAGGAGTTTGAGTCTCATTGTAGATAATGATATAAATTTAGGATTATACTTAAATGAGTAAGTGTGTTATGTTGTACCAAAAAAAATGTACTCACAAACAATGGAACTGTAATTCTGTAAATATGAATGAAATTGCTCCAATACATCATTTGAATGAATACATAGGCTGGCATTTTGTAACTTGGTTGTATATTTTGTAAATAATTAAAAGATGACATGGTTTCTTGGTTACCACAAGCATGATAGCTTAACACACTTGAATAAACTCACAAGCAGCTTATGTGATGTGATTCCTAAAGATTGTTTTTGTAGAGATGCACATTTAGGTCCGACCTGATAACCGGTCCTTGCCTTGGCCCATGACCTTCATTTAAAGCGTGTAGGTGCTTATTCATCCCAATATGTAGGAAAAAATTCCAGCTAAATATTTGGACGTTTGTTGTTATGGCTCGGTCATGGTCCTTCAAGCCTTGTTCAATTAAAATTTATAAGAAATATTTCTTTCACATGTATTTTTATTATATAGCTTATATATATATATATTATTTAATAACTTTTTAGTAAACTAATATAAGTTTTTAAATTTAATTAAATTATTCGAAATTACAAAAGGCCAACAAAACCTGATGTTTAGCCTAGTCCGATTTTCATTAATCCTTCATTTGGTTGTAACGTTCGACGAATAACATGAATGATGAATGAATAAATGGGTTTTCACGATACACAGTTAGTTGATGAGCATGCTTGCTTGTGGCACTTTGATAGCATACCGTTCTTACTGTCATGTCACATGGATCACGAATGTGTGATGCATACATGATCTACCTAATAATTTCATATATTTTTCTTTGAACGCTAATTGTCATATTCTGATTTTTCATCATTGTATTTTATATTATACTTCTGTAATGGGAAGATACTAGGGTGTCATCATCATCTACCTACATCTGATCAACTTCAAATCATTGATATTGATTTTGATTATTTTTCTTTTTACAAAAGGAAAGAAAATTGTCGTTTTCTTATTTTAGTTTATATTTTTCTAAGTTAAAACCGGTATTGACCTAAAATACGTGGCTTATATATATTTAAGACAATGACGAGGATAACCTGCAAGCTTTGCGTTCATATTGTAACATTTTAAAATTAGAAGTTACATATCTTTTGCTTGTCATCATCAGGAACAAAATTATGTTATCGATTTTAATAAGTTCGTAATGTTTTTCATGAGTTTTTATGCTAAAGGATAAAATTATAATGAAAAAAGTCACCGTCCACCACATTGATGCAAGTATGCAACACCCTGATTTCGGATTTATTTAGAATTGTATATTGATGCTAGCTTTAACTGTATTCAAAGAAATATAAATTATAAATTAAAGATCTTATTAGAATATTTAATAATCTACATTATTATTTTAAGTAATTCAATAAAGACAACTAATGAAATGAATCAAATTGATGATATTGGCCTTGTCTAAATTTAATATGAAAGGTCAAGAGATAAAACTAAGTTGGTTGCGCCATTTTTGAATTTGGCTTTATAACTTAAGATAGAGAAATGAAATGTGAAGATTGACTTTGTTAATTTGTATATTCAACGTTGAAGATTCTACATGGAATCATTTGAATAATATATATATTCAACATAGAATAAACGTTACAAATTTTAAGATTGAACATCGAATATTGGTTTGCAGTTATGCATCTAATTTAGAACAGCATGCATGATCATAGTATTTGTATTTTCATATATATAACAAGAATTGAAGTCAATAACAATGTATATAGAAATATTAAAAGATACAATCATTTATTCCTCTATATATTTTTTAATTTCCTTGATCACATATGGGATGAGCATATATCCACGCTGAAAATCTCTATAACTTGCAACTTTTTTTTTCAATTAATATACTAAGATATGAAAATATAGAAATCCTTTAATTTAATTAAAAATATATATAAAGTTAAAAAACAATGTCGTTTATTTTAAGTTTTGGAGTAATATAGTATTTCATGGTTTTCTCCCACCATAAATCTCTTTCTATGTAGGTCTCATGAAAACTTGTTTCTTCGGTATCTTTGATACTTAATGCAATCATACTTCTAGTCCCGTAACGACCCTGGATATGATGTTCATACATAAAGAAAGAAATTAATTAATGTCGAATGTTAGATATATAGGATGGAATTTAATTAATTAATTGGTTTATATATATATATATATATATATATATATATATATATATATATATATATATATATATATATATATATATATATATATATATAGTTGAACAAGGTACGTACCAATGGGGTGTCAACTTCAACAAATATGGAGCTTAGGTTATGCTCCCATTCAAGCGAACAAATGTTAGGAAGCTGAGTCTTGTCGGCTTTGGTGGTGTCCCTCATTAGCTTGTCTATCATATCCTTCATGGGAATATCCTCGTCCTCATCATACGTGCTAAGTAGTTTCTTGAAATTCATTTTTAAGCGTTGAACCTGTTGAATGTACGTTTAAACCACCCAGCTTATATATGTTTTTCTCGTTAAGCTAGCTAGTTAAATTTGCATTATAATAATTATATACATACATATATATATATATATATATATATGAAATCAATTAATGTACTTTAATGTGATGGATGATTCAAATTAAAGAGATGAAATATACCTTAGGCCAAGGGGAATTGAGGTTGGCATTGGAGAGGACATGGATCCCAGGTGGAAGCTGTTGAACTGTTGGGGGTTGGGTTATTGGTCTGTTTGATATGTAAAACATGGTTTTTGAAGAAAGGTCAAGAGTTATGAGGTTGAAACCGTTGTACTCATGAACCTCCTTCACCAATTCCTTTGCAAATTCCTCTGAACTCTTTTTGCTCTACTTTCATCATGCATGTATACAGTATACGCGCGTCATTAATTAATTAATTAAACAACATACAGTGTATTATTAATTAATATTAGTAGTAAATGAAATGTATACCTCCAAGAAACGTAGGGGTAGATGTCCTCTGGTTTTGGCATGAGGAAGAGTGTGAAGCTCCAAGACATTGGTAACAAAGGAGACTCTGCCTTCCCTTGTACATGCCAACCATGTTCCTCCCGCAACCTCGTCCCTCCCTCCCAATATCTCTCCACCCTCCCACCACCCAACCGCCTTCGTTGCCCTTTATTTCCACACCACATACAATTAATATATCCATCACTTTTTTATTTATTTATATATATACATACATTTTCAAATCAAATGCATGCAAAATGTACAAATGTTGAATTCGATAATGTACAAACATATATACGTTGGTGTTGGTTTTGATTCTGATTCTGATTCTGATCAAATTAAGTAAATATATCGATCATTAAAGAATGAATCGAAAGTAAAAAAGAAAATGAAAATGAAATAGTTAAAATTACCTGTGGTGATACTCATCTCTATTTAGCAAAAGAATGAAAGGGTAGAGAGGATGGACTTGCCAAGCAAACACTGCAATGCACATCTCCTTTAATTTGTTCTTTTCAAATTACTAGCTACATCGGTTAACAAATTAATGATGATGGTAACAAATTACGTTTCATCAACTGCTATTTATATGTTTATGTTGTACAATATCACATTTATTATTTATTTAATTAATGGTCCCTTGAGGATCGATATACTTAAACATATTTTCTGAATATATATATATATATATATATATATATATATAAATTACTTTTCACCTAACAAATTTGGTTTGAATCGGTGCATGTTTGAACGTAATTCGATCTTCAATTCATTAATTATTGTGAGTCGTCACTATATCTAATTTAAATCAAAACTAAATAACTAGCTACAATAAACTCAACGAGGAATTAATGATTAATTACCTTTTCACTTACATTCTATTCTTTAATTTTAGATGAAAGAAAAAGAATAAGAAAAATAATAAAGGGAAGAAACGTAGAAGAAAGAAAAATAAAGTAAAAAATAAGTTTTAAAAATAACACAATTTTTTGAATCCTTTGTTTCTTTCCCAAATTTGATACCGGAATATTCGGTTTGATAACCTGCTACTAATTCTTCTTCTGCTTCTGGTAAATCAAACAAAAGGCAATCGTTCACACTCATCTAGGGAAGAAATTAGAAAAACTAGAAAGCCTATAGGTTGACGCCACAAATTCCATCCCCAAAAACCATATATCTCTTCTCAATTTTGGAGAAAAAGTTTTTCATCATTAATTCTTTCCTTTCCTTCGTTTAAAAGTTTTAAGAACACAACAATTTTTTAGTTCCTTTTTATTTTCTCTTTCTTTCTTAACTTTCTCTTGTTAGTTAAGCTGTGTTAAAGAACACAGTGTTACTCATTATATCGTGATTTACATTTAACTCCTATGTATATATAAAAATAAAACTCCACAAACATTCACAGGGACCGTTAAGTTATTTTGTTATTTAGAGGGGGTGGTAGTGGTACCGTAGTGTTAGGGATAGGTGGGTTATAATTAATAGAATCATGTGCAGGAATTATCATTTTATCCCTTATTTATTCACACAATTAATGGGTTGAGTTTTTAGGTGTTAACTTTCATATTCATCAAAGATAGCAAATTAAACTAGTGTTTTCATTATATTTATATAAACAAATCATTTCAGAGATCGAGTTAAAACATGCAAAATTAAAAAAAGTTAATATTGTAAATGACTTAGGAGATGTGAATGTATGTGAAATTCACATATTATCTTCATAATGTTAATTAAAACATGTTTATGAAAAAAAATTCAAAAAAGTTTTTTTAAAGGTGGTACCTTTTTTTTATGACAAATAAACTTCAAAGTATTTAGATTTACATGGTATTGAAATTACAAAAGTATCATTTGAAATCGATGGACTAAAGTGTAAAGAATTTAATAAGGCCAACTATGTGACTTATGTTTGTGATAGAAAGTGGGTAGCATACATTGCATTAGTACAAAACACCCATGTGGTGTGAATTAAACTAAGGATAAATTCATCTAAGTAATTATTGTACTTGCAATTCCCACTTATTAATCACCCATCCATATTTGCATCTATTAATTCAATGAAGCTTCTCTTTTATTTTCACGCACATTTTTTTTTTATTTACAATAAAACTTTCCCTTTAACAAAATAATATGGATATGTAACATCAAACATTACATCTTATATAAATTAACATGTTAATTAGTAGCATGCATAAAAATATGATGTGCATAGAGTAAATATAAGAGAGATTCTTTCTCACATGTAATTTAATCGTGTTATATATAAACAGGGAGAAACTGTCCTGTTGTAATTTGTTCTGTGTCTGTAACATAGTTATCAAAATCACGATCCTGATAGTAGGATTAGTACATAAGATCGTTGTCAAGATTGCATAAGCATGGGATCCTAATTGTGACCATTTTCCCATCTTTTTCTATAGGATTTGTTTTCAAGGTCTTAAAATCGTGCTTCTTACGTGGTTTTGATATACATACTCTTCGTGTGGTTGATCCTTTATTTGTATCTTGCAGATAATGATATCCTTGTATTTTGTTTTTGGTTGTTATAACATATGTTGTCTTTCAAAAAAACTCGTGCGTAGGACCATTTGACTTTTTTTTTTGCACGAGTTTGAACAATACGAAACATGAACATATGGTGGTTCCCAAAATAAAATATGAATATTTTCGTAAAGTGTTATGTAATTATTTTATGATATTAAATTATAAATTATAGTGTTAAAAAGGTTTTTGCCCTACCAACACCTTGTGATTTGTGGTAGGTTCATACGATTCTGATCCGATCAAAAAAAATCTTGACAATCATCGTCTGGAATTGAAAAGAAAACGAGAGAAATCTACGAAATGTTATAAAAGTAGATAAGAAGTTAGCCAAAACATAGTTATAAAAATAAAGTCGTAAAAGATTTGGTTTCCTTATTTGGAAAGAAAGTTAATGATAGATTCAATTTTCATCAAAAGAAGTCTAAAAGCTGCTAACACGAACACCGAATACATTTATCTTTTAATAGGCATCCATCCATCCATTCTACGTACGGAGCTTGTAAAAAGGAATGTTTCATTTAGTAAGTTGTACTAACAAAGTAACAAGTACCTTTAAAATTCATATTCTACACTTTTTACCTTTAAACCGATAAACATTTTTATAATATTGTCAATCAAATCAGATAAGTCTAAACAATCAGCAATGCATGTGAATTCAAGCGAGAATTGCGTTCCAAACGTAACTTCAATTTTTTTATAGTCTTTATATTGGGGTGACATTTTCAGCTCATTCAAGCAAATTGATTGACGGCAAAAAGTCATAAACTTTATATAATTTTGAAAAAAATTTCAAATAACAATTTGTTTAATACATCGTTTATAATTATTTTGTTCTTGGAAAAAGTTATGTTCTATCTTAGTTTTTTATCACGGGTCAATTAAACCGTTTCGTCCGTTTGATCTGTTGGATCAAAATTACCACCACTATTGTACTTAAAAAGATAGGAACATGTCTTCCCAATTATTTATGGGGCCTGGGGAACAATTGAAAATTTTATTAATCAATTAATACATTTATTGTTATTTTTAAAAATTATTTATTTGTAATACACGAAATATTAAAAAAAAATTACATAATTTCGATGAGATTTTATTGCAGAAAATGCAAGATTTTATGTATAAATAAAATTTTCTATTTTATAAGGTTAATTGTGTGGGGAAGATTTTAAGCTGTTATTGGACCAAACAGTTTGAGTGGGCTGCAAGCCCAATTGTCTATCGAAGGTATCCATCATAGAAATATGAAACCGAAATTTGCTGACAAGTTGGGCAACCCCAAATGGATTAAGCCTGCTACACCATTACACCGGTGACCTGTCCACTTCCCTTTACATCATTTACGTACGAGCTTTTTAGTTTTCACATTCATACATTATATTATACATAACTAAGTTATTATCTCACGTATTACGTTGATAAATTTTTAATAAATAATTTGTTATAATATATTTATGTTAATTAAAATTTAAACATAAAAATTAAAAGTATTATAAAAATACAAAAATAATATGGTTATTTGTTATAGTCATTATTTAATAGTATTTACTTTTTTCATAATTTTTAAACTATTTTATTTTGAAATTTATATGTATTTAAAAGATATAATATAAAACCTCAATTTTATATAAAACATAATTTTTATATATATTTTATTAGAATAAACAATAATGAAATATGATTTTATTAATATTGTTATATATTTACTTTTTGCTTATTTAATATTGTTTGTATAATATTTATTTATGTTTAATATATTTTAATAAATTTTTTAACACATAATATTTTTCTATAGACATATAGATAAGAATGTATAATATGTAATTTGGATGTATTTGTATTATATTAATAATAACAATGACAATAAATATTAGACGATAAGAAATGTAAACAAATGTTGGATAGAGTTAATAGTTTATTATTATTTATAGGTTTTAAAAACAATAAATCGTATTTATTTTTTATTTTTTATTTGTATTTGTATTTTATTTTATAATTGTATTTATCTGTTATTTTATATTTGTATCAATATTTTATATATGTATTTATCTTTTCATATTTGTATTATTTTATATTTGTATCTATATTTTATATTTGTATTTAGGGTTATATGCCAAAAATAGCAATAACTTTTTGTAGTTTTACCGTTTATACCAACATTATTTATTTTTTATCATTAATAGCAATAACTTTTGTATTTTTTACCGATTATACCAACTTTTGACCTGGAAACCTGCTATAGCAGGTTACCATCAATTAATACCAACAATTTTTATCTTTTTACCAATAACAACAACAACTTTTATATTTTTACCAACAATACCAACGAGTTTTAACTTTTTGCCAATAATAAAAACATATCAAATACAATTTTTCTTTATTTTTAACTAATCATTACTTTAAAGAAACTTGATTTATGAAAATCAAAATACAATCAAATAAGTTCATAATCCATTTTTTTCTTTAAATTTTGTTAGATATAAATCAAATGCAATGTGTGCCTATAAAATAGATATAAAATATGTTTTCTATAGACATTAAAAAATGAAGATTATTTTGATGTGTCATATTTTCATGCATAGCCGGGTTTTATAGATGTGATAGGGTCGACCATTTAAGTGTAACATGACAACGTGAAACTCAAATCATTTTGTATAAGATGTCATAGATATATAATGAACACATTATGCTACATTTGTATTCTTTTTTGGATAATTAGTTCTTTATTTATTTGATAAATAAAATGGTAATATTAAAAAGTTGCATCCGTTTATTTTATCAGTAATTATATATGATTTAATAATCCAGTTATTCTAATATGAGTACAAGAGCCTTAAGCTTCCAACCAAATATAAGTAATTGAAACTCATGAATTCTTGCAAGTTTTGTTGGGAGAAGCTCGAGGATTTGGTCCAACCAATTTAACAAACTCAATGTATAATTTTTCATGCTTTAATAAGTGAGTATGGAAGTTTCATCATGTTCCTCACCTTCTTATGTTGCTATTCATATCATGAAATTATGCAAGAACTAAAAAAGTGTGTTTACAAATGCCAAAGAATATATACTAGTCTATTTAGAGGGTTATGGATAATTGAATACAAGAAATATACTAAAACTTGGGTAAAATGATTTAATGTCAAAATCTTGTTTGTGAAAGAATGCAATAAGTGTTATATATTTTGATTTTACGTATCCATATATATGTTTATTCCAATATGTATGTGTGTGTGTATATATATATATATATATATATATCTGTGTGTATGTGTGTGTGTTTTGGTTTTAGAAAGAAAGAATTGAACTTGAAAACCATGACAAAGAAAAATCGAAACCAAATTGAAACCGAAATAAAAACCAAATCGTTTTAAATCCAAACCGAACGGTTTCTTGAATATAGAAACCGATGTTTCGGTTTAGTTTTTTGTTTTTTTTTTTTTTTCAAAAACCGATCCATGTTCACCCCTAATCAAAGTAATCTTCATTTTTTAATGTCTATATAAAACATATTTTTTATATTTTTATAGTCACACATTGCATTTGATTTATCTCACAAAATTTAAACAAAAAAATGGATTATGAAATTATTTGATTGTATTTCGATTTTCATAAATTTAGTTTCTTTAAAGTAATGATTAGTTAAAGATAAAGAAAATTTTAATTTGATATGTTTTTATTATTGGTAAAAAGTTAAAAGTCGTTGCTATTATTGGTAAAAATATAAAACGTTGTTGCTATTATTGGTAAAAAGATAAAAGTTGTTGGTATTAATTGATGGTAACCTGCTATAGCAGGTTTCCAGGTCAAAAGTTGGTATAATCGGTAAAAAATACAAAAGTTCTTGCTATTAATGATAAAAAATAAATAATGTTGGTATAAACGGTAAAACTACAAAAAGTTATTGCTATTTTTGGCATATAACCCTTGTATTTATCTTTTAATATTTAATATTTATCTTTTATTTTATATTGTTAATTATATTATATTATATTTATTTTTGTATTTATATTTTATTTTATATTTGTAATTATATTTTATTTTTGTATTTATTTTTTCAGGTGAAACGTAAAATTGCGTTCTCTTTTATTATATATATGGATTCACAATTCTATCTTTACATGTATACAGGGTTGAGTTTTGATAATAACCGTTTTAGTCATAAAAATCATTAAATGATTTTATATGGAAGATATACAATTTTTTTAACCCGAAATTTATGAATTTTTTCACATTAAATTTATATAGAAAACGACACAAATTTTTTACGTGAAATCTATGAAATTTTTTCAATAATTTTGTGCATTTAAGGTTTCTTATGATATTAATGATTTTTATCGAAACTCAACTACACATACGTCTAACATATCGTGAAAATCTAAATATAATTTGTTTACAGACACACACCTTTTATTTATTTACTTTAGAACTCCAATAAATAATAATTCTGATTTTTGACCAATCAGTTTGACCACAATAACAATTATTATTATTTTTTTATTTAATCATTTTCTTATTATACCATACCTTTAATTTTTTAAATACACCGGTCTTTCGCTTCAAATGAAAATTTATATAAAAGTAAAAAGGTAATAAAAATTTATATTAAACACGCAAAACATTATTTCTTAATTTTCTTCATTTGTTGTTATTTAAAACCTAGATTTCCCCTTATGATTTTTAAATCCCAATTAGCTTGCATTCTCCAAATTAACAATTTTTCTTTAAAAATTATGCAAATTCATTGACAAAATTCTAACAAATGCAAATACTGCATAATGCAAATCTTTTGATAAAATGCAAATCGTAGATGAAAAAATCTACGACCCAAACACCTCCTAAATGTATTTATAGCATAATTTTATATTAAGAAGAAATATAAAATTGAACTAAGTTGTGATTCGCATTCAATGTGTGTATTTAATTATTGAAATGAATATCATTAAAACAATATAAATGTTTATTTGGATACTATAAATTCTATAATTGTATTGGGATTAATGAATCGATCATTTATTTAGTCAAAAATATTTTAAATTTTAATGTCGTAATCATATTAGATTTAATGATTAACTATATATGTTGTTACTAATTAAGTTAGTTAAAAAAATTTATTAAATGAATACATATGTAATCTCACTCATCCCATCTTAATAGAGGTATATACAACATTGCTTGTGTCAATTGTATGCTACTTTGGTTATCAATCACAATTTATATTTTTTTAGTGACCTTTTTAATGACCAAATTAAAACTTATAAAATTACAATTACCTGAATCATAATTATTAAAATGTTTTATGACAATAAAAAGAAGAAAAAATAAAGTACTTATCCAAGAAATGTCAACTAAAAGCGTCAAAAAGTCAACGAATGTCACCATTTTCTTGTACTAAATTCTATTACAATTTTAAGTTTTGTCTATATGATCAAAAGAAAAAAAAAAGGTCCACAAATTGATTTCATTGTTGCCAAACCATAGATGGTTTAGGTCTGGCTGGCCTCCTGGACCTGAACCATCTTCTTGTTAAATCTCTTAACCTATTATCATGCACTTGGCAAAACCTCTTCGCCCACCCTTCTGGCTCCACCGCAAGATACCCGAGTCCCGGAGTCCGATCGTTCGATTGCAAGTTCACCGTTCGTGTCCAATCCACCACATAAGCCGACACTCTTCTTCGAAACTTCGCCTTGAACTCGGGCCATGCTTGGAACTTATAATGGTTCACAACCATCGTTTCAACGTTCATTTTCTTGCTCTTGTACCCGTCTTTTAGTCTGAAATGATGAACCGCATTCACCAACGATTCGTGAATCGCATCAAGCAACACGATCGACTTGTGTCGGTTCTCCATTTCTTTTCGACAATTGTAACCTTGAGTTACTCCCATTGGCGGGTGTTTCTTTTGATTCGAAGGCCCAAATTCGTAACAATGAATGATGACCTGCCCGTATGGATGCGCCGGTAAAAGCGACGGTAGGAGCGATTTCGATGGGCGTGACATTGACGATGCCCACAACGGAGAGTAGACGAATTCGTCTACGTCAAGGTACATCATCCAACGACACGAGTCTTTAGCAAGCAATGCTGCATGCGAAAAACCGGCTTCTTGAGTCTTTGGCCATAACCAGAAACGAGTCTCGATATCGTACCCTCTCGATTTTAACAAATTTACGACTTTGTCCAAATCATCATCGCTTCCATTGTCATACAAGATGAATTTATGAATCCCAATTTTGGAATGATAAACCACCCATTCGTTCAAGAACTTGGCCACATTGTAGACCATGGTACATGCGCACAATAGAGACTTGTTGTTCGTGCCAACAACAACCTTCTTGGGCCGGGTTGTGTAGTAGGCTATGGATGGAACCACCTGGACCCGGTTAGTTTGTAGCATCAGGAGGGAAGCTAGGACCGGATTCTGACTAAACGCCGTTAAATCAGGGCGTTGACATCTGAAGACTTCTTGAAGCGAACTCGTAACGGAAGTTGTAACGCCGTTAACGCTGAGGTCACCGAAAAGGCATTTCAATTCTGTTGGGCTCCGGTTGACTCCTTGGCGATTGTTGATCCCTTTCGCCAGCAAAACGACATCGTCTTCCGTATCGATAATGTCGTAGACGATGAAGTTCCATCGGAGTAGCTCCGGCGCCGTTGAGAGTTGCGGTTGGTATCGTTCGGGGGTTTTTGTAAGCAGTGGCTGACGGAAGGGCAGTCTCCGGCGAACACGCATCGGCAACTGGCAGGTGAAAGTATTCCGATGAGGAAAGGACAAGGATCCTGAAAACCTAGCGGGAGAAATCTCATTGGTATCAAATAAACAGAAGTAGGAAGTATAATTTTTATCAAGAGAGGATACAATGACAAGGGCCTCCCATGAGGGAAACAAAATGGAAACGTTGGTATGAGGTTGGGTGGTGGAATTAGAGGATTGGAATAGAATGGGAATGGTGAGAGCAGTGGTTTGTTGAGCATCAGCAGAAGGAGGTTTAGAATCTTGAATGATTAGGTTATTGTCAAGATAAGGTTTAGGAAAGTAGAGTTGGGGGGGATTGAAAGGAGGGTGGGAGGATATGAAGAGGTGATAGATGGAGGCGAGGAAGACGATGGAAGCCGATACGTACAGAAAGACTGTACGTATATTCAGGGTCATTCTCTAATCTCAATGGGCAGAGCAAGAAGAAGAAGAAGAAGATTGATTGATTGATTGATTGATTAAAAAGACAGAGAGAGACTGATCGAGAGAGTTTATTATATTAAAATTTGATATGCATGGGCAGCAAAAGAAAAGCCCAAAATCGATCGAACCACGGAACCACCATCACCGCCACCGCCTCCATCACCATGTGGTTGTAATGCAAAACCAAAGGCCGTACGTAATTAACAACAAAAATTATACTACTAAACACATACTTCGACTAAAAGAAATCTTTATTTATTTGTCACAGATATATATATATGATTGACATGATATGATATGATATTCATTCTTATATAATGGTTTGCGGGCTTGTTACTACTTAAACGTCTCCTTTTTAGAAATTAGAGACATCTTGCCTAGCTTCTCCTACAAACCAACATTTACCTTTTCTTTTTTATTTATACTAGTTTATTATTCACTTATCATGCAGATATTTTAATATATATAAAACATATAAATTAAAAAGTAAAGATTAAAATATTATTTTTTTTAAAACAAAAGTATATAAGAATAATATTATTATTTATTATGATCTATTAATTTTATATATTTCTAAATATATATGAATAGCAATTATTTTTTTATATTTTTTAAAAATTTTGTTTGTTTTAAATTTAAAAATAGATTATATTAGATTTGAATATATATATATATATATATATATATATATATATATATATATATATATTAAGTTTCTTTATTGTTTTTAAAACCTATAAATCTCACGTGTCGACTTGTGGTGATAACACGTGACTTCACAAGAAATGTGTATCGTTACTGTTTTATATATATATATGCACACACATACACACACACATATACATGTATGTATTAATGTATGTATAGATATAAATTAAGTTTTATTTTTAAATTGCCCTTAATGCATATTTAGTTCTCAGAGGTTTCCAATGCATCGAGGTTCTTCATTGAACCCCCTCTCTCTCTCTCTCTCTCTATATATATATATATATATATATATATATATATATATATATATATATATATATATTAATTCATAATTAATTAGAAATGACAAATATATTTATTATTAAGTCATAATTAATTAGAATTACAAAGATATTTTAATAGCCTTCATATTTATGAGTAATTAATTTATGAAATAAAATTCCTAAATTAACTATGATCCCATTAATTATCTCCTTTTCTCTCTCTCTCTCTCTCTCTCTCTCTCTCTCTCTCTCTCTCTCTCTCTCTCTCTCTCTCTCTCTCTCTCTCTCTCACTTGGCCGCCTTTCTCTCCCTTTCACATGGTCAGCGACCACCTCGCCGCCCTCTTGGTCGACGAACACAACCTCCCCCTCTCTCTTGGTCGGCGACCAAAAGATGATGCAGATGAAGCCGAGGACGAACAAGATGATGCAAACGATGTAAATGAAGATACATCGTGTTTGAAGATGAATCCGATGAAATGTATCGTTTTTTAAGATGAATCCGATGAAGAATTATCGTGTTTGATAATAAATACGATGAAATGCATCGTGTTTGAAGATGAATCGGATGAATTCGATGAAGAAGCATTTGTTTTAAAATGAATTATATGAAGATGCACTGTGTTTGACAACGACTACGACAACGATGATGAACAAGAAGATGGCCGAAAATTGTTGGTGACAATGATGAACAAGATGCATCATGAATTTGAACGATTGATATTAAATGCATCACGTATTGTTTTGATTTTGTAATTTTGAATTTGTTTAGATTTTGTAATTTTGGAAGTGTATTAATTTAATTTATTTTAGCATTTATTGTTTGATTATTTGATTAAATATTCAACTAATATAAAATTAAAATTTAATTGACTATGTATTATTTTTCCCAAACTACCCTTCTGCATACCAAATAAGTCGATACGATTTGATTACAAACGAACAAAAATAATATAATTTTTTATTGTTAATGTTAATTTGTTTTACTATGAAGATTTACATAGTAAAGTTTACAAAAATAAATTATATAGAATTATTTAAAGGGATATGATATTTTAATTTAAGTTGGATAAATATGATATTTTGAAGATTAATGATCATTAATGAATAATTAATATTAAATATGAGTTTTAAATGTTCTAAAAATAATTAAATTAATTAATTTGTGTATATATGATATTAATGATGTTTAAAAGGGATATATGTGATATTAATTATTAAAATTAGGTATATATATGATATTATGATGTTTAGGATGAATGTATATGATATTAAAAATTTAAGTTGGGTATATATATGATATTATGAAGTTTTGGAGGGGATACATGAAATTCTCCCAGATCTATCTATCTATACTATTAAAAGAGTAACTATACTCAACTCTCATGAAGCCACGTGTCATCGCCATGAATCGACACGTGACATTTATAGTTTTAATAAATATTAAATAATTTTAACCTATATCTATCCATATATAATATAATCTACTTTTAAATTAAAATCAAATCAAATCCAACAAAATCTAATACTCTAATAACTTATTATTTATAATATAATATAATATAAGTTTAAAATATTTTAAAAAATAATTACTATTCATGTGCGTGTGTAATTATACAAAATTAATAGGTCATAATAAATAATAATATCATTATTACGTATATTTGTTTAAAAATAATATTTATATTTTTACATTTTTAGTTTATTATATTTTATATATATTAAAAATATCCGCGTAATACGCGGGTAATAAACTAGTATTAATTTAAAGTATCTTAATGAAATTTTTCTTATTCAGTTAAACATAATACGTTTTGCAAGAAAAGAATATCTTTCGATTTTTTTTTTAAAAAGATGAATTTTTTTAAGTCTCATCTTGTATTCTTGTTTGCACATAAAGTGAATATTTGCTTTTCAGAATCCCCAGAATCTGTTTCTTCCTTATTTCTTATTTGCACATAAAGTGATCTCAATTTGTTATCTAGGAGATTATTTTATTATTATATAAATATAAAATGGAATTAAAGTCCCCAAAAAGTTGATTATATCCTTTAATTGCTGCAAAAGTTATCTCCCAATCTCGTATACTTTTGCAGCCTTGCTATACGAATCGTTTTGATCGGCATAAATTCTTTGCATTGCTTATAAAATATTGGTTACGTAATAAATATTCATCCATTAATGAAAATAAAATAAAGTTTTAAATAAATTCAAGTTTATAATAATAATAATATATGGGTGATCAGTCGATCCTACGATTCTCTTTTTTTGATTTCGATCAGGATCGATACAGGATCGTTGATTAGCAAGATCGTAAGCACGATTGTAGATACGGTGATAGGATCGGTCACTGATCCGATCTTACATTTTATTCGATTCGGACCCTTTTACCTGATTTTCTCATAGGACCGTTTCAAGATCGTAAGATCGTACATAAAATCGAAGGAGGATCGTTTGTAAAAATATTTCTTAAAGTGTTATATACTTAGTTTATGATATTTAAATTAGAAATGATAATACCTAGTAAATTTTTTAAAAACTAATGATTTTTCTAGTAGGATTTCACGATCCCGATCCTAGGATCCCGATCTTTCAAAGACGAAAACGATCATAAGTAAAACCTCGATCTCGATGTGATATCTCAACCCGTCTTTATTTTGATCCTTTTCTAACTTTTTAAATGTTATCATTGTAATTAAATAATAAAAAATACCTATAACATGACATGTTATATGAGAGGTGCGTTCAATAAGGGGTTACCTCTAAATTCCTAGCAAATAGAGTTTATTATTAAAAAAACATGTTTTTATATTTTTTGTGTTTTCGGTCTTTCCATATTATTATTTTTTTTCAAAAAAGTTCTTAAGTTAATTTTTTTTTTCCTTTTATTGAAATTTAGCTATTAGAATCTGGTTTTTCAGATTTAAAAAACCCCAGATTACCAAGTATAACCGGACTGTAATAGTCAAATTTCATAATACCAAGAATAAAATTAACTAAAATGATTATCTGAAAAAAATAACATTGAATGACGAAAACACAAAACAATGAAATTTTGTTTTTTCCATTATAGACCTTAGATATAACAAGTATTGTGATATCCGTGTGTTGCAACAGATATAAAACTATATATTTTTTCATTAAAAGATTAGCAAAGGATGTCAAATATAATTTACGGTAACATAAATTTTAAAATTTTAATCAACAAAATTAATTTTAGTTATGATTTAAGATATATTTAACATGTAAATAATAAAATAACCACGACACTAAAATAAAGTTATAAACCATATTATTATATATTATATATAATTAATAAAATTTATAACTTTTATGTCGTTTTAAAATTGTCTACCGGATAAAATTTTACGTCAAACCATTACATGAGATGATTATAAAAAGGGGAAATTGCGCAAAACACCTCTAAGTTGGATCATTTTTGCGATTAAAATCCGCAACCATTTTTCATTGCACAAAAACCTCCAACTGGTTAAAACTTTGTAAATTTGAGTTTTTTTTTCAAAAAATCTGACTTGCAACCGGTTTAGCCGGTTGCAACTTGATGACGTGTAAAATTTTTAAATAGATTTTTGCGTAAAAAACCTCCAACTTGTTTAGTTTTTTCAATTAAAACCCCAAATCATTTTTCATTTGATAAAAACCCTCAAACCAACAAAGATAATTAAAATTGAGTTTTCACCGATTGCATTTTGATGACATGGATATTTATTAAATTTTATTTATTAAACAATGAATTCTTTTCCCAACGAAACCTCCACCCTCTAGGCTATCGAACCTCACTGCTCTGGCTGATCATATTCAGAAGCTAAAATTAATAATAAATAAAGGAAATTGAACATAAAGTTGAACCTAAAAATGCTACTCATGAACACAAAATGAAATCGATTCTATCGGCACAATGAAATTAAAATTCAAGGTTAAATGACAAAAGTTAATCGAACATACATAAATAAAATAAACAGCAGTGAACATAAAGAAGGGATAGAGTAATCGGAGTTGCCGGATGTAGAGAAGAAGAGAAAAGGTAAATATTATTGTTGGTTAGAGGTGAGAAAAATATAGTTAAGGGTTTTAATTGAAAAAGTCACCAATTTCGAGGTTTTTTATGTAAAAATTCAGTTTAAGAATTATACATGTAGCGCCACGTAGGCGCCACATAAGTCGGGTTTGCCATGTGAACGCCACGTATGCGCCATGTAAGCATAGCAACCTATTATAACCGGTTAAGTCCTAATTTCAAAAGATTTTACCGGTTAGAGGGTTTTTGTGCAACAAAATATGATTAGGGGTTTTAATCATAAAAATTATCCAACTTTAAGGTTTTTTACACAATTATCCCTCATAAAAATGAGCACTGTGGATTGCTTTCGTGAACAATTCATTAGTATTTATATGTATTACTTCAAATCTTACAGTTGTTTGATATTTCTTTATGGATAATTATTTATTTGTTATTTTCTTTATAAATTAATGTCTAACCAAGTTAATAATATATACAAAAGACTACATATTAATATAATATAAAAATAATATGACACATGTTAGTAAAACTCATCATGAATAATGTCTTAGAAAAGCTTTTTCTTGTGCACATTAACATAATAAAATAATGAATAACTATGTTAGAGACTCATGTATTACATGGGTTGGTTTAGAAAAATACATAAGTTTTTTATATTTTATTAAATTATTATAAAATTTATATATAAATAAAATAAAAAATTGAAAACTAGCTTAATTCATGATAAAAAAAATACTTAGTTGTTTGATATTACATGAAAAATACTTAGTTGCTTAATATTGCAAAAGAATATTTCTTTTAATTTTTATTAACTTCAAAGTAACAAACCTCATTTATTAATAGGTTTTTATTATTGATGTGAATGACTTGAGATAGCAAACCTCACTTATAAATAGTCTTTTGGATAAAATTTATGGACTAATTTAGTATTGGGTAATGCAACTTAACTCAAGCCTAGAAGGTGAAATGATATTTTTGCTTTTTTCCATGTATGCAACAACACATCAAAAAGTCATTTCATTACATATATCCATTGCCGAGTTTCAATGATTTTCATTTCACCCTTTTTAATCAATGTTGTTTATCTTAAAATACTAAAGTATTGTGGTTAATTCTTTGTTTTAGCTATTAAACTACTTTTTGTTTGTCTTGTAATTTATTTTTTATTTGACATCTTAAATATGTAATTATAGTAATTGACAATATGCTTATTGCTAACATAAATGATTATATGGTAATTTATTTTTGATGTCTTGGGCTGCCACCCTGCCAGCCTTTTATTATTATTACTAGGTTATTACCCATGTATTACATGGGTTAATTTTAGAAATTGGTATTTATATATGTACAATATAATAATTATATGAATAATAAAGTTTGCTTAATTTTAGTTAGTTGGTTATTAAATTAATCCATGTTAGATTTACATAGATTTGTTTTGTTTTAAAACTTAAAATTAAAATCAGTAAATGAGGTGGCAAAAGGAGAGAGCGACATGTGTCAAATTTAATGAGAGCATGCCATGTGGCTAATTCAATGAGAGCATGTCATGTGGCATTTAGTTACTCTTTTAATAGTATAGATAGATTGTTACATTATACATATCTCCAATTGCCATCATCACCTCTAGTTATCATCTTACCAACACTTTGGTGACATTTATAATTATCATTATCGTCACACTGCAAGCACCGCTGATTATACCAATTCAAAATCAAATTAAACTCATCTTCAATGGCGTCTAACACACGAAATTCAAAAGGGAAATATCCATAAGCCCTCTTATAAAACAAAGGGAAAAGTATCAAAGCATGACCGAAATCATAAATATATATAGATAATTTGAAAAATGAACATAAACCTAATGGGATTAGGTTAAATACCAACATGGATGTCCAAGTTAGCATCGGAAGGGTAAACAAGAAATAGGCGGAAACTACATTTTTGTCAGGTTGTAAATTCTGATGGAGGTCGAGTCACATTAAATGAGGGATGCCCATAGCATTTAATGCAGGCCGCCTCATAGCTAAAATAGAAGACAACACAACTGTCATAATACTGTACAGGAGTGTCAAATGAATCCATCATCTTTTTTCATTGCGTAACTAAAGTGGCGGGACAATCTAAATATAAATGATACAACATATCAAGACAAGTAGGCACTTTTTCTTTCAATAAATGCATTTTCGTATTATCCTTAAAGACAATCAATTTCATTACAAGAAATCTAACTTGGGCATCAGAGTGTTTCCTCCAGAAGACCACTCTGGGGCCCTAACACTCTGTTCTCTGATTTTGAATGAATTGGAAAGAGGATGAAGGGAAAAATGATAGAGGGAATAATGAGAAAGTAAAAAAGAATAAAATGTTTTTGAAGGAACACACATTTTTGGTTCGTTTGTTTATTTATCTTTTTTCTCACTTTTGAAGAAAAAAAATTAGTAATTCTTTATTTTCAATTCCTTTCTCTTATTCTCTATAAATTGTTTTAATAACACAACAATTTTTTTATTTCCTCTCACTTTCCTCCAAATTCTCTCCTTAAGTTGTGTTAGAGCACTAACAAGTAAGAATGTGGAAATGAATAGTGGAAACGGGTTCAAACTGGCCTGTGACAGTGATACCAATTCTAAATGAACCAAGCTTTGTTGGGCCGGGCCACGGATCGTTTGTTAATAATATCTGCAGTCTGCACGGAGTTAAGGACCTGAAATGCAAAAAGTAAAATAAAAAGGATTTTTCGTTTGTTAATATCTGCAGACTGCACGGAGTTAAGGACCTGAAATGCAAAAAGTAAAATAAAAAGGATTTTTATATAAAATTTAGATGAGAGCCGACAGAGGGGCTGACAAACACAATTTGGTACGAAATCTGAGATTCCTCCTGGCCTTGCTATGTGTGTTGGTCTCTTTAGTTAAATAATAAACATTAGTTTATTAACCATTCAATAACACAGATAACTTTAATAAATTTGTTTTCTTAAAATAATATAAACTTAAAATTAAAATTAATATTCAAATATTTTATACGGATGATATTTAATATATCTTATTATAATTAATTTATGTATAAATCATTTAAACAAAAAAAACTAATCATTAATAACGTTTAAGTTTATTATTAATATTATTATTATTATTATTATTATTAATCAAAAAAATCTTTTAAATATTGTTTGTTGTGATTTTGTGGAATTTAAGGATCTAACTATAATATTATCTTAAAAGTAATTTGATTTAAAAATTTTAATTATTCTTAATACTAATTAACACTTGTCATTAGTAGAAGATGACACTTGGCATCATGAGAATATGACAAGTAACAATTTAGTTATTCTTTTACTAGTATTTATAGAATAGATATAGATTTTTGGTCCCACGTTGCTTAAAAACTTAAAAGATGTTATTTTTTCAAATGTTAATTGTTTAATGTTTAAACTTTTTAAATTAAAAGATAGCTTTAAAATTTAAAGTATGAAAATCTAAAATTATCTATCTATCTATGTCTTCTTCTATAATAAAGCAGATCATATTTTGACACATGTCACTCCTATATTCTTTCAAAATTTTGTTATTCATATTTTCTGTGTCCTTAAAATTTATGTGAATGTTCATGCATATTAATGTGAATGATCATCCAAGTGAATGATCATTCACACATTCACATGATCTGTTTTAACCATTCACAAGATTTATGATTTTGATCCTTTTGATAAAAAAGTATTCTAATGTTGTCTTATACATGTCTATACAAAAAAATATATGTGAAAGATCATTCACAACAGGGTACACTAGATACACTGGAATATGATGGGTACGCTGATGAACCTGACTCTATAGAGTCAGGTTAAAAAAAGTAACTCTTGAAATCAATTGCACCCGAAGGTAACAACCTTAAAAAACTTTTTTTTAATTTTTTTCATAACCATGTTTAAATTAATATTATACAAATTATATATGAATATCACATACATTCATTTTTTCTGTGTCCTTAAAATTTATGTGAATGTTCATGCACATTTATGTGAATGGTTATTCAAATGAATGATATATATTAATCAATTATGTTCGATCTTAGGACAAGTGAATAAGTCATTAATAAATCAATATTTTGTAGAATAATTATTAAGTTACTTAGTTGAACAAAATTTAAATTGAATAAACAATGATTGATATGATGTATTTGGAATGCTTGAATTAATATTAATACCTTAATTATTTGGTTTAATTTATTAAACATAAATTTTAAAATTAAAAAAAAAAACAAAATTAAGGTTTTAGGAGAGATAAAATGAAAAACAAAAGAAACCAAAAAAAATTGTTGAAAAACTGTAAAATAGAACCATAAAAATCATATCACAAGTTTCGGTTTCAGTTTTATGTAAAAACCGTATCAAAACAAAAAATTGTTGAAAAACTGTAAAATAGAACCATAAAATCATATCACAAGTTTCGGTTTCGGTTTCAGTTTTATGTAAAAACCGTATCAAACAACACTTTGTTCACCCTCACATTCAAGAGAGTCTATTGTCACTTAAGATTTTAAACAATATGAGATCTAAGACGTTGAAGGATGAAGACGAAACCCTAGAGAGGAAGATTTGCAAACTGACCATAAAAAATCAAGAGTTTTAGCAAGGGTGTTGGAGAAGATCCCATGACAATTTATAAAAGAATTTTTTATTAATTAGAGAGATAAATGTTTGGTACAAAAATCATCCACAAAATTAAAACATCTTGTTCAGTGACAATTATGTGAAAAAACAAAAGTCGAAGGACCAAAAAATGACATTTACCTAATAGAGCAAAAAATAGGATTTTCTGTACATATTCTCCCCATAATTTATCTTATTATTTGGTGGGGAGAGGAGAGCGACTGAGGTCTGAGTTAAAGAAGAGACAGATCGATCTTATACGGGAAATAAGTCACACGTCAACCAATTATTGCCAGCTCCACCATATCTCCGCCGTGCTTGCCACGTCTTCACCCTCATCTAATCAGAAAAAGATTTCCCCGATTCAACAACTTTCTTCATCTTCCGGTGCTCTCTTCAATTGGGGAAGAATTTTTTTTTTATTTAGGTATCATCATCTTCATTCTGGGTTCTTCAGATTCTGATGAAGGAATACCAAATCAGGTAAATATATACTTTTTTTTAATAATTTTTATCTTATTTTAACAATCTTGATGTGGGTTTTCTCTCTGGATAATATATTTCGGTTTAAATTATTCATCTGGTGTACCTACCATTAATGATTGTCGTTTCTTGAGATCTTTTGAGCTCAACTTGCGGCTATGATTCAAGATATTTATTGTGATTGATGGTGAAAGTTGTTTGAAAATTGTGGTGGAGGATGTAATAGGAAGCAACTTGCTTGCTTTATGGTTTATGATTTATGGAGTATGAATTTTTTTAAAAAAAATATAATAATGGGGTTCTAGGGGTTTCTTTGACCATATCTTGTAGTAATCTTTCAAAAGATTCAAAGATATTTAAAACCCAATTATTCTTCATGTGGATAAGTGAGCATCTGATGACATAGTTTGATTCTTTTCAAAGTTGGTTGTCTTTTTCTTGAGTCTTATATGTTTGAAAACACATTTGTTTATGGTAGTGGAAAGGTGACCGACCCCCAAATGTGGTATTTTTAATAAAGTTTTTGGCTTTATAGCATTTGTGTTGCCTTGAATATTCATAATCAACCTGTATATTTCTTTTAGTTTATCCTCTTATTTATTTATATATGTCTCCAGTAGGCATGGTAGCATAATTCTCAAGTAATCAACGAGTGAGTCGAAAGAAATGGAGAAGAAGCAAAAGAAGTTTCTCACTGTTGCGCCTTTCGAATGTGCCTGGCGTGACGATTTAAGGTTTAAGGAAGCGGGAAGAGGGTGTGTAGCATTTGAGGCATTTGCTCACAATGATGTGACCGTAGTTTTCCGTGAGCAATTAGGCAGTCAACACTACCATTACAAAAGGGATAATAGTCCACATTATACTGTAATCATTGGTAGCCATAGGAATCGTAGGCTGAAAATCGAGGTAGATGGAATTACAGTGGTTGACGAAGCAGGTTTAGGTTTATGTTGTTCTTCAGAGTTTCAAAGTTACTGGATAAGTATCTGTGATGGGTTGATTAGCATTGGCAAAGGGAGGTACCCTTTTCAAAATCGTGTGTTTCAATGGCTTGATGCGAAGCCCAATTGCAGCGTTCAATATGTGGGTCTCAGTAGTTGGGATAAACATGTTGGATATAGAAACGTAAATGTGCTTCCGTTAACACAAAACCACATATCACTTTGGAAGCATGTCGATTATGGAGAGTATAAGGGCGACAATGATATGGAAGAAGATTTGGGAAATGAATTTGGAAACTTTGATAATCACCAGGGGCTTGGAAGTTTTCTTGAAAGTTGGGAGTTATCTGATGTGTATTTCATTGTGGGTAAGGAAGAAAGAGCAGTCCCTGCTCATAAGGTGATACTGGCAGCAGTGGATAATTTTGATTTGACCTTGTTCGATCAAGATGTTATCCCAATCAAGAATGTTACTTATCCAGTTTTGTATGCATTTCTTCGGTTCATCTATACAGGCTTTACGAAGGTAATTTCTCCTCCAACTTTGCAATCTGTCTTCATCTTTATTTCAGTTTACATAAATTTTAATGATACTTGTGTCTATATGTAGATTCCAGAGTCACTACTGAGCTCCCTGAGAGATCTAAGCTTACGATTTGGAGCAACTTCATTGGTGAAGCAATGTGAAGAAGTTATCGAACGATTTAAACTTAATAAAAAATTGTTTGATTCTGGAAAGAACGTAGAGATATCGTACCCCAGCTCTCAGCCCCATTGTGGTGTTGCGGCTTTTCCTTTGGGACTTCCTGTGAATATGCAGAGGCTTGAACAGATTTATATAACAGGCTTGTTCAGTGACGTGGATGTTAGCATCGAAGGATTTGGCCTTATTGCTCGGTCTCATAAAGTTATTCTCGGTTTGTGGAGTCTCCCGTTTATGAAGGTTAGCTACTCCTTATATATATATATATATATGTTTTATTTAGTTTATGAATTTTTTGGCAATAGACTTCTCGAATTTGAACTACTTGCCATGAGAGTGTAAATGATGGCATGATGCCTAGTGGTGGATTCAGGATTTTTGACCACTGTATGCATTACAAAACTACTTTTTTAAGATATAAACGTTTTCTACACTACAAGACCATTTCTTTTGGCTTCCATGTCGGTTTGCCCATGCTTTGGTGGGGGGTTTTGCTTGTTTTGATGTTGAATATCCTTTTCCTAATGTTGGATAAACTTCAATCTTTTCCGTAAACATATAATGTTGGAAAACAAATTGATCTCAAAACTCACTCTCAAGTGATTTATAGATTCTTGCTAAAAATTGTAAACAAAATTGAGCCAGCTATCTTGACATGCTGATATATTGTGACATGATCTAAGAAAACATTTGAATGAACAGATGTTTACAAATGGAATGAGTGAGAGCGTTTCTTCGGAGGTTTGCTTAAAAGATGTATCACCTAAAGCGTTCAAGATTATGATCGACTACTTCTACAATGGGGGATTCAAGTTGGAAAATACGGTTGATAGTAATATCTTGCTACTTGAGCTTCTTCTATTGGCAGATCAATTTGGGGTTTCTCTCCTTCACCAGGACTGCTGCAAAACACTTTTAGAGCGGCTTTCAGAGGTAGTTCTAATGATCCCTTTTTAGCGTTTAATAATGTTTTAATTAAAGTCTATGATACTTTTTCTCTTAATATTTTGTTTGATTACCATTGTTTTGAAGTGTTACTCTAAAAGTACGGGGAAGTGCGGATTCGGACTTGTGAGAACAAAGAGATCGATTTTATAATGATGAATTATAAAATATTAATTACTCTTGTCTATATATTATATGCAGGGATGGAATTCAACTTTTGGATGAAGGTCTTACAACAACAGTTTTTGTATTATGCACAAGTTTAAATGGACAAGGAAGAAGACACTTTTGGCCAAGTAATTGAATTATTGTTTCTATATCTAACCATCATACTTTGTTGCAGGGTTCGGTATGCCTAATTCTTCAAGTTATCCCCTCGATCCCTTCATGTAAGCTTATAGAAGAAACATGTGAAAGGATATTTACAATGCACTTTGATTACTGTACAACGGCTAGTACCGACTTCGTGTTGCTAGATGACTCAACTTTCTCTAACATTTTACAGGTGGGTTCTAATTTTCAACCATTATTTTCCATGTTTCGATAAGATAATGGTTACAATACTTATTGGTTACAATAGTCTTTTTATATCGTCTTGAGTATATGGTACCATCAACTATTAATGGCATGGGAGTATGGGACCTATGCCTTCTTGATGACATGGGTCCCATGCCCTCTCATTGACATGGCGAAGACTAAAATGTCGCTTTCCCATAGGATAAAGCCACATACTATTCAGAAAATCTGATTGGTTTGTAGTACTAAATGATCAAGATGGCATAGCACAACCACTGTCAAAAATGATTCTCCCAGTGTTGTTGGTAATTATGGTGGGCAAAACCTCTTCATTTTTCTTTACATTTTTCCTCATAAAATGGTAATCCTGTGTCTATCAAGTCCCTTGTGTAGATTTTAAGCCATGGAATCATGTAAAATATAATTTCATGTTGGTATGTTATATAAGAAACCAAACCTTGGGAGTCACTGTATTTTTAAGACTGTGGGATGCTTCTCTAGCTCTTGAGAAACAAACATGTCTTTATAGTGAAGCATGGGTTTTGCAGCATCCAGATTTGACGGTAACTTCTGAAGAGAGAGTTCTTAATGCCATCTTAATCTGGGGTTTGCAACCGAGGGAATTATCGAGTTGGGAGGTAGTAGACAGCATGCTTTCTACTACAACACCAGAAGATCTTTTTGGGGCAAGGCTTCGGTCATTAAATGTCTTGCTATCTCTAGTTCGCTTTCCGTTGTTGCCGTTGTTATTGCTTAGGAAGGTATGTTAATAGCTATGCAGCAAAATGATGTAAATCTTGAGGTTTTTCATTATTTTTGAGTGTTTTGCTTTTTGTTCTTTTAATGATTTAATCTTTCACATATTGCTACCAATGGGATTGTCTTAATTTTGGCAATGACACCTTATATTGTGATTTCAGATGGAGACTAGTAATCTAAGCATTCAGATCCCATCTTTTTGTCGTCTGGTGAGTTGTTGATCTTTTGTTATCCAACGCTCTACATGCATAATCATCGTCATATGCGTGACAAAACTAAGCGGGTTAGATGAACGGCCAATTTTTTTTTGGGTTGGGGGGAGTAAAAAATGGGTAAATCTTTTGGAGGGGTCAGGCTCGCTGGGTTCGCCAGCAACCAATGGAAGAATCAATAAATGGCAAATAGGCAGCTTCATATAAAATGGGACGGGCAGGGGAACTTTTCAGCATGTTTATGTGTCTATTTGAGTTACATTTTATTGATAAATTAGTAGAACTTAGCAAAAAAGAATTGGGTAAAAAGAGGTTGAATGGTTTAGAAGTCGGGCAAAGTATACCCACGTGTTTGCAACCTTCCTAAGCTGTACTTGTGTTATTCCAAAAAAGAGGTTGGATCATTATTTTAAGAAATATTTATTGTAATGTATTGAATTGTCAAACATCATTAGTGTTTAGTAGTTCTTTCTATTGACTTTCCAATATGAACATTTACCAGGTGAAAGAGGCCATTAGTTTCTTGGAAGTGGGTTTGCCGATTTCGGGGGGTGATCCGAAGTATGTTTGAAAACTTGTGTTTATAACACAATGCCCATGTGTATTTTTGTACCGTTGAATAGTTATCAGTTCTTGTATTGAGATACTTGATGTCCCGATTGTTTAAGGTTCCAACATAGGCAATCAAGTTTTAAGGAGCTCCAATACATACGTGATGGGGATAGCAATGGAGTTTTGTATTACGTGGGCACATCACATGGGAAACACCAATGGGTTAATCCTGTTCTAGCTAAGGTAAGCAAAAATTTTCATTAATAAAAATGGCTCCTCAAGGCTCCTCGGTTTTCCCAAGGAAGTCTCTGTACGTTGACCATTTAAAATATATTTTCAGAAAATCAGCATTACAGCTAGCAATCCTAGTTCAAGATACACAGATCCTAAGGTCTTGGCTTCAAGAACTTACCAGGTATGAAATCATTATAGTCTTTTTGGTCACTAACTCACAAAGCAAACCAATAGAATAGTTTGTTAACCATAGGTAATCTTGAAACAGGGAACTTCTTTCGCTGGGCCCCGCATCGAGGACGGGAAGAACTGTTCATGGTGGATGATTGACCTTGGCCTTGATCACCAGGTTTATAATACACTTCCAGAAGTTTCCTTATAATCCTTAACTAAAAGATATACCCATGTCATATGACATAGGATTCATGCACGATGAAACTAATATTTAATTTTCTGATCCAAAACAGCTCATGTGCAACTATTACACATTGAGACAAGATGGATCGAAGGCTTTCATGAGACACTGGGATTTTCAGGTACTTTCTAGTGGTTTTTCAGGTACAAGCTATAAGTATGCATGCAGTTTTTTAGTTTTTGGTTGGCTGAACATTTTTCTGATCCCCGAAAAGAGATTCATTGTGGATAGTGAAGTCAATTGGTCTATTGTCAATCCTTATAGTTTATGGAATTTAATACTTTGTAGTAGATTATCATAAAAATAATCTTTACTATGATTATCTTTTTCTTTGTAAAGTTAATTTAAAAAAGCTAACCTTTTTAATGTTAAAAAGGAGATTATTTGACCTCCAAAGTTGAAAGAATGCAGTTTGCAATAGTTGTGATAACATGTATATTTTGAACTCCCAGGGTTCATGCGATGGTAAAAGTTGGACAAACTTGAGGGTACATGAGAATGACCAAACACTAAGCAAACCCGGACAATTTGCTTCGTGGGCAGTAACCGGTCCAAATGCACTTCTCCCTTTTAGATACTTCAGAGTGGCTCTGATGGGTCCCACAACGGACGATATGAACCCTTGGACGCTCTGCATTTGCTACCTGGAACTCTACGGTTATTTCCATTGACTCGAGTCTTTGTTGTAACCAGTATCGTTCTTTTTTTGCAGAATTGTAGCTAGTTCATTTTAGAATAGAAGAGGATGCATGCATGCATGCTGTGTATTGTACCATTGTGTGTTGCTGTGTTGTGAATCTTTTGCATTGCAAGAGCCTTTTACTTTGAGTGAATGACACAAGTTCTTTGTTTTCTTTTCTTTTCTTGTCAGGTGAGTGAAGGTAACAAAATATTTGATTTTTGGTGATGTTATATATAAATTTATTCCACTAAAAAACTTATTCAAGTAAATAAATTATTATCAAACCAAACGAAGACTAGAGTAGAGAATTGTTTCAAGTTCCGAGCTAACCAGATGAGATATAGTGATATCCACTTGATCACCGATCACCAGGGCTTTCGATGAATAGGAATCGATCCATCACCTTCAAATTCAGTAAGATCCATAAGCAAAATCTGCGTTAGAAAAGAAGATCCCCACCAAGAGAAATTGCTAGAATTTAAGCTCTTGAACTATTTGGCAGCAATGGAAACAATGATCCAGCGGCATCACATGAAGAGCGTAATACTGAAGGCAGATCTATGCCTCTTTTAGCAAGAGCCACACGATCTGGAACGCGACAAAGCCGAAGTCTCGCATAGGAACACACAATTTTGATCCATCCAAAAGCTTGCTAAAGATCCATCCGCTATCTTGATAGCAAATGAATCCACGAAATTTATATCAAAATTCTCAACATCCCTTATTGTTTTTACAATTTTTTTCCCATGTATCACTAAATTAACAAATAGATCCCTCCCAGCTGTAAAAAAAATTTAGGTACAAAAATGAACTTGAAAATTTCCTTAGATGTTCTAGTGATCGTGTATTTCACTTTTCGTAACAACAATATGGCCCAACCGGTATCTATATTCTAAATTTTGTTATGGGATAATACATAAGAAAAATGTGTTGGTTTCTAACTGATTGAATTCGTTTGTATATATAGATTGCCTTTCCAACTAAATCAAGTGGGTTAGATCGGTTAATATACAATTGAACCGAGTAAAGCGGTTGAAACCACCGCCCAAAGGCGTAAAGAAGCAGCACAACAACAACAACACTATCTTAACAGCGTCAAAGCTTTTAAGCCAGAAGCACTATCAGTGCCAAAATTGTTAAGTTTTCTTGCTGCATACAAAGTTAACACGTCAAGAAGGAACTTCTTACATCAAACTACTTTAAAAATTTAGCGGAACAACCGTTAGGGCCTCTGTCCTTTGGACCCCGCAAGGGGGCGACCCTTGCTTTAATACCTGGATTTTGACTTTGATCAAACTTATACGAGTGTGCACTCTGCACCGTTCAATTTCCAACCAAAGCTAATAAAACATGCTAAAAAGTTACACTAAAATAATAACACCAACGTTAACCACCCTTTGAGCCATACTTGTTTTTATTTATCCTATCGCATATCGAGTTTGACTCCACGCTAAATCTCCACCACCATTTAGCAAGAACTGAAGAACATCCACTTAGTCCTTTCTAAGCTTCCTATATAGCCCCCTTATAGAACAAGGCCCCCAACACCGTTTCCCATTTCACAATAGACTTTGATGAGAGTAAGACAACCTTCAAAGGAAAGAGACTTTGATTTCCACGTCGAGACTTTCTCTTTGAACATTCTTATCGTTGGTTCCCAACATACCACTTTTGGCATCTTGCAAACAATTGGGATTTCCTGGCAAACCATCGGTAAGTTCCTCCGTCAACAACCCAAGTAGTTAGTTATACTTCATACTTCCAATTTTCCATCTGCAAGTTCTTTTTCAAACCTGAAGCCAATTAAAAACATTGATTCTATTCCAATTCTCAAAAAATATTAAGTGATCCGCAAATTGTAAATGTGAAATAGTTATCACTTTGTGGTGGCCTTTTAGAAATTTTCATTTAGATCATACATTGTTTACATTTTAATTTTTTTTTATATATTTTTTTGAATAAAAGTATGATTATTATATTATCTATTAAACGGTTAAACCCGTCTATATAATATGTTTTTTTAAAATAAAAATTGTTGCATTTTAAAGAAAAAAAGTTACTTGTCTTCTCATTCAAAGTTGAAAGTGAAACCTAAACAAAAAGAGCATTGAATGAAAGAAAATCCCTCTCCTAAAAACAAAGTGATTCACCTCGTATCTTCACTATCTAAAAGCTTTGTCAAATACCCTTTTGATTTTCAACTTCTTTGGCAGAAGACAATTACCATACGGGTATCTTTCATCTCTTTCTGTATTTCAAAAGTTGAAATCGAGGCTTGAAGTTTTACGGGTTTTGATGTGCAAATGGCGGAACAGCAGAATAAGAACAAGTACAGTATAATAGTCCCAACTTACAATGAACGACTCAACATCGCTCTCATCGTCTT
>JAANYP010004926.1:138172-169838 GCA_020465985.1 Centrapalus pauciflorus | reverse complement strand
TCTGCCCACAGCAGCTTCCAGCAGCAATGTATTTAGCTTCAGCAGTAGAAGTAAACACTGAGTTCTGCTTCTTGCTACACCAACTAATCAACTTACCACCAAGGAGTTGACATCCACCTGTTGTGCTTTTCCTGTCTAGCCTGCAGCCTGCAAAATCAGAATCTGAATAACCTGTTAGTTCAAGACTTGAGTCTTTAGGATACCAAAGACCCAAACCTGGTGTACCCTTTAGGTATCTGAAGATTCTTTTAACAGCAGCTAGATGAGATTCCTTTGGATCAGCTTGGAACCTAGCACACAGACGGGTAGCAAACATAATATCAGGTCTACTAGCAGTTAAGTATAGCAAGCTCCCAATCATGCCTCTGTAAGCTGTTACTGAAACAGCTTTGCCACTGGCATCAGCATCCAATTTTACATTGGTTGCCATTGGGGTTTTAATAGGAGAACTTTGATCAAATTTGAACTTTTTCAAAAGATCTAACGTGTACTTTCTTTGATTTATAAAAATTGCAGTTGAGGTTTGTTTAACCTGTAATCCTAAAAAGAAAGTTAGTTCTCCCATCATACTCATTTCATACTTGGATTTCATGAGTAATGAAAAATTTTTGCACAACTGCTCATTAGTAGAACCAAATATTATGTCATCCACATAAATTTGAACAAGCATAATATCAGACTTCACCTTCTTTATGAATAGTGTGGTATGCACTTTACCTCTGGAATACCCATTGCTCATAAGGAAATCAGTAAGAGTGTCATACCAGGCTCTAGGGGCTTGTTTGAGACCATAGAGAGCTTTGTCCAACTTATAGACAAAACCTGGGTTTTGTTCATTTTTAAAACCTGGAGGCTGCTTGACATAAAATTCTTCTTGCAGCTTCCCATTCAAAAATGCACTCTTCACATCCATTTGAAATACCTTAATGCTCTTATGAGCAGCGTAGGCTAGATACAAACGAATTGCTTCTAGCCTGGCCACAGGAGCAAATGTTTCATCATAATCAATTCCTTCCTCCTGTCCGTAGCCCTGAGCAACCAGTCTAGCCTTATTTCTAATGACATGACCTTGCTCAATCATCTTATTCCTGAAAACCCATTTTGTGCCAATTATGGTTTTACCTTTAGAAGCAGGGACCAGCTTCCATACCTTGTTTCTCTCAAACTGATTGAGCTCTTCTTGCATGGCAGTGATCCAATTGGCATATTTTAGTGCTTCATCCACCTTCTTTGGCTCCATCAATGAAACAAAACTAGAGAACATACAAAAGTTCCCTAAGCTGTCCCACCGTGTTTGTACCCCTTTGTTGATGTCACCAATTATTTGATCATTGGGGTGACACCTGATCCACTTAGGATCATTTTTCAATGATGATTCACCTGAGTTGTTAACATCTTCAGCAGGTCCTGTTGAACAGCTCTTAAGATTTTCAGACACACTGTTGTCTTGAGCCTGTTCACTTGTTGAACATGTCTGACCACTGTTGAACATATCAGCAGTAGAACTAGGAAAATCAGCATTGATAGGTTCAGGACATGCAGTTGTAATTAAGTCAGTACACTTATTCACACAGGGTGTATTGGCATAATCATCATCATGCCCATCATGATTAACAGGTTCCACACTGGGTGTGGTGGAAGCTTTTGAGTCCTCTTCATTGTTTAAATGCATCAGATCATCAAAGTTAAGCTCTCCTGAAACTGATTCAGGAACAACTTTGGTGGAAGCATTCTTGGACTCTTCAAAGGTGACATTGATAGATTCATATATCACCTTTCTTTTGTTGTTGTACACTCTGTAGGCTTTGGAGATAGTAGAGTAGCCAACAAACACACCTTCATCAGCTTTTGGTTCAAACTTTGACAGTTGATCCCTTTGATTCAGAATGAAACAGGGACACCCAAACACATGGAAGTAACTGACATTTGGCTTCCTCCCTTTGAGCAACTCATAGGGAGTCTTGTTGAACCTTTTCACCACTAAGGATCTGTTTTGGGTGAAGCAGGCAGTGTTAACAGCTTCAGCCCAGAATGATGAAGGTAAACCAGATGCACACAGCATGGTTCTAGCAGCTTCAATGAGAGTTCGGTTTCTCCTTTCAGCAACTCCATTTTGTTGTGGAGTTCTTACAGCTGAAAAGTTTTGAGTGATTCCTTTCTCTTCACAGAAGTCTTCAAGAGTACTGTTTCTGAATTTAGTACCATGATCACTTCTAAACTGCTTCACTTGGGCAGAGTTCAGCATTTCCATCTTTTTCACAAATCCAATAATTTCTTAAGCAGCCTCTCCTTTGCTCTTCAGAAAGATCACCCATGTGTACCTGGAGAACTCATCAACCATTACTAGAGTGTATCTTCTTCCTCCTAAACTTGGGACATTTACAGGTCCAAACAAGTCCATGTGGATTAAGAAGAGTGGAGTATCAATAGAGAAATTATGTTTGGATTTAAAAGATGTTTTTCTCTGCTTGCCTTTCTCACAAGCAGTGCAGAGTTTATCCTTAACAAAGGTCATAGAAGGCAAACCTGTCACTAACTCTTTCTTATAGAGTTTGTTGATGTTCTTGAAGTTCAGATGTGACAGGGCCTTTTGTGCCATAACCAGTTTAAGTCTGGCATTTGTTCTTTGTGAGAAAGCAGTTTCAAGTTTGTGAATCAGCAGATTGCCATGTCCACAACAAAAACAAAAACTCAAGCTGCTCAGTTCATTGCCTGTCAAGAATTCAAGCTACTCACAGTTTTCATTAACAGGAAAGATTGCTGATTCTTCAGAAAGATATCTACACGAAGATTCCAAGCATATCTACTATCAGAGAAGTCAATAGTCTCAAGGGAAACAAGTCCAAAAGCAATATAAATAGAACAGAATATTGTATAGGAAGTTCATTAGAAGTTTTCTGCATATTTTGAGTCTGTAATTGCTTTATTGTTTAAGTTTTCTTAAGCCTCTAAGGTTGTAAAACCCTAAGAACAGTCTGTGTTCTTCGTCTAATCAAAACAGATTAGAGGTGATTGTAATCATTGAATTCAGCAATACAAACAGTCTTGATTACTTCTTATGTTTTATGCTTCATTGGTTCTGAAAGTTTTTTTGTTAAAATAATTAAGTGTTATTCCGCAAACTTCTTAATTAAACTTTGATTCAAAGCAAGATTATTGATTTATACTCTGATAAATTTCAAATCAGTTAATCTTGGTTATTCATATTTTAGATCCTGTCAAGTGGTATCAGAGCCACAGGTCGTTCTTTGTTTTTCAAAGTCGAAAACTTTCTTCAAAATTTTTAATCTTTTACAATGGAATTTGAAAATAGCAGCAGTGGATCTGGGCAAGGACTCAAAGTGCCTATGCTCAAGCCCACTGAGTTTGAGATGTGGAAACTCAGGATTCAACAGCATATTTAATTCATTGATTATGCCATATGGGAAGCTGTTGAATTCCCTCCTGTAGTTGATCCAGAACTTGATGATGAGGGAAAACCAGTCAAAACTCCTCCAAAAACTGAAATTGAAAGGAAGGCTAGAATGAATGAAGTGAAAGCACTCACACTATTACAAATAGCCATTCCTAATGCTTATCAACATCAGTTCAAAAAGTTTTATACTGCTCACTCTCTTTGGAATGCCTTAGAGAAGAGGTTTGCTGGTAATGCAAGTACCAAAAGAAATCAAAAAGACCTCTTGAAACAGCAGTATGAAAACTTTTCTGGTGGCAAAAATGAAAACCTCACTCAAATCTTTGACAGGTTTAACAAACTGATAAGTGAACTGGAAAGTGCAAAGGTCAATCTGGATCAAGATGAAGTCAACAGAAAGTTTCTCAGATCTCTTGGAGAAGAATGGACAGTCTATGCTGCACAGTGGAGAACAATAGACACACTTGATGAGATAGAATTGGATGATCTGTATAACAGTTTAAGAGTGTTTGAGACTGAGATTGATGCTAAAAAGAAATCCTTTTCTTATAATCACAATACTGCTCTTCTGTCTTCTGAAAAATCTAATAACTGTGATTCTTTTTCAGGTGGTGATGGCAATTCTGCTGAAACTCATTATGAAGCTTTTGTTGCCAATGATGGATTATTTTCTCTAAATGTTGAAGACTTGGAACAAATTCATCCAGATGATCTTGAAGAGATGGATTTAAAGTGGCAACATGCAATGCTGACCATGAGAGCCAAAAGATTTCTGAAAAGAACTGGTAGGACCAACTTTCAAGCCAAAACAGAAGGCAAACCATCTTTTGATAAATCAAAAGTGGAATGCTATAAATGCCATAAGCTTGGTCACTTTGCCAGAGAATGTAGATCTCAAGGTCAACAGCCATCAAGGACTTCACAGCCCATCCAAGCGTCCTCATCAACAGCACTTGTCTCTCAGGAAGACAATGTGTTTGACTGGAGTGATCAGACAGAGGAAGAATTTCAAAATCAAGCACTTATGGCAGAAACATCAAATGTCTCCTCCACTGAACTACCATCTGAGGTAAATTCTAAACTCTGCTCTCAATCATGCAAAAATATGGTTAAAAAGTACAGAGATCATAATGAGAGCATGTGCAAAACTCTAGCTAAGATGGAAGAAAGGAGATATGAATATATGCAAGCCATACAAGATCTGGAAAAACAGATCAATGATTATAAGCATAATGAGATTCAAATGGGGTATGATAGAAACTATCATGAATGGGAGAAAAAGGAACTCAATAAGAAAATAGAATCTCTGAATAAAAAGGTAGAAGAAACTGAACAGAAGGTGTTAGAGGCTAATGAGAAACTGGAATCTGTTAACATAGATCTAGGTACCTTCAAGTTAGCAAATCAAAAGCTAGAACACCTAATGGAAGTTCAATTCAAAGATAGAGTCAAATCTCAGGTCAATCCCAAATAAGGAATAGGATACAGAGCTACTCCACCTCCATATAATAACAAGTACATTCATCCAATGAGTGAAGTTGCTGATAGACTTGTTAATGAACCACTAGATGAGTCTATGACTATTGTAGATCCTATCCTTGATAACAGTCCTGAATTAAAAGAAGAAAAGAGTCAAAATAGAGACTGTGACACAAAGAGTGCACCCATAGAAGTCCAAGTTCCCAGTAAGAAAGGAAAAGAGAAGATGAGTGTATGCAATGCTACTCCACAAGTTTCTGTACATTCTAACTGTAACACTGCATCTTCATCAAAAGGAACTAAAAGAGGTAAAACTGTTTCTATCTGCACATGCCAAAAGCATGGTGTTCAAAAGTTTCCTAAACAACAGCAGGTAAGAGGAAACCAGAGAAACAAGAACCAGAAATTGACAGAAAAGTCTGGTGTTCCAATTCAAACTGTCAAAAGATGCTTTCACTGTGGAAGGAAGAATCACTTAGCCAAGGATTGTTTTTACAAACCAGCTGTTGCAAAACAGACTGTGCATCACACAAAATCAAATCCTAATCAGGCAAAGCACTCAAAAGTGAAACCTTCCACAGCAGCTACAAAGAAAACAGTTGATCACAGATTCTCAAAAGTTAATAAAAAAACAGTCCACACATCAAAAACAAGTTTTAAACAAATGTGGTGTGTCAAGGACAAATCTGTTGCTCAAACTGCTAATGCAAAAGATCAGACTGCTAAGTCAAAATCTGATGCTGTTAGTGCAAAAACTGAAACTGTTAGCACTACAAACACAGCTCAAGCTGCTGGGCATCAATCTGGAGCTGCTAGTGAATCATCTGAGACTGTCAGAAGAAAAGATGATCAAAATAGTTGGATACCTCATATTATCACTAAATACTCTCCAAAGACTCCATCAGTAGATCTCACCAAATATAAGAAGTCAAAAACAGTTTTTAGTTATGTCAATGTACAAGGCCAACCCAAAACCAATTTGGTTTGGGTTTACTCCACTACTAACTAAGCTGTTATTTGTGCAGGGCAACCACAGGTCTCCTCGTAGAACAAGATGGCATCTGGACAGTGGATGCTCTAGGCACATGACAGGCAATTCTGAATGCTTGTCAAATTTCAAAGGTTTTGATGGAGGTTTTGTAGCATTTGGACGCAACTCAAAAGGAGGTAAGGTTACAGGTAAAGGTACTGTTAATGCAGGAAACATGACATTCCATGATGTTCTGTATGTTGAACAGCTTAAGTACAATCTATTGAGTGTCTCTCAAATCTGTGACAAACAAAACATTGTTCTGTTCACAGATTCTGAGTGCATTGTTCTTTCAAAGGATTTCAAAATTCCTGAAAATCTTGTTTTACTTAGAACACCAAGAAAGGACAATGTTTACTGCCTGGACACAGCTCTCTTGACTAAATCAAATACTTTAAGCTGTTTAATATCCAAAGCATCATCAAATGAGTCTGCTCTTTGGCATAGAAGGATGTGTCACATGAACTTCAAGTCCATGAATGATTTAGTTAAAAAGAATCTGGTCAGAGGATTACCACAAAAGGAGTTCATTTGTGATGATCATTGTGTAGCATGTCTTAAAGGTAAGCAACACAAAACTTCTCATAAGGCCAAAAGAAGTAAATTCAATCTCATCTGTTCTTCAGTTGTTACATATGGATCTATTTGGTCCAACATCTGTTTTGAGTTTGAATAAAAGGGCATACTGTTTAGTCATTGTTGATGATTTCACCAGATTTACTTAGGTTTACTTTCTTAGGTCCAAAGATGAAACTGCTGAGCTAGTTAAGTCTTTTATCCTTAAGATAGAAAACCAATCCAATTCCAAAGTTAAGGTGATAAGATCAGACAATGGAACTGAATTTAAAAAATCAAATTCTAAACAGTTTCTGTGAGTCCAAAGGCATTGCTAGACAATATAGTGCACCAAGAACACCACAACAAAATGGTGTAGCTGAAAGAAAGAATAGAACATTAATTGAGGCTGCTAGAACAATGCTAGCTGATTCAAATCTGCCAATGACTTTCTGGGCAGAAGCTGTTAATACAGCCTGTTATGTTCTAAATAGGGTTCAAGTTGTCCAATCTCAAGGAAAAACTCCCTATGAGTTATTCCATAACAGAAGTCCCCTAATACCTTTCTTCAAGCCTTTTGGATGCCCATGTACTATTCTTCACACTAAGACTCACTTAGGGAAGTTTGAGAGTAAGGCTGAAGAAGGATTCTTTGTAGGATACTCAATTCAAAGCAAAGCCTATAGAGTATACAACAGTGTGTCTAAAACAATTGAAGAAAGTGCAAATGTTGAATTTAATGAAAATACTGCTAATATCAAAGGCACTGGTCCTGATTGGTTGTTTGATTTAGATTCACTAACAAATTCTCTGAGCTTTGTTGAGTATACTGCAGAAGCTGATGCATACAGGGTTGAAGCTGCTAACACAAATTCTCATGCTGCCAATACAATTTCTCATGCTGTTGGCACAAAGTCTCAGACTGCTGCAGATTCAACAAGTTGGGATGATTTCACCACTCTACCACTTCTGTCTTGTGATCCTCCAGGGGTCCTGAATGATGCAAATCCAGACACTGAAGTGCCATTCTCAAGCCCTGACAGCACAGCTCCAACACAACAGGAAACAGTCCCAGATTCAAGTCAAGTTGTTTCAGAAACTGAACCACTCACTGGTTCTGATGGAGATGATACAAACCTTGGAACTTCCTTTCAAACAGAGAGAGAGCCCACACTAAGAGTTCACAAGTATCACCCTCTCAATCAAATACTGGGTGATCCAAGCACTCCTGTTCAAACAAGGAAGATGGTTCACAATGAGACTGCTGCTGCTGAACAAGCAGTTACTGAATTCAGTCTAGCTGCTTTTGAACATGCCTGTTTCATGTCTCAATTGGAACCTAAAAAGGCATCAGAAGCATTAAAAGATTCATCCTGGATTGAAGCTATGCAAGAAGAGCTTTTACAGTTCAAAATTCAGAATGTATGGACTCTGGTGGATCTTCCTAAAGGTAAGAGAGCAATAGGTACAAGATGGGTGTTCAGAAACAAGAGAGGGATAGTCATCAAGAACAAAGCAAGACTAGTAGCACAAGGGTACACTCAAGAAGAAGGAATAGGTTATGATGATGTCTTTGCTCCAGTAGCAAGAATTGAAGCCATCAGACTATTTCTAGCATATGCAAGTTTCAAAGGCTTCAAAGTGTATCAAATGGATGTTAAGTCTGCTTTCTTGTATGGGACAATTGAAGAGGAAGTGTATGTGTGTCAACCTCCTGGTTTTGAAGACTACAAGTATCCAGACAGGGTGTACAAGCTAGACAAAGCTCTCTATGGTCTTCACCAAGCCCCCAGAGCATGGTATGACACACTGTCATCATATCTTCTACAGAATGGATTCAAGAGAGGCACTCTGGACAAAACACTCTTCACTAAGACCATCAAAGCTGAGATTCTACTTGTCCAAATCTATGTTGATGACATCATCTTTGGCTCAACTAATGACAGTTTGTGCAAAGAATTTGAGGCCCTAATGCACAAAAAGTTTCAAATGAGTTCAATGGGGGAACTCACATTCTTTCTAGGGCTGCAGGTTAAACAGAAGCCTACTGGTCTATTCATAAGTCAATCAAAGTATGTCAAAGACATACTGGAAAAGTTTGGCTATCAAGACACAAAGGTTGCAAGCACTCCAATGGATCCTCATAAACAGCTCCATACAGACAAAGATGGCATAGATGTGGACATTCATCTATACAGATCCCTTATAGGATCTCTCATGTATCTAACATCTTCTAGACCTGATATAATGTTTGCTGTCTGTGTGTGTGCTAGGTTTCAATGCTCTCCAAAGGATTCTCACTTGGTTGCTGTTAAGAGAATCTTCAGATACCTTAAAGGCCAACCACATTTAGGCCTATGGTATCCTAAAGACTCTCCTTTTGAACTAACTGCTTATTCTGACAGTGACTATGGTGGTTGCAACATTGACAGGAAATCCACAACTGGTGGATGTCAATACTTAGGAGCAAGACTGGTCTCTTGGCAATGCAAAAAGCAAACAACTGTCTCCACATCATCCACTGAAGCAGAATACGTAGCAGCTGCAAGCTGCTGCTCCCAGGTAATGTGGATTCAAAATCAGCTAAGAGACTATGGTATGAATTTCTTATCCACTCCTATTTATATTGACAATTCAAGTGCAATTAGCATTGTGCAAAACCCAGTGAAATTCCCAAAAACCAAGCATATAGAAATCAGGTTTCACTTCATCAGAGATTGTAATGAAAAGAAATTAATCCAAGTTACCAAAATACATACAGATGATCAGCTAGCTGATCTATTTACAAAACCTTTTGATGTGGGAAGGTTCACTTTCTTAATATCAAATATTGGTATGGTAAACATGGATTAATTGGATTTCATTATTATCGACTCAGTATGCTAATTTAAGGGGGAGACACTGTTACATTGAAAAGTTGCACAATTTTACACTAACAGCATGAGTATTTTCTCATGCTGCTAGTTCATTTTCTCGGACTGCTAGTTATTTTCACTTGATCTGTCAAAGTGTGCAGGGTATTTGGGTAATTTTTCAAATGTGTGCGCGGGACCCAACCTTTTCGAAACCTTTAAAGGTCCCAGTTTCGTTCAGTTGTAACTACCAGTTACATATTCTTCTTCCACGGCCTTCTACTTTCTCTCTGAACGAATCACACATTCTTCTTTCAAACCCTACAACCATCATTTGTTCATCCATGGAGTTCGTAAAAGAGCATAACTGCCTCCCATACGCCCTAAAACACTCTGAACTTCAACCGTTTCATACAATGATGGATTTCCTCAGGCACTCCCATATTCATTATGCCCTAACCATAAACCCTACTATATACATCTCCCATATAGAACAGTTTTGGAACCATACATCTGTTCAAACCATCAATGGAGTGCCTACCCTCCTTTCCAAGATTGATGGAACTACTATCCATATCACTGAGGAATCCATCAGACGTCACTTGCATCTTCAAGATTCCTCAGGTATAACCGACCTATCCCTTCAAGCTTTACATTTTGGTCTTCAAAACATTGGTTATAGGGGCCTTGCTGATTCTTTTACTTTTCTTAAGGCACATTTTTCTCCTAAATGGAAATACCTTGTGCACATTATTCAGCAATGTTTAAGCCCCAAAAGAACTGGTTGGTCTGTGTTTTCTTCAAATATTGCCACTGCCTTAGTGTGTTTTTCTACTGGCCAACAGTTCAATTTTTCAAACATGATTTTTCAGGGGATGTTAAGGCATCATTCCCTAAAGAATGGGAAATTTTTGATGTATCCTAGGTTTTTGGCAGAAATAATTGCACACACCTGCACCACTCCACATTTACATAAACGGATACATGTTTCCCATAGGCACTCATTGTCTTCAATCAAAAGGCTGATAAAGCCAAGTGCCAATTTTGTCAGTGTAGATGTTCCATTGCCCTCTGCAATGATGAACATCATTTCAGGAAACAGAGGAGAGGGTCTTGAGCAGGCTCAGCCTAACATTACTGCTACAACCCCAAGACCCCAACCCACTCCTCATGATACAAATATTCACTCTGATCCTTTTGTACAGCCAACACGCCCACTCAGATACCTATACAAAAGAAAAAGGGGACCAGGAGCTCCTTCCTCCTCCTCCCATCAGCAAGAGCCATATATCCCTGTGCATGAGGATACTCCTGCACAGCATATCCAAAGGGAACCAGTTGAGGACACTCCCATCCTCTCTCAGGAGGTGAACATCTCTTCAGAGATGATTCATATGGGTTCTGTGGTTGGCACTACTGATGTCTCTGCAAAAGAGGCACAGGACAGTGCCAACATAGCTAAGACCACGCCCATGGCAACAGCAAGTGTGCAAACACAAGCTGGAAGTCCCCAGAACCAAGAAAAGAGGGGCCCAGAAGTTTCTACTTCTGGTTTCAATGTCAGTGATAGATCACAAGCACCTCAGGTGTTCTCTGATCTTGAGGCTAGTCTGCAACAAATGCTTTTAACGGATCCCAGGCTCAAACCTGTTGTAGCCATGTTGGACTATCAAATGTCCATCGTTGCTGCACAGGGAGCCCAAATTTTTGCTCTCAAGCAGGCAGAAGCTGCTCAGAATAAGAGAATGGATTATCTTCACAGAGGCTTCACTCTCTGTGGAAATAAAATTGTGAAATTAGAGCAGATGATTCAAACCCAAGGGGCAAAGGTTGTAGGTCCTTCTGACCAAACCAATGCTTCCAAAAAGGGGGAGAATCAGGAGGTCCCAACAACAGTCCAAGCAGCACCAACAGTCCCAGTTTCTAGGCTAGCAGTCCCAACAGCTTCTCAAGCTGTTAGCCTAGAAACTCAAGCTGCTCCTTCAAAAGTCACTGGAGTTGTGATCAGAGAAGGAATTCAAGCTGCAACAAGCACAGTCCAAGCTACAACATCTGCTACAAAAGACAAAGGCAAGGGCATTCTCATAGAGTCTCCAAAGCATACATTTTCTTCAAAAGAAGCCCAAATTGCCTTTGATGCTGAAGTTGCCAGAAAAATAGCAGAAGAACAAGACAAAGAATTAGAGCAGCAAGCCCAAACCCCTATGGATGATGATGAAACTTTAGGTGATTACTTAAAGGGGTTTGTGGTTAAGCAAGGAGCAAGGAAGAGAAAGATGCCAACAGGGCACTCCAAGGCTGAGCATAGAAGATTTCTTATCAATTTTGCCTTTGCAGCTGGTATTCCGAAGAAAATGGCTCAGTCCATGGTTACTGAAAGGCTGCAGGAGATTCATGATAAGGAGATGGACAAAAGACAGAGAACAAAAGTCTCTCCAGAAGCTCAACCATCCCAAGAAGTCCAACCATCAACCCAATCAGTCCAAGCTGAAGCTGGTGCCAGTGCACCTGCTCCCTCTGATCAAGCAGTTATCTCTATTCCATCATCAGTTAAAAGGATTATCTTTGAGCAACATTTACAAAAGGCTATGGAGATAGAAAGGCTGATTGATCAGCATGACTTTACAAAGCCTCAAATCAACTACTGGTTTGCTAAGTCACTGGATGACCGTGACTTAAGAATAAAGTTTGTGATCAGAAGAGAGTCTGGACCTGAAGAGGAGTATGATACTTTTTGGCAGATAGTACAGAAGCTGACCAGAGAAGAATTAATAAAGATGTACCATATAGGGTCAGTTAAACAAGTAAGGTCTGCTCTTCCACAGGTCAACCAGCTCATTAAAGATCTAAGTACAGTGGTTGATCCTGATTTTGCAAGACAAGAGATAGAAGATGCTGAAAAGAAAGGGAAAAACATCAAGCAGATTGATCTGTTTGTCAAGTCAAAGACATTCAGAATCAAATTCACAGATGGGACTGGTATCTTCTTCAATTTTGAGTTTTATAATTTTTCAAAAGATATGCTACTGAAAATTAAGTCAGCTAGAATATCTTGTGACAAAGAAGAGTTGAAGAAAGAATTTTTGAAGGCTATAGATCATAAACTTACACAGTTGTGAGTTTTTGTAAGCCTTGGTTTGTAAATAACAGTTTACTTATTCATTTCCAATTCTTGTATAGAACTTAAAGTCTTGTGTAAAGAATTTAAGTTAGGGGGAGATTGTTGGTAAATAGTTTAAGTACATTCAAGCTGTTAGTTAGACTTCTCAGACTGTTAGTAGATTTTTCATGTAAATACAAAGTTCATGCTGCTAGTTGAAGAAACTCGAGCTGCCAGTGTAAAAGTTCAAGCTGCCAGAGCAAAACAACTCAAGCTGCTCAGTTCATGCTGTCAAGAGATTCAAGCTGCTCAACAGTTTCATAAACAGAAAGTGCTGATTTTCAGGAAAGATATCTACACGAAGATTCCAGCATATCTACTATCAGAGAAGTCATAGTCCTTCAAGGAAACAAGTCCAAAAAGCAATATAAATAGACAGAATATTGTATAGAAGTTCATAGAAGTTTTCTGCGTATTTTAGAGTCTGTAATTGCTTTATTGTTTAAGTTTTCATAAGCCTCTAAGGTTGTAAAACCCTAAGAACAGTCTGTGTTCTTCGTCTAATCAAAACAGATTAGAGGTGATTGTAATCATTGAATTCAGCAATACAAACAGTCTTGATTACTTCTTATGTTTTATGCTTCATTGGTTCTGAAAGTTTTTGTTAAAATAATTAAGTGTTATTCGGCAAACTTCTTAATTAAACTTTGATTCAAAGCAAGATTATTGATTTATACTCTGATAAATTTCAAATCAGTTAATCTTGGTTATTCATATTTTAGATCCTGTCACATATCCCTCAGTGGATCCCTGTACATTGTCACCAAATGTGACTTTTGGCCCTTTTTCAGGCCTGAGATCACTCAGCAATTCTTTACAACCTGTCATGTGCCCTGAGCAGCCACTGTCCAAGTACCAAACCTGGGAAGGTTGTTTTTCCTGCAGAGTGATAAGAGAAATATTAGTTATTTTTAGGGGAACTCATCACAGAGATGAGTTCCCCTACTTCATCAACATTTGTTGATGGACTTATAATATCCACACTAATATTCCCTATTTGAATGGAATCAGCTTGGATACCACTTTCATTGACTGAGATGTTTCCAACACTGCTTGTAACAACTGTGAGAGAACTATCAGGGTCAACAGGCCTCATGTCCTCAGATTAAGGACAGCCCTTGGCCAGATTGTCTTCTTCCCACATTTATAACATTTTCTCTTTTTAGGATTTTTGGAAGAAGAACTTTCAGAAACACATTCTGAGTTATTTTTGTTGATTCTGTTAGCAGGTTTAGCAAACTTATTACTATTTGATGAATCAACAGCTTGAGTGGATGGTTCAATAACCACAGCTTTGTCTGTCTCTTCTTTCCTCTTTTTAGGAGGACAGATGTCAAAGACAGGGAGCTTAATTGGCTTTTGAACTTCCACAGGTTTGGGTTGCCTTTGCCCCTACTGAGATGTGATTTATGCTGCCTATCAGCATAATCATTATTTCTGGTTTTGAAAAACTTATTCTCATTTAAAACCAGTTTACCACTACGATTAGAAAACTTATTAGAAATCACAGCAGGTTTGCTTTCAACATGAGACTTGCCCTTGTTGAAAATAGGCTGCTTAACTTTTGAAAACTTATTTTCAAAATGTTTAGCATCAAAAGGATTATCATGCCTTTTACCATCAGCTTTGGACCCAGAACCTGTTTTGTCAACAGGTTTAGTATTCACAGCTGCAGTTTGGACATGTTTTCCTTTCTTTTGCTTGTGTGAATCAGCAGAGCACTTAGCAAGCTGGTTTGATGGAGAACATACTCCAACACCAGCTTTTGAGCTAGGTTCACATGAGCTGTCAGTGTTTTTGAGGCCTGACAAACCTATTTGTTGAGATTAGTTTACCATTCACTTTTTGAATAAAAGTGTTTGGAAGCTCACCAAGAGTGGATAAATCTTCTTTCAGATTATTAATCTCAACAATGGAAGCTGCTGTGTCAAGATCCCCTCCAAGATAGGCTTGAATTTGTGCAGGGATCTGTTGACTTATACAATGGCTGACTTTTTGTGCAGATTGGCACCAAGAGTCAACTATCTTTTGAAGCTTAGCATGTTTTATATCTGTTTCTCTCTTTTCTTCCAGTAAAATAGAGTTGATGTGTTTTAATTCATCAAGCTCAGTTTCCAACTTATGGAAACTGTCCAGTTTATTGGAATTTGTTTTAAGATCACTTTTAAGCTTAGAGATTTCAGATAATAAAGCATCATGCTTCTCAATAGCAGCTTTCAAATCAACTAGCATATATTCAAACATTTTAATCTTTTCTTCAGAACTGTAAACCATAAAATTTTGTACCTTATACATCATTGTAGGATTCCAGTTCTCCAAGCTGCTGAAAGCTTCAGCTTCAGCCAGATCCTGTTTGAAACTGCTTGTTGATGGGACATCAGTGTTGGCCATCAGACATTGATTGTCTTCTTCATCAGATGATGAATCAGATTCCTCCCAATCACAAGTCTCTGCCATGAGTCCCTTTTGGCGGTTGGAACCCACTGAGTTTTCCAACTTCCTCAGCTTAGCCATGGCCATAAGGTACTTAACCCTATAACCATCATCCTTGTTTGTCTTGTGTGGTTTGGATGACTGACCAACAGCTTTTGACACACAGTCAGCAGCTATATGGCCAGTTTTGCCACATTTGGAGCACTCAGCCTTGGATTTATCAAATGCCTTCTTTTTGCCAGCACCTGAACTTCCTTGCAGCATGTTTCTTCCAAACCTTTTCTTGTTGAACCTTTTGACAAGCATAGCTATCATTTGCTCATCATCCTATTCAGCAAGATCTGCATTATCTTCCTCATCTGACATCTCCTCCTTATCATCATCCTGTTGATCAGGTTGAGTGAACACATCACTCACCTGATTCACAGGCTGTCTCACATTAGCCACAAAGGTTGCACCTCTTTTAGACATCTCCAAGGCATTTCTCTTCTGTTGCCTTGATTGTTCATCATTTAGTAAAGATCCATACAAGTTGACAAGATCCATACTTCTGATGGTACCTGAATTTCTTAAGATTGTTGAAAAGTAGTTCCATTCTTCAGGTAGGATGTCCAAAAACTTGTTCACCAGGGTAAGGCTGTCCTTAGTGATCCCAACAGCTTTGAGATCATTCACAAGAGCAGTAAACCTGGTGTAGGTTTCTGTGAGAGTCTCCTTTGGTTTTGCAAAGAAGAGTTCATACTGTCTAACAAGATTGTTAATCCTGTTATCCCATGTGATTGTGGGTCCATCATAGACGGTACACAAAGTATCCCACATCTCCTTTGCTGTCTTCCTTTTCTCAACCTGCTTGAACACATCATCAGGGAGAGAAATAACCAGGTTATTCCTGGCCTTTGCATCCAGAGCTACCAATCTCTTGTCTTCATCAGACCATTGAGCTTTAGCTTTCTCAAAGGTCCTGATTTCAGGAGCAGCTCCTTCAACCGCTGGAGTTATGGTAGTAACAGAGGTTGGCACATAGGGGCCCTCCATCACTATCTCTGGTAGTTGTACATCCAGATTCTCTAGATAGAGCATCATTCTGCACTTCCAGCCAGAGAAGTTTTGATGATTGAATTTTGGAGGTTTGCCCATAGAGCCATTGTCATAGTATGAGGAACCTGCAGCACTGTTGTCCATGGAAACTTGGGAGAATGAGAGATCTAGAAGGACACACACTCTAAACTGCTCTGATACCAGTTGTAGGTCCCGAGAGGTTCCCAAAGTATATAGCTTTAAGCTGTAGAGGGGGGTGAATACAACTATTTAAAAACTACACACTATTTTCTCAATGTTTGTATGTATTATCAACAAGTTGTTAATTACAAACAAGCTTGAATGCGGAAAGGTTCAAGCTGAGATGACAGATACAATAGTATGTTCACTAGTCTAAGACAGATTCAAACTAGTTTACAATGAATACACTCACTAAGAAGCACTCACTGTATTTACAAGACTCAGAGGGACAGCTTATGTAGAACAACTTAGACACAAAGAAACTGTATTACACAAGCAGACTTGCATGCATGAAAAACACACTTGCACGTTCACTCTTGGCTTCAGCACTTAGCTTTTTTTTGGCATAATCTTTCTGACCTTAGAAGCTTCCTTTTTTACTCACTCAGAGGATCTAAGGGAAGTTCTTCATTGGACGGAATGAAAAAGGAGAAGTCTTGTTGAAAAGACAACATAACCTTTTCTGCACTTTCTGAAAAGCAGACTTGTCTTCTTGTGTGCAGAACTTTTGTCTTTTCACTTTGTCTACTGTTGCATTGCCTTTAACTAAATAAGGAATGTCAACTTTGCGTCTTTCTTCCTTGTAAAGGCCTATTTTGATATAAGAAAAAGGTCTGTCACCCTTTTTCAAATAACCTTTTGTCTTCATGTAACAGAACAGCTTGGGCAGGCTGAGCAGTTCTGTTTTCCACTTTGTCTTCGACTTTGTAAACTGATCTTGTAGACAAAAACAATACATGAGGACTTGGAAACACATTCCATAAAGTGTTTAGCCTGTTCACAAAGAACAGGTTCTGTTCACAAAGAACAGAACACTTGTAAACTGCCCAAGCTGCTCACCAGTGTAGAGCAGCGTAGACAGTTTATGTCCAGCCTGTTCAGCAGACTGAACAGCTTGGGCAAAACTGTCTTTGTTGCAACACATGCAACACATAGAGCAGCTTTAGGCTGATATTGCAAATCTTTTTCAGGTTTCAATAAGGCATATAACAGGCCTTAAATTCAACCTTCAAAAGCATCAACAGGTTTGATTAATAATCTCACCCTCAGATGCAGAACAGGTTTGACTGAGGCCTTTTTGTGCCTAACAACAAGTGTGAACCCAGGAATTGTAAGTTAACGTTGTTTTAGATGTACCTATTCAATAGACGAGAAACAATTTCTCAAGTTCTTAGCAATGATAGCCTCGAGGCAATGTACTTTTTCGCTGTCCTAGAGCCTCAATACTGCGTACACGTTTATGTCAAAAAGAAGGAAATCATTAATTATCATCCACAAAACCTTGTTCATCATTTTCAACAGCTCTCGATCTCCAAATAGAGGAACGTAGGCGACTACGAAGGAGATCAGATACTTCGTCCATCAAACTTTGTGCAATATGAGTATAGTGAACATCTAAGAACATCACATCATGGTACGAAAAAAGAAGGATCGGACACGTGTAACAGTCTTGAAGTTGGAAAGGACGACGACTGTAGCTCGGAACCCAAAGAAGAAGAATCACCTGGCGTTGATAGCGATGACAATGACGAAGATGTTCCAGAAGGATACAACTTTGCAACCATGTCAAATTCGATATCTTTTGTGGGTGGTTCCGATCAGCTTCTGACAACCATTCCGAGTGGACGAGAGATAAGGAAATCGATATGTGGAGCCCTTCTAACAATGTTATACGTTGCGGGATATACTTTAAAGGTAAAAAGGAGCTTGATCATGCTGTAAGATTATGGAACGTAGCATGGGGCAGAGATATAATAGTGGTGGATAGTACCATTAGACTATTCAAAGCAAAGTGTTACACAACGCATAAAGATTACGGACACATTTAAACGAACTGGAATGCAAATGGTTAGTTCATGGCTTGAAGGATAGACATACACAATTGTGACATATTTACAAATAGGTTAATGAGCACAATTGTTACGGGTTTGTAGTTTTAAACAATAACAGGAGCCTGAAGTCACGAGACATCAATCATTAAGATGTAGCATTCCTGGCGAAGCAGGTGCAGACACATGTTAAGTCATCGTTTTCATTTGATATCTCTTATTGGAAGGCCTGATATGAAAGAACAAAAACTATTGAGACTGTCTATAGTAGTTGCGAGTCAAACTTTGAGGAGCTTAAATACATTGTTGTTTTACAAAGCTCTAACTCTAACACACTTGGTGAATGGTTGCATCATCCGAGTAGACCCTCCAATCAAGATGTAACATTTAGTATTTGTTATGAGGTTTTCGTCTTATGGTTCAAGTGTTTAAACGGTGTCACCAGGTTGTCTGTGTAGATGGAACCCACTTGAGAGGTTCATTGAGGGAAAAATTGTTGATGACAGTGACAAGGAACACAACAATCACGTCCTTTCACTTGCGTATGCCATTATAGATGAAGAAACAAATGAAAAATAGACTTAGTTTCTTCAAATGTTCACGTCCTATCTTTTTAACTCCCAAAAGTCATTGTGTTTTATTTCAGACAGATATAAAGGAATTATACAAACACATATAATGACAATATTGGAGTAGTGAAAAAAGCCATACTGCTACCACCAATATGGTTTACATCATGTACGAAGCAATCTGATGGCATAGTTCAAGAACTATTGGCTTAAAAAAATTTGTTGGGGGTATGGGAAACACTACACAAAGAAGGATGTATACATACTACCTCCAACAAGTATAGGTCGTATACATTCAAGCATGTGACTTCTTGAAAGTGATTGACATAAACAAGTGGCCTCTGCTACATGATACCGATCATCGTCGTTGGGGTAACCTTACGATAAACATTTTTGAGTGTATGAATAACGCTTTATGACATGCAAGACTTCTATCAATCATAGCGTGTATCGAGTATACGTTTCATAAGGCCATTAAGTATTTTTGAAAACATTCTAAAATTGCAATGAACTTCTAGACAACATTGCCCTTAAAAATGTGAAAACTATTCACTACACGAGAGACATGTGCAAGAACACACAATTAAAGAGTTTCACAACATAAAGGGCACACACAATGTTCTATCCAAGCTAAGCACAAATGACACAAATGACAGGGCTGAAAATGACTACACTTTAAATAACTTGAACCGTGAATGTAGTTGTGGAAAGTGGTAGTTGACTAGATTTTCTTGCTCCAATGCAATTGTTGTTTGTTGCCATAAGGGGAGACTACCTGCATCCACAAGGCTTTTACAGACTCTTATCGACGGCTGTATAGAACAGACTTTTCACTGTCACACAAAGGACAATGGATATATCTTGGTTGGCAAATAAAAGTTGATCGGTCAAGACTGAAGAATGCTGGAAGCAGAAGACGCGACCGCAAGATACGTAACGAGATGGATGCTTGCGCTCCTGATGCACCATGTAATAGAAAGTGTTCATTTTGTCACCAGATGGGTCATAATCGCACCAGATGTCCGAACGGTCAATGCATTACAGTAAGATGTAACATAATGTGATCATTTTATGTATGTGTGAGGTTTTTGTATGTTGTCTCTTAAATATTGACAATTTACAAGATAATAAAAAGCATGATATTCTATTAAATTCATACACATGTCACGATTGGTATAAATTACTTGTTTAGCGATCACGAAAATTTTAAAATCTATCCCAAAGTTTCCTACTATATATAACTAGAACATGATGCAAATCTAGGTTAACATTTGACATTATATTGGAATCACCATGTGCTTCTTAGTGTCCTCTAACAAACATCGGTAAGCAAGAACGTCATCTCATTCAACAAGTTTTTAGTCCAAACTCTAAAACCTTTTCTCAAATTCTCGTGGATAGCTTAAACCCTCCTCCATAACAAGAACATTCAAAAACACTTCGGTACACTTTTTCCTATGCACACAATGAGCGTAATTAACGACACCATCTTTGTATGTTCTTCATGGACTCTCTATGAAAAACCCATTATGATGAAGCTTGATCGTGAGAAGATCTTCAAATTCATCTGCATTAAAAAATACAAATATTTAATAATAACAATAATTAACACTTAAAAAAGATATTTTTTTCCAATTGACGTTAAATACAATAATGATCTTTGTCAACGTATGCTTCGTTTATACCCCTTATGGATCAACCGCGACCATAAGAAGAAGTAGCCATTTTACTTATCAAGATTTTAAACTCAAACCTTGTTATATTCTTATTTATAGTAAAATAACACAGTCTCACAAGCTTGACAGACGGTGTTGGAATGAACGACATGACGATCAGGTTCTAAGAAACATGGTTCGAAAGAACGACCCGACTATTGGTATCTGCCAAACGTTGTTGGAAAAAACGGTCTGACGCCTACCAAAAGGGTCCAATAAATGTGGTTCGAAAGAACGACCTGTCGATTAGTATATAGGAAGGATATATACAATATACTATCATAGAAATCTACTAATTATTTAAGATTAAATCAAATAATTATATTTATATCTTTTAGTTTATAAATTTATTTAATTAAATTAATATTTTTGTGTGTTTTAAACTTATATATTTATTTATATAAAAATTTATATTAAAATAGCTGCATATTTTGCGGGTAAATCATATATATATATATATATATATATATATATATATATATATATATATATATATATATATATATATATATATATATATATATATATATATATATATATATATATATATATATATAGAGGACCAATGAGGTACCTACCAAGTTAGACGGGGAACCATAGTCTACCCATGTTTGGTTATAAGTAAAAAAAGACTAATGTAGTCAATTAGGTTTATCTTAATTAATAGATGACAACTAATGAGTTAATTAATTTCTTAATTATAGGGATATACTTCCATAACAATATCTTTAATATATTTCAGAATGGGTTTTAGTGAACATGTTCAATTGAATTCGACAATGGGTTTTAATGAACATGTTCAATCGGATTCGTCAATGGGTTTTAGTGAACATGTTCAAGCGGAGTTGTCAAATAAATGTATTTATTATTTTCATGAAACCGTTCGTGAAGGTTCAAATTCATATACACATTATGGAACATGTGTAGTCGGGGATTATTGTGTTTTTGGTCGCTGTTAACTCTTTTAGTGATAAACCAATATTGACGGTAGTAAACATGTTCAATTATGGTTTATGGTGTGTGTAGTCAATGGGTTCTGTTTTGGTGGTGTGTCATCATTGCACATGTTCACTTTGAGTATAGGGAATGATACTAACTTAAATAGATATTTTCATGGAATACACAAAATCTTCGATTCTAATTTTAAATTTTCAATACCAATTTTACCCCAACACTATTTAATGTGGGAAAGAATTTTAAGCAAAAAATTTATATTTTATTTAATGATTTTAATGATAAATGATTGGTTATAAATGATTTCCCGGTACCCCAGTCTAACATGACACCCCATTAATCTTGAATATATATATATATATATATATATATATATATATATATATATATATATATATATATATATATATATATATATATATATATATATATATATATATATATATATATATATATATATACAGAGAGATAGATTGATAGGATCAGGTGAGAAGATACTTATGATGAGAAGAAATTCTGAAGTGACACGTGACACATTTTCTTAAATAAAGTTAAGGATAAATTAGTCAAAAAAATATTTCTAATATGAATATTAGATTTTTTATGTTTAGAAAACATTCAATAACAATTAAAGCACAACTCATTCCAATTCAAATGCATGACTTCCTTTTTCTACACCCTCCCCGCCTCTCTCTCTAACCCCATTATCTCTCTTTGATAATTGTACCCCTAGTCGCAATCATGGTTAGTTCTCAAATCCGAAACCAAACGTTTGTCTCTCGCTTGGAAGAAGCCAAACGAATTCTTATTGATGTCATCAGAAACCACCACCATACTATTTATGTCGGCGGCGAGGAAGTTGGCGATGGTGCTTCTATACTTCAATGCAAACTAATCTCTACATCTTTGAAAATCTAGTGGCGTTGCTCTTCCATATTAATTTATGGTGTGTTGGTACGGATTCCTTCGACAAAACACAAAAAATTTATTCTTCTCCACCAGTCTCTAGTCTTTTCCTGAAGTCATAGAAGCTAAAGATCTTCGAGGTGATTCAATGAAAACCTTATTCAACCGAGATTATTGTCATTGAAAACCTTATTCACCGGTTAATTAGTTTTGATTTATTCTTATTGTATTTTAGACGATTTTTTGTTGTATATCAATGGACTGTTAATATGTATCTGTCAAATTCTTAAATATACATTTGTTTTGAATTAATAACTATGTTAGTGCATCTTCTAGAATATAGTCATATGTTTTTATGATGTATAAAAAGTATGTTGGTGCATCTTCTTGTATATACATTTTCTTGAACGTACATTTATTTGTTAGTGCATCATCGCTGGAACTATTAGTTTCGATTGACGTTCGTTGTTGATAGATATATAGATTTTTATGGATTTGTTGGTGCATCATCGTTTTGATTAGATGAATTTTTGGTGTATCATTTTTTTTTGTTTGATTCATTTGTTGATTAGATAGGAATGTATGAATAGTGCATCATGGTTTGGTTACAATCGTTTGGATAGCACTTCGATGGTGCATCATCGTTTGGATGCAAATGTGTGGATGATGCATCATGGTTTGATTACAATCGTTTGGATAGTGCATCGGGGGCTAAACGAATATTTGGATACAATTGCATAATCATCTTCTTTTGAATCAAATGTTTGGATAGTGTATGTATAAAAATGTTTTGTTAGTGCATCAATGGTTGAATTAATGTTTTTTGTGCATCATCAATGTTTTAGATAATTAACGGATCGTCAAAGTTTTTATGCAACATCAATGTGCATCATCAAATTTAGAATCAGTGGTAAAAAAAATGAATTAAGGGTAAAATAATTGAACAACCAATAATATTTGATCAAATATATAAAATATCTATTATCTTTATATGCATTAAAATTATGTTTGATTCTGTATTAGTTATGCATGATTCTATTTTAACATAGTTGATTATGTATAAAAATTATGGTTGATTCTATTAAAACATCGTTGATTCTATATTAGTTATACATGATTATAATAAAACTCGTGATAAACCGAATTGTTTTCAGTTTCTTATTCATTTAGAAACCAATTGATTGTTTGTGTATACATTTGTAATTATTGTTTCCATAAATATGGTTTAAAATCATAATTAATGAGTTTGGAGAGATAATATATTACACCATGACTGATTTGCCCTTGATTTTGTTTTGGAAGGATGACACATGACATTCAATTATTGCTTCTCACCTCTTCTCACGAGATCTATATATATATATATATATATATATATATATATATATATATATATATATATATATATATATATATATATATATATATATATATATATATATATATATAAGACAACGTAGATTTGTATAAGACAACATTATAACAAATTTGATCAAAAGGAGTAACATCAAAAATCAAAAAATAAATCTTGTGAATGATAAAAAAAACCATGTGAATAGTGTGAACTATCATTCACTTGGATGACCATTCACATAATTTTTAAGGACACATAAAGTTTGAATGTATGTGAAATTCATATATTATGTGTATAACGTTAATTTAATCATGATTATGAAACAAAATTCAAAAAATAAGTTTTTTAAGAGTGGTACCTTCGGATGTACTTGATTTCGAGAGAGACTTTTTTGAACCTGACTATATATATATATATATATATATATATATATATATATATATATATATATATATATATATATATATATATATATATATATATATATATATATATATATATATATATATATATAAAGATTCAAGATCAATGGAGTACCATGTTAGACTGGGGTATCAGGGAACCATTTATAACCTATAATTTATCACTAAAATAATTAAAATATAATATAAAATTTGCTTAAAATTCTTTCTCACATTGATTAATGTTGGGGGTAAAAATGGTATTAAAAATTGATGTATCCCATGAAAATCTCCATTTCAGTTAATATCATTCCTTACAACCATATGGAACATGATCAATGATGATGACACTCCATAAACCACGATTGAACATGCTCAATACCATCAATATTGGTTTAAAACACAATAAACGCCGATTGCACATGTTCAACAACGTGTAAATGAAATTGAACCTTCACGAACGGTTTGAAGAAAATAATAAATACCTTTATTTGACACCTCTGGTTGAACATGTTCACTAAAACCCGTTGTCGAATCCAATTGGACATGTTCACTAAAATCCATTGTCGAATCCGATTGAACATGTTCACTAAAACCTATTGTCGAATCCAACTGAACATGTTCATTATAACCCATTTTGAAATTTATTATAGATATGTTATGGAAGTAAATCCCTATAATTAAGGAATCTATTAATTCATTAGTTGTCATCTATTATTTAAGATAGACATAATTGACCATATTACCCTTTTAATCTTATAACCAAACATGGATGGACTCCGTTTCCTAGTCTAACATGGTACCCCATTGATCCTAACCATATATATATATATATATATATATATATATATATATATATATATATATATATATATATATATATATATATATATATATATATATGTAGGGTTTGGATCACATAAGAACCCTTCAATCCCATGAGAACGTGAGAACCCTCCAAAATGCACAAATTTATACATCAAATGCACAAATTTAATAATTAAAATCATTATTGGTTTTAATATTAATAAATATCATAATCTAACATTAAAATTATCTTTAAAATTTAAATTTATCAAGTTTTACACTAAATGCACAATTTTGAACATTAAATGCACAAATTTTTTCAAATGCATGAATTCGTACATAAAGTGGACAAATTTATCATGATATGCGTAGATTTTTATACCTAATGCATAAATTTTAGAGAGGTTCTCACGGTAATGAGGGTTCTTACCGGAACCCATATATATATATATATATATATATATATATATATATATATATATATATATATATATATATATATATATATATATATATATATATATATATATATATATATATATATATATATATATATATATATATATATATATAAGGAAGGTTCAATTGAGAACTTTTGTGCATTGATGTACAAAAGAACCTATATCATCAATTAGATCAAAACATTGTACGGATTAGATTAAATGACAAAAGGTAAATAGTTGGACAATTTTATGCATCTTGTTCATCGCAAAACAAACATGGAAGGGCATTTTGGGAAATATGCATACCTCATTTAATTTAATATTTTTACTAATAATTAAATAATAAATGTTAAAATAAATTCAATTGATACACTTCCAAATTTAACAAAAATTACACAAATTCAAAAAGATGATGGATATGTTGATGCATTTCATGTTCATCGTTCAATTCGTGAAGCATCTCGACTTTATCTATACAAATTTGTGATGCATCGATGTTAATCATCATCATCATCGTGTTCATCATTCGTCATCATAGTCCATTAATCATCTAGGCATCGTGTGCTCCTGTTATGCATTATCATTGTTCATTATCATCAAGTTCATCATTTGTCATCCATGTACATCATTCATCGTCATTCACCATCCATCTATGCATCGTGTTATTACTATTATGCATCATCATTGTTCATCATCCACGTTCATCATTCATCATCGTTCATGTTCATTGTGTTTTTACCATATCGTTCATCATCGATTGCGAGAGGGGGATCGTGGTGGTGGTGGTGCACAACCTTGGTGGTGATGATGGTGGTGGTGTAGAGAGGAAAACGTGGAGGTTACGGTGCACAAACATGGTGGTGTTCTAGGGAACGAGATGGAGAGGGGGAGAGACAAAAGAGAAAGAGAGATGAAACCATGGTGGTAGTGGTGGTGGTGGTGTGCGCCGCCGTGGGCGCCGGTGTTTATCTAGCGGCCGAGAGGGAGAGGGGGAGAGGCGAGATAGAGAATGAGAGATGGAACTGTGGTGCTGATGGTGTGCACCGCCGCTGGTCTTTCTAGCGTCCGAGAGGGAGAGAGGGAGAGGCGAGAGAGAAAGGGAGATGAAATCGTGATGGTGGTGGTGTGAATCGCCGTGGGCGGTGGTGGTCTTGAAACCTAGTGGGAGAGGGGGAGAGGGAGGGAGGGAGAGAGAGAGAGAGAGAGAGAGAGAGAGAGAGAGAGAGAGAGTGTGTGTGTGTGTGTGTATGTGTGTGTGTGTGTGAATGATGAGAGAAAGAGAGAAAGTGGGTAAAATTTATGGAAATGTAGTTATTATTGATTTAATTTTCATATTTTTTTAATTCCATATATTTAGTTTCAATATATTTTGTATTCCTTAAATGTCCTTTGTGCACTCTTAGTAGATTTTTCGATGCACAAAAGTTACTCAAGGTTTCTTGGTGCATAAAAAAAGTTCTAAATTGAACCCTAATATATTTGTGTGTCTGTGTAGGGAAAGGTTCTTTTGAGAACCTTAAATATCATGAGAACCTAAAAACCATTTGTGGTCATTAGATCAAGAAGATCTATCTCTATGTCGGAAAATTGTCAAATGACATTTTTGTAATTATTTAGAATTTTGAAAGTGGAGAATCATGAAAATGTGTGCAAAATGTATTTTTGTAAGAAAAAAAATCTGCTTTTTCCTTCTCTCTCTCTTCCTTTTTTAGAATTTCATTTTCTCTTTCTTTCATGAGAATTGATTTTTATAGTAAAAAAAATATTTTTCTATAAATTTTTTGTTTCTATATAGAAAATTCTTTATATGCTAAAAATTGAACATATTCTATATAGAAATATTATGTCACACATGTCTGATACAGATACACATACACATCTGAAAGCTAGCTATCATAAATATGCTAATCAAATACAACAGTTTCCCAAAAGATGACATCAGCATGTAGCAGTTATATATGAGCACAACTCTAATCAATCTCAGCTCCTACTTAGGCGGCTGCTGCGGCTGTGACCCCACCGTCTGACTGCCTGACACACGTTAGACTCGAAAATGTAAGCTGGGAAGCTCGCGAATACGCGAGGGTTAGACTCAGCAGATATAACACATAGCATGCACAAACACATATATGGCTCAACACATTATCACAGATACTCAGAAAAGCTCAGAACTCATGGCATATCTCAGCTCAAGGGGACGCTGTTCCCCAGTTTACAGGCCGCACACAGCACCGGTTAGCATACAATAGACACAAGAGCGACCTGACAATAAACACTGCTGTATATATACAGTCTCGTACTTCATGTTTGGTTAGGGACAGTCAGTCTGCACGATCACATATCGCGGACACCTGCAACTCAGACATATAGAGCACATATAGTGAGGTAGATAACATCATACATGTGGCGTCACATCTCTGTCTCATACACATATCACAATATACACAGATAGCACAATACAACTCAGAAAACGGAGCGCTCATTTGGAAAGAACTAGAGTACTCACTAATATACCAAATCACCTGCCGAACGAACTCTAATGCGTCTCGGTACGCTTTCGGATCGACCCTGTACACATAACCAGTCTCACCACAAATACAAGTCCAATGGAGAAACCATATAATTCAAAACACGACCATTGTAACTGCATCGGACTCAATAAGCAACCCTCAATAATTCCCGAAGCCCAAAACCGACCCTAGTCCAACCAACCGGATCGCGGCCCGCGCTCGGGGGCATCACGGCTGCACCGCTCATCACGGTCGCGCCTCTTGGCCATCGCTGTCGCTCACATGAACCTGCAACTGACCCTGTTCGCTGGACATGGCAGAACCAAGGGTTTCTCATCACCCCAAGTCGAATACCAGCACAGATTTCACAAAAAATTTACACAAAATTATATTTGCAAACTAGGGAGCTAACTTCTCGAATATAACACATATATACATGAATTTAAACTACAAAATCAGGAGCTCCTTACCTTCAATATCCCAAGAACACAAAGTCGGTGATGGAGAACACTTAATCCAGCATCCAATCTAATTTTGATCAATTTCTTTGCTGCTCAAGAGAGTCTCACGCACACACATTCAATTATTTCTGCTTTTGGTAAGGGAAGGAAAAGAAAAGAGGTTCAAAAGGAACCCTATTTATATGCTTTCCATAAATAACAAGTCCCGGACCCGATAAATCCGAACCCGATATCAGATTTTCACTATTTATACCAATTTAATCCATTTAACGCTGTGATCTCATAATTATCATTAATCTACTAAAATAATAATCTGGCACCACATATTGCTCGGTCCCGACATGTGTAATCCACTAAATGGGACTCTTGGACCAACACAATAATATTAAGTTAAATATCCACTGAAATAATTACACGTACCAGGTCGAAAGTCCGTATGTTAGAAATCCTCCCCTCTTAATAAGATTCCGTCTCGGAATCTAACTCGAACTCTGAAACAACTATGGATATCGGCTCCTCATATCCGATTCGGGCTCCCAGGTGGCGCTAGTACCCTTATGATGCCTCCACTGAATAAGTACTAACACGATTTTTTTTAATTTCTCAATATTTTCACCTTGCGGTCAGTAATGGCCTCGGGCTGCTCCACATATCGCAAATGATCATTCACGGTGATCTCAGATAACGATGCATAATGATCTTCCTTGGCCAGACACTTCCTCAGGTGACTCACATGAAAAGTGTCGTGTACGCCGGCCAACTTTACAGGCAGTCTCAATCTGTACGCCGGATCTCGGACTCTGGCAATGATCTCAAATGGACCAATGTATCGCGGACTCAGCTTACCTCTGTGTCTGAATCAGATAACTCCTTTCCACGATGATACTTTCAATATCGCACGATCCCCAACTCTGAACTCAAGCTCAGTCAGACGACGCTCGACGTAACTCTTTTGCCGGCTCTGCGGAACTCTCATATGCTCGCGGATAACTGCCACCTTGTCACTCATCTCATGTAACAACTCAAGCCTGCTGATAGGTCGCTCGCCGACCTTGCCCCAACACACAGTGGTTAGTTACTTACGCCCGTAAAGTGCCTCAAACGGAGCCATCTTGATGGTGGCGGGGTAGCTGTTATTATACGCAAACTCGACCAACAGCAAGTGCACGTCCCAACTACAACTGAAATCGATTGCACACGCTCGTACATATCCTCGAGAGTCTGATTCATCCGCTCTGTATGACCATCTGTCTGAGGTATGTACGCCGTACTCAACTGAACTGTCGTCCCCAACTCTGGGTGAAAGCTCTGCCAGAATCTCGAAGTAAACCGCATATCTGGATCAGACGTAATGGATTTCGGAATCCCGTGCCTTGAAACCACCTCATTAATGTAGAGCAGAGCTAACTGATCCATCGTGATGGTTCCGCGGACTACCAAAAAATGAGCGCTCTTCGTCAGTCGATCCACTGTTACCCAGATCATATCATCGCCTCTAACCGTGCTGGACGTCTAATGATAAAATCCATCGTGACATGATACCACTTCCACTCGGGATCTCCAGAGGCTGTAGATGATCGTGAGGCTTCTGGTGCCCGGCTTTAACACGTAGACAAGTCATACACTCCTCAACATATCGACCCACATCTCTCTTCATCCAAGGCCACCAATAAAACTCACGCAGATCTCTATACATCTTAGTGCTCCCGAGGTGGATAGACAATCTTGATCAGTGCGACTCGTCCAATATCAACTGTCGAAGATTCACGACCCTCGGAATCCAAACTCGGTCATGAAACACATACAACCCTCTACTATCTCTGCTCAGAGTCTCAATCTGCCCAGTAAGCCGCTCTCTCTTCACATTCTCTGTCCGCGGGCCCTCTAACTGCGCCAATCTCAAATTCTCTATAAGGGTCGAAGTGACCTCGAGCCTCGCTGCTCGGGAAACCACAGTCTGGCCGCCCGCCTTGCGGCTCAACGCATCTACCACCATGTTTGCTCTACCCGGGTGGTACTGGATCTCACAGTCGTATTCCTTCAATAACTCTAGACTGCGCCGCTGTCTCATATGTAACTCTTTCCGGCTGAACAAGTACCGAAGACTTTTATGAGCTGTATACACAACAAATCGAGACCCATACAGATAATGATGCCAAATCTTCAACGCAAACACTATTGCGTCCAACTCAAGGCCGTGCACGGTATGGTTCTCCTTGTAGGTCTTCAGCTGACGCGACGCATATGCAATCACCTTGCCCCGCTGCATCAGAACACAACCTAATCCAGTACCAGACGCATCGCAATACACAACAAAATCCTCTGTACCCTCTGGTAGAGCTAACACTGGAGCCTCACATAACCGGGACATCAGCTCTTTGAACACATACTCCTGATCATCAGACCACACAAAAGGCACGGACTGCCGTGTCAATCTCGTCAACCGCATGGCAATCCTCGAAAAGTCCTTAATGAAGCGACGATAATACCCGGCTAATCCCAGAAAACTACAAATATCAGACATGGTCTTGGGCAGCTCCCAACTCATCACGACCTCTATCTTCACCGAATCCACTTTAATACCATCGGCACTCACGACGTGCCCCAGAAACTGAACGTCTCGCAACTAGAACTCGCACTTGGAGAACTTCGCATACAGTTTCTCCTTTCGCAGCACAGTTAAAACCTCTCGCAAGTGCTGCTCGTGGTCCTCGGCATTCCTCGACTAAATCAGGATGTCGTCGATAAACATGATAACGAACCGATCCAAGATAGATCTACAAATCCTGCTCATCAAATCCATGAAAGTCGAGGGTGCGTTAGTCAGTTCGAAGGGCATAACGAAGAACTCATAATGGCCGTATCGTGTCCAAAATGCAGTCTTCGGAACATTCTCGTCTCTCACTCTCAGCTGATGATAACCTGATCGGAAATCAATCTTCGAAAAGTAACTCGAACCCTGTAACTGATCAAATAGATCGTCGATACGTGGCAGCGGATATCTATTCTTCACAGTCACTTTATTCAGTTCTTTGTAGTCAATGCACATCCGCATAGTACCGTCCTTCTTCTTAACAAACAAAACCGACGCTCCCCACAGGGACGAACTCGGACGGATAAATCCACGATCCAATAGCTTCTGAAGTTGTGAGATCATCTCTCGCATCTCAGTAGGTGCCAGCCTATAAGGCGTCTTAGCAACAGGCACCACTCCAGGGATAAGGTCGATACAGAACTCAACCTGACGATCTGGCGGTAACCCAGGCAACTCTTCTGGGAATACCTTAGCGAACTCTCGAATCACTGGCATATCCTCTATGGTCTTCTTTTCCTTCCGGGCGTCAACAACATAAGCCAAGAAGGTCTCGCATCCCTAAGCAACATATACCTGAGCTCTGGCCATAGAAATTATACTAACCATCCCTCTATACCGCTCGCCATACACAGTAACAATCTCACGTTTTGAAATGGGTATACAGATCATCTTCTTCGCACACATAATGTCGGCCTGCCTA
>JAANYP010004926.1:130000-138025 GCA_020465985.1 Centrapalus pauciflorus | reverse complement strand
CCTTATAACATCAAAACTGCTGATCTCCTATGGCAGTAAATCAATCAGAAAACATGTGTGCGTCAATCTCTAATACACAGTCTCTGAATACCCGGCTCACTAGTGCCGTACTACCATCCACTATCTCCACAACCAATGGAACAGGCAAAGCAGTAGAAGGAATAGAAAAATATGCACAGAACACAATGGACACATTCGAGCGTTCCGCTCCAGAATCAAACAAGATGCAAGCACTAAGCCCGTCAGAATGTACGTACCAGATACCACGTCTGTAGACTCTCAGGCCTCCTCTGCAGTAGCCTGAAACACTCTTCCACGGCCTCTGGGGACAGTGTCGCGACGACTCAATGCTGCGGGCTCAAGTCTCATCCCGCTGGTGCTCGCTCCCTGTACTGCCGGCGGTGCCTCTAGACAATCTCTAGCAATGTGACCTGGCTTCCCACAGCGGAAGCACATGGAATCCCTCGAAGTACAGGTGACGGAGGTATGACCGTACTTGACCAACCGCGGTAAACACGGGATGCTCTGGCCATACAAGATCCGGAAGACGATGGCGGCATCTTGACAGTCTCTCATGCATATGAACTATCAGCCAGGCTCCCCAGAAGGCTTGGACCCCTGTCCCTACACTGCTCTGACTCGGGCCTAGAGCACGAAAAGCGTTCGTCTGACTCTGAACCTTTATCCTGTCGCCCCTGACCCCCGATACTGCCCGGATCTCGTCGACCTACGATCTCTGCCCCTGTCTCTATCTCTGCAGGACCCAGAATTCTGTCCCTTGACATGCTGCTGCTCGGGCTGGCTCTCTCGGTACGTCCTGAGGCTTTCGCCAATAAACTAAGGGATGGTTAGATTTCCCCGTCCTTTGTCTCTGGCAGGGAGTGACACCCTTCCTTCACCAGGCACATCTCTAACCGACTCCCTCCTGTATGCCAATGTGGGGAGTATCATGTCAGGTCCGACAAACTCCATCGCATCTGCTATGGAGACACCTCAATGAAGGCATCTTCCTTTCCGCTCTCGGTCTGTCGACTGTAAGGTGCAAACTGTGATACTCACTCTTCAATCTGTCAACACGTACTGCCTGAACTGTCATTCTGCCCCCCATGAAGATGTAGAAAACGACGTCCATTTCCCAGTGTCATTCTACGGGCATGTATTGTAACTCAAATACCGCCTCGAAACTGATTCCCATCATAGCATATGCTCTGCAGATGAAGTCATAGAAAAGTCAATGGACTTCCCACTGCGAAGCCCCTAATCTCAATAAATAGGTCGCATCAAACGACCTAGCTCCATGTCAAATGGCTACCCGAAGGCAGCTCTCATCTCTCCTCTACGCCATAGCTGCACCGCCCGGCTTCACCCCCGCTCTGAATGGGGGTGGGGCTCCTCGTCATGACTTCCTTAAGGACCCACCCACACTGTGACCTGACCCTGCTGCTGACGATAAAACCTTGTCCAGGACCTCAAAAAGCTCTACTTGCCGGTATATGAACCTCATCGCCCATGGTCTAGCTGCCCAGATTTTCACTGTCAAACCTACCTGCCACAAACCAACACCAGTTAAGATAACAGATAGGAGCCCATCCACGTCAACCCATCATACTAGGTGTTAATCCGCTAAACTTCAGTCTCAGGTGAAGAATCCACGGATCTTAACACGAGTTTAAGATAGCGTCCCACTATGATTACTGAGCGTCAACCACAAGCTTATACCATACGTGTAACGCCCTCTTCCTGCACATTTAAATGCCGTCAAATATAGATCATAATTGGCAATATCACAAGCATCTCTCTGCTACGAGCAGGGGGATTATCACAAATCACTATTAATAAACCTTCATACAACATTCTTTACACAAAACACGGTCTGAGCATACCATACACATCTGACAGATAGTTAATCAGCATATGCTAATCAAATACACAGTTCTAAACGATGGGCATGCATGTAGCAGTTATATATGAGCGCAACTCCTCATCGTCCCAGCCTCCTACTTGGCGGCTCGGCTTGCTACGGCTGTGACACCACATGTTGACGCCTGAGACACCGTTAGACTCGAAAAACGTAAGCTAGGGAAGATCTGTGAGTACGCCGGGGGTTGCTCAGCGATATAAAACATAGCATGCAACAAACAACCTCATATCGCTTACCACCTTATCAACCAGATACTCAGAAAAGCTAGATCTCATGGACTATCTTAGCCAAGGGGACGCCAATCCCAGCTAAAGACCGCACACAGTAGCGGGTTAGCACACAATCGGACGGGCCCCGCCACGCACTGACAATAAACCCTGCTGTATATATGCAGTCTCATCTTCATGACTGGTTAGGGACAGTCAGCCTGCGCGATCACATATCGCGGACACCAGCAACTCAGTCACATATAACACATATTGGGAGGTAGATAAAATAATACCTGTGGCGCCACATCTCTGTCTCACACACATATCACTATATACAAAGATAGCACAATACAACTCAGAAAACGGAGCGCTCATTTGGAAAGAACTCGAGTACTCACTGATATAACAAATCGCCTATTGAACGAACTCTAATGCGGCTCGGTACGCTGTCGGCTCGACCCTGTACACATAACCGGTGTCACCACATTAACACAAGTCTAACGGAGAAACCATATAATTCAAAACAAAACCATTATGACTGCATTAGACTCAATAAGCAACCCTCAATAAATCCCTAAGCCCAAAACCGACCCTAGCCTAACCAACCGGATCGCGGCCCGCAATCAGGTGCATCACGGCCGCACCGCTCATCGCGGTCGCTCCTCTTGGCTATCGTGTCGCGCTCAAGTACCTGCAACTGACCCTGTTCGCTGGACATGACGGAACAGGGGTTTATTATCACCCCAAGTCGATTTCCAGCACTGAACTCACCAAAAATTTACACAAAACTATATTTGCAAACTAGGGAGCTAACTCCACAAATTCAACACATATACACGAATTTAAACTACAAAATCAGGAGCTCCTTACCTTCAATATCCCAAGTACACAAAGGAGATGATGGAGAACACTAAATCCAACACCCAATCTGATTTTGATCAATTTCTTTGTTGCTCCAGAGAGTCTCACGCACACACATTCACTTATTTCTGTTTTTGGTAAGGGAAGGAAAAGAAAAGAGGTTCAAAAGGAACCCTATTTATATGCTTTCCATAAATAATAGGTCCCGGACCCGATAAATCCGAACCCGGTATCACATTTTTACTATTTATATCAATTTAATCCATTTAACGCTGTGATCTCATAATTATCATTAATCCGCTAAAATAATATTTCGGCACCGCACATTGCTCGATCCCGACACGTATAATCCACTAAACGGGACTCTATTGGACCAACGCAATAATACTAAATTAAATATCCACTGAAATAACTACATGTACCGGGTCGAAAGTCCGGATGTTACAGAAGTTTTTAGTAATTAATGAAAATGTAAGTTTTGATCTTTTTAGTTAATAAAATTTGAAGGTTTTAGTAAGTTTTAGTTTATTTAATAAAATTTGAAGTTTTAGTTTATGTTTGAATAAGTTTTTAGTAAAATAACATGTTTGAATAAGTTTTTTGTTAAAAAAATGTTTGATGGTATTTAAAAAAATATATTAAAAACCGATCCAAACCGGTTTGACCGGATTTCCAACCCGAACCGGTTACAACCCTACCCCAACCGGTTCGGTTAGGTTTGAGTTTTTTTTCCCTCCCCCAAACTGGTTTTTGACTTTTGACCTAAACAAGTCCGGTATTCAAACCCGGACCTAAAACCGGTCAAAACCGATTTTGTACACCTCTAACCAGCGGCCATCGGAGAAAGTTATTAAGTTTAGAAATGATAAAAGTAAAGGTAAAAGGCTAAACCTCTAAACATGTAAAATCATATTCAAAATTGGAACTAATTCGAATTTAGGTTCGAATTCAATTTAAAAAAAATAATTCGAAATGCGATTTAAAAACCAAAAATAAAATTCGAGTTCATACCAAACCGATTCAAAAACCAAAAACCGAGTTCGAAATTTACAAATCAAATTCGAATCCATTTTTTTCCGAATCCAACTCAAATATTGAACACTCCTAGCTATGACTCTATGACAATGTGAATGATAAACTCCCCGCCTAAAAAAAAGAAAAAAATATATCACCAAAGAACAAGACCAAAAGTGAAAATTGGGTATATTGGGTCAACGGTATGACCTGAAACCGACCTGAATTTTTTCGTGTCGATCTATTTTTTACTCGCTCCGGATTAGGCCTGGCAATAGATCAATTTTGATCCAAATTCATTCAATCCTAATCCAATTACATGTTATAATAGATCAAAAATTAATCCACTTATCCATGATCCGTCTCTATCAATTCATTTAATTAATTTGTAAACTACATCACTTACCCCACACTACCTCCACCTCCACCACCAACACCACATCGACCCTGCTACTGTCACCGTCGACATCGTCACCACCATCGTCGCCACCGCACTGTCCTCACTGCCTCGGTCGTGTCACCAACGCCGCCACCTGCCCCATCACTATCACTGCCACCCCTGTCGTCGTCGCCGCCCCACCTCGACCACTGCTTCCACCATCACCATCATAACCCCAACTAGCGCCACTGCAGCCACCGCCGCGGTTGCAGTTTCCGTCACCATCGCCGCCTCACCTTGACTATTACCCCGCCACTACCGCTGTCGACGCTACCACCACAGCTACCGAGGCTACTGTCGTCGCACCTCGACCATCCCCTGGTCACTACCGCCGCCCCCACAATCGGTCGTCATTGTCGCCGTCCCGACACTGCTGTCGCCACCACCGCCATCGTGTCGACTACAACCAACACCACCACAGGTTACTTCCACCACCGCTACTAGGGGCGAGCATGAGGCCGTTCGGTTCGGTTTTTGGCCGAAACTGAACCCAAACCAAAAATTCCAGTTTTTGAAATGGAGGAACCTTTCGGTGTCGGTTTTTCGGTTTACACCCGTGCGTTTTTTGGTTTTTCGAAAACGGTTTGGTTTTTGGGTTTAAACCCGAATAATCTTAGACATTTTTTTTTACTAAAATTGAGTTTTTATTTACTAAACTTAATATTTTCTTTACTAAAGTTAAACATAATTTGATAAATCATAAAAAAATAATTGCTTATGTTTCTATTTTTAATCGACTTATATATTAGTTTGATACTTTAATTTAATAAACTTACTAACTTAGGGTTTGAATTAATTTAAGTAAATCATCATGTAGAAATATAATAAGAATGTTTATGTCATTTAATTAGCATTCTCTACATCACATATAATTAAAATAAGCATACCTATTAACAATGTCAATTAATTAACATTTTAACATCATATATATCAATTAGATATATATTAGAAAATTTCTTCCATGTGAATATAAATAAAAAAAGTTTTGTAATATAGGAGTAGGACATAACATCAAATATGAGTGAAAGCAGAATTAACTCAATAATATATAAAATATTTATAAAAATAAATTAATTTTAAAAATCGATTCGGGTTTGGTTTTTTCGGTTCGGTTTTGAGAGAGAATCCGAAACCAAACCATTTACTCGGGTTTTTTCGTTTTAGGTTTTTATTTTTATTTTTTCAGTTTGGTTTTTCCGGATTTTTTGGGATTCCCGTTCGGTTTTTGCTCACCCCTAACCGCTACATTGGGGTAGGGTATGGATGTGTAGGTTAGGGTATAGTGAAGTGGGTGAGGTGGGAGTGAAGTATTGGTAAACGTGGAATGAGTGGTGTAGGGTATCATAGGGTTAGGGTGGAATCAGGTGGGTACGGTATAAGTAGGGGTAGGATAGGGGTGTGTGTGATAAGGTTCAGTAGGGGGAGTGCAAATAAGATAGGGTGCGGTGGGGTTAGGTGGTGTTGGTGATTTTATGATAGGGTAGTGTGGGTCATTGGAAATGAAATACGGGTAGGGTAAGGTAGAGGTGGTTAGGGGTGGTATGGGTTGGGTACGATGAGTAGGGTAGGGTAATGTAAGGTAGGTGGGTGGGTGGGTAAGGGTATGGGTAATCGTTGGTTGGCTAGGTGGATAGGGAAAAGGTGACGATTGGGGTGAGTATGGTTTTGGTGGAGTTAGGTAAGGTAAGGTAGGGTGGGTTGGTAGGCTAGGATGGGACTAAGGTATGGTATAGCTAGGGTGGGTAGTGGTGTGGGTAGAGCCGTGATCGTATGGGGTGTGCATATAGAGTAATATGAAGATTAAAAAATGAAAATGGTTAGTTGGATAATAGATTAGATCATGATCCATTCCTAATGGATCAAATCCATGATACACTTAATTGGATCATAAATCTGTTGGATCATGATCCAATACGATCCAAATCCATCGATTTCAAAACCTACTTCGGATTCCTTTTGCTTTTTTGGTATCGGGTTTGTATTGTTATCATGTCGTATTAGATATTCCCAGCCTTACATACATAGATATGTGTTTGATGTGTTTAACAAGTTGTCACGTTACCTACATGTGGATTATTATTAAAAGCACTAAGTTTAAAGGAAATTTTCTTTTAAAACAATTTTATGTGGACGACTTGATCATCTTGAAAAATAATTTTATGTTGTATGATGAATCTAAGGGCATGTTTGTTTCACTGAAACTTGAAGGAATCTGTAGAATTGGAATGAGAATTCCTTTCCTTTGTATGTTTAAGAGAATTCATTTTGACATAAAATTTTCCCCCATCCATTGTAATCTATTTTCTTACCAAATAGGCAAAGAATTGAAATTCCATTCTCATAATACATTTCTGTCGGTCGACGTTACCTACCATACCAATCCTACATCACCCACTGACCCACCCTACCTAACCCTACCCACCTTACCCATCCCACCCACACACCCCCACCTCAATCTAATCCTCACCTACCATACCCCACCCATGAACACACTCATTTTACCCCCACCCATCCCATCCCATCCCACCCGACCCGACCCGACCTACCTACCTACCCATCCATCCCACCCTATCCCATCCCATCCCACACCACACCTACCCCACTCCACCCCATCCCACCTTGCCCTATCTAACCAAACCGCATCTCATCCTACTCCACCCCACCCTACCTACCTCACCATAATCATATCCTCACCTACCATACCCACCTTGCCCACCCATCCACCCCACGTCATCCCATCTTACCCCATCCCACCCAACCACCCAATATTACCTTACCATACCCCACATCCCCCTATCCCACCCACCCACCCACCCTACCCTACCTAACCATACCCACCCCCATCCCCACCCCAGCTACCCCACCAACCCTATCATACTCCGCCCAATTTTACCTTACCTACCGTACACCTCTCCATCTCATCCCACTTTACAAACTAAATAGAAAATAAGAAGGAATGAAATTTTATTTCATCTATTCCAATCATGCCAACCAAACAATAGAAATATAATTCCATTTCATTCCTTTCTGATTTCCATTCCTTTCTGATTTCCATTCCTTTGACAGATTTCATTCCTTCTAAAAACATTCTACGAACCAAAAGTTCCCTAAAGCTCTAAATTCATGACTCATTTTTTTGACGCGACAGATTTGCAAAAAATTACACTACCTACTAGGAGTTAAATCCCATCAAACAAATAAAAGAATATTTGTACTATAGTTGTTTAGATCTCGATCTTGATCTTCATTTTAATCAAATAAAAATGATTTGATCCTAGTAGGAACTCTCAAGGGTAGGATCTTAGTCAATATCTTTAGGATATTAAGATCTTGATCCAATTTAATCATATTTTTGTTAAATAAAAGGTAAAAATAGGATTAGTTATCTAACTTGGTCATAAGCACAGTTTTATCGAGTCTTATTGTTGAATACTATAAAATATAAATTTTTAATGATGTAATTATATAATTTATATCGTTATAAGTTGTATTATTCTATCATTAAATATTTTGAATTTGAATATTTCATAAATTAATTTTGGTTATAAATTATAACCAACATACTAAAGAGAATATTATTT
>JAANYP010004926.1:0-125000 GCA_020465985.1 Centrapalus pauciflorus | reverse complement strand
TCAAACCCTAATGCCCAACAGGTTTAGTTTTTTAATTAATAACTCAATAAGTCTATTAAAGATAAAGCCCAATAATTTAAACTTATAAGCCCACTAAATAAAAATTCTAATAATATCCCATTTGGTCTATAATGTTTGAATTATATTACAAATATCCTTAGGCGTGTGTCTGTAAGTTTATCTTTTAGACTTCTGGTCCATTACATGTGTGAGTGATGGAACCAACACAACTTTCATCACAATACTATAAAAGTGACTAAACCACGATGATCACCATTCAAATACATTTAATGACTTAGATCAAGTGAGTTGTATGAAACTTAATTACATATTTTCAACAGCTCCAACTTCAGTCTTAAATAAGATCAATTCACAAATCTTTATTGCAGTGTAAACATTACACACAAGTGAGTTAAAAAATAAATGAAAACTTAAACAGTTCAAAACTTGAATCAAAAGTACGAACATTAAATTGACTCCCACTAAACCAATGTGGTATCCGAAATAACACCCATATGAACAATGTGCTCGTGAAAGACCTTGGGTGTTAGTCCTTTGGTTAATGGGTCTGCTAGCATAAAATCTGTTCTTATATGTTCAATGTGAATCTGTTTGTCCAGAACTCTTTCTTTAACAACCAGAAACTTAATGTCAATGAACTTTGACTTTGTCGAGACCCTGTTATTGTTAGAGTAAAGCACTGTTGATTTATTATCACAATAAATCTTTAATGGTCTTTTAATTCCATCCACTATATGTAATCATGTGATAACATTTCGCAGCCACAATGCTTGATTGGATGCCTCAAAATAAGCGATGAACTCTGCAGCCATGATAGAAGGAGCTACCAGACTCTGTTTGACAGACTTCCATGAGACAGCTCGTCTCGCTAACATAAAGATGTAGCCTGAGGTAGAGCAACTGCTATGTTGACATTCCGTAAAATCAGATTCAAAAAATCCAATGATCTCCAAATTATCTGATCTCTGATATGTGAGCATGTAATCCTTTGTTCTTTGCAAATAGCGCATTACATGCTTAACTGCCTTCCAATGATCCATGCCTGGATTACTTGAATATCTACCCAAGACTCCCACTATAAATGTTATGTTAGGATGTGTGCAAGTCTAAGCATATGACAGACTTACCACTGCTGAGAGATAAGGAATCTTTTTCATCTCATTCCTTTCAAAATCTTTCTTGGGACACTGTTTGAGACTTGTCTTCTTTGGCCACAGGCGTATCTCCTAGTTTACAATCTTTTATGCCAAATCTACTAATAACAATATTGATATAGTTCTTTTGCGACAATCCAATGATACCTTGAGAGTGATCTCTAAGTATTTGAATTCCTAATACAAAAGACGCGTCACCAAGATCTTTCATCTCGAATTTATTCATTAGAAATTTCTTGGTTTCATGAAGCAAGTCCATATCATTAGCTGCGAGTAGAATGTCATCAACATACAACAACAGGAAGATACATTTTCTCCCACTAAACTTTTGATACATGCAATCGTCAACAATGTTTGCCTCAAAACCAAATGAGGTGATAATTTGATGATATTGGTGATACCATTGACGGGAAGGCTGTTTCAAGCTGTTAGGCACAAAAAGGCATCAGTCAAACCTGTTATACATCTTAGGGGGAGATCATTAATCAAACATGTTTGATGCACTTGAAGGTATAATTTAAGGCCATGTTTTATGCCTTATTGAAACCTGAAAAGTGATTTGCAATATAAGTCAAAGCTGCATACCCTGTTACATTAGTTGTAACTTAGGCAGATTGCCCAAACTGTCTTATTCTGTTGGACAGGCTGGACATAAATTGTCAACGCTACTCATGCCTATTGAGCAGCTTGGACCAAAACTAAGTGTTCTGTTCTTTGTGAACAGAACCTGTTCTTTGTGAACAGGTTATACACTTTATGAAATTTGTTTCCATGTCATCATATATTGTCTTGGACGAAAAGATCAGTTTGCAAGTCAAAGACAAAGTGGAAAATCAGAAGCTGCTTACTCTGCCCAAGCTGTTCTGATACATGAAGAAAAAGTGGATATTTGAAATGAATGACAGGACATTTCTTATATCAAAATGGCTATACAAGAAGAGGAAAAGATTAAAGTTGACATTCCTCTTTAAGGTAAAGAAGTCTGCAACAGAGACAAAAAGGAAAAGACAAAGATTCTGGTACATATGGACAATTGTTGTTTTGTCCATATGTGCAGAAAAGCAGTTTTGTCTTTTTGGAAAGGCGCTCCACTATCTCTGCATCCAATGAGGAAGGTTCACCAATATTCTCTGAGAGAGTAAAGCTTCTAAGGAATGTGAGATAACCAAGAGAGAGATATCAAGAACATGCAAAGAATTATGTTTTCATGCATGCAAAGTCTGCTTAGAATAAAACAGTTGAGTGTGTTCAAGCTGTTCTTGTTCAAGCTGTCTATCTGTCTTGTAAAATTAGTGAGTCCATCTTAGTGAGTGAATTCATTGTATCTAGTCTGAGTGTGTCTTAGATTAGTAGTCTGTTTGTTGTTTCTGTCATCTCAGCTTGAACCATTTCACAGTTCAAGCTTGTTTGTAATTAACACTTGTTGATATATACATACAAACATTGAAAAAGTGTATTGAAATTTTGTAGGGTCACCTACCTATGGATCCTATCTTGACGCGCCGCCATCCAACGAGTGCGGAATCCTCATTAGCGGTTTGCTGGAAAGACCACGCACACGAAACACGGAGACACACACGATGATAGACGAACACTAGAACGCTCCGACACGTGATTCTCTCCAAGAACAAACACAAAATCGCCTTGCAAGTTCGAGATCGCCTCTGCCTTAATCTTTGCTCGAGTTTTGCAAAAGTTGTTAATTAAAACGAATTAACCCTTACTTATAACCCCTGATTCGAACTTGCTCTGGACAAGTTCGACCAAGCCCAAGGCCCTTCGAATTTTTCCTTCATAAGTTCAAGCCAGTGACCAGTGGCTTTGAACTTACCTTTGAACTTATGTTTGAACTTATCTTTAAAGTTATGTTTGAACTTATTGTAAGACATTAATTACAACCAAGTTCAAACATACATACAATCAATATCAAACATATATAACAAACATATAACAAACATATATCAAACACGTATTAATATGCAAATACGAACAAATTGACTATTACAAAATATCGTCTATACTTAGACTGCTATCGTCACACAGGATGCACTAACAGACTCCCCCTTGACGATAGCTTCTAACTATATATATTTTGTCTAAGTACTAGAACTATATAAACTACTACCAGCATATAATCCCTGATCTATACAAACTCTAACTACCTTCTGGAACTTCCTGCCTTCTGATCTCCAGCCACCATGAAAGAAAATCGGCTGATCATCAAGTTTTCTCAGGTCGTCCTTAGATAAGTTGATCAGATGCAGTGGATCGTATACTTTCAAAATTACTTTGTCCTCGTAGTCCTCTATCACTGCTTCCGCCGTCTCATTGTCAACATACCACCACTTCATGTTGCTTAGTACATCCTGTGGCATTGACTTCATCGGCACTTCCTTGAGGCATCGGACTGGCTTGTAGACCATCCTAGCCCAAGGCTTTCCAGTGTGGGGATCTATTCTTGACTGATCTTCAACTCTTTTACCAAAACTTTGCTTAATCCTTTTAAACCTTCTAGATCGACCCTCCCTTCGTATAATCTTAGCAACAACTTCAGCATATGGGTCGTCTCCTAGATTGATCAATTCTTTCCAAGCCAACTCTTTCACTTCACACTTGGGCAGTGTGTTGAAAACCTTCAACGTTTTCCTCAAGTACTGAAGCCCATCTCTTTTATTGAGTACAAATAGCTGCAGTTCTCTATCAAAGAACCAACTTAAGATTCCTCCTGAGAGATTTCCAGGACTTGACACTCTCATTCTCTTCTTCATCTTCACAGCTGTCTTCTTTTCTTCCTTCCTGAACCATAGCTTTATCATATCTTCTCTTGTTTGCTCCTTTTCAACTACTTCAGGTTCTGATTCATCCGTATACGCTAGGTTAAGCTCATCCAGATCAATCACATTCTTATCGTTATGAATATATTGTTCAGTGATAGGTTGTTTTGGGATGACTACTTCATCAACATTGTCATCCTCGTCTTCTACAACCTCGTCATCCGACTTCCAATCCACAATCTCGTCAGGAATAAACTCTCCTTCCTTCAAGTCTTCTTGATCAAACTCAAAGTCATCTTGATCATCAAGATCCATTAAAGCTTCAATCATATCATGTTCAGCAATCTTTGAGGCTTCGCCTTCGCCTCCTTCTACCAAGCCTGACTGACCAGGCTCCCCCTGAATTTGTGCTTGCTGAGCAGTCTTTTGAGAAAGATCTGCTAGCTCACTTTCTTTTTCAGCATCTGGATCGTTGCCGTCGTCATCTTTTCTCCTCCTCACCTCAGCTTCCTTGCAACTACTCTCCCCCTGAGCTTGCAGATTATTCAATAATTGCTCCAGGAGGGTCTTCATTGATTTCAGCTCAGACTGCTGATCAGCTACAGTTGTCTTCAATTATGAATTTTCTTGATCGAGTCTGGCATTATGTGCTTGTAGCTCTTTCACTTCAGTTGAAAGTTGAAAATTTTGGAATGTTTGGAAGTCCACCTTTCCTTTCAGCTCTGTGAACCACTGATTATCAGTGAATGTTGTTGATGTTGATGGAATGGAGGCGGATGTTGATGGGGTAGTGGTTGAAGTTGATGGTGCAACTGGTAACGCAGGTTCAGGAGCCGAAGTGGATGGAGCTTCCTGCATGAATCTATATCGCCTCGCCGTATGCCTAGGTACGAGTGGAACTTCCTCTTCTTCTTCAAAATCTGAATCTTCTTCCTCTGTATCCCCACCTGCTGGCCTTGTCATTTTCTGTCTACTGACCACTAATCTTGATCCATATGTTTAAAGTCGAAGGTAGGTGCCTTAAATGACGTATTGTTGACCTATTTATACCAACTACCTTCGAACTTGCCATATGTTCGAACTTCCTGACAAATTCGAAGGTTAGTTCGAATTTGTCTGACTTGAATTTGATGAAAATTTTGAAAATACTTTAATGAAATTCAACCTTTTCAACTTTTTCGTGTAACATAATTTTTTAAACCTTGCAAAATCATTCACACCAAGCTACAGATTTTCACGCAATATTTGTTTATTCAACCAAAAATGCATCCTAGTAACTTTGACCTTTTTCCTACTTAAAATAAAATAAAAATAAATTTAAATAAAATAAAATAAAATAAAATAAGATAAAATAAAATAATATTGAACAAAATTTAAACTTAAGCTACTCTAAACTACTTTTAAAATTTTCGACCTATACTAACAGAATATTTCTGTGAGAAAGTCAAAGAAAGGTTCAATAAGATAGCGGTGTCAATACGCACTTTCAGTATTACACTTTCACACTTAGGAATTTTTGATTCCTTTGATTGTTTGTCGTGAAATACAAACCAAGTCGATTGTCGGTATGATTTTCCCTTTAAACATTTTACACTTTGGAATATCCCTTGGCCTTTTTATTTATCAATAAACTACCTTACATGTCCCATACTTAGACATACTTCTATGATCAAGGCAGACACACAATGATTTTAACTTTTTGGTATTGCAAATTTTCTTTAAAAGGCAAACGTCGGACACAGTTCTGTATTTACATATAACAGAGTGTCTTAGTTTGTATTAGAGTTTATTTAAAGCTAGCAAGACAGCGGTGATAGATCTGTACTTACGTACAACAAAGCGACTTATTTTGCTAACTTGAGTCAAAACAGAGGTGACAGGTCTGTACTTACGTACAACAAAATGACTTATTTTATTTTATTTTTTTAAAGATATATTTGATGTTGCTATACATCCCCCAGAAAATTTGCATACCTCTTTAGAATCATTGTCTGTATGTCTCTAAAATAGAAATTATGACCATTTGGTCATACATCTAAGTTAGTTACACATAAGACTTCTTCTTGAATATTTTATTAGCTTTTGAGGTTCCCTTTGTGTAATATGCCTACCAACACATCAAACAAGAAAATGTATATCACTTAGAGTTTAAGGTGCATTATGTGTGAAAGCTTAACACTTAGAGATTGTATCGACTGTGCTATCTTTCGTCACTTTGAACCTATGTCTCTAAGACTTAACTTAATTTTCTAATATTCTCTTTCTTTTTAAAATTTTTACGGTTTTCTCTCTTTTTTTTGTTTTTCATAATTAAGATAAGCTAATATTCTAACCTACCAACTTACTAGAAGCGGAAATAAATTATATTTAACCACTAACTTACTATAAAAAGAAAGAAAATCTACTAAGGTCAAGTTACTCTGGATTACGCATACAATTCAGTTGAACTAACAACTCAAAGCGTGACTTATCAAAAGCTTTAGTAAATAAATCAACATTATTATCTTCCGTTGCCACTTTTACCAGCTTTATTAAGTTCTTTTCAGCACAATCAAGTATGAAATGATGTCTTATGTCTATGTGCTTTGTTTTACTGTGTTTAACTGGATTATTAGTTATAGCAATAGTAGATTGATTATCTATCCTAATGGGAGTATGAGTGTAAGTCAAACCATAATCCCGCAATTGTTGTTGTATCCACAAAACCTGTGAACAGCAACTACCAGCAGCTACATATTCAGCCTCACACGTTGACACGGCTACCGAAGTCTGTTTCTTGCATTGCCAGGATACCAGCCTCCCTCTAAGGAACTGACAACCTCCAGTTGTTGACTTCCAATTCAAGCTGCAACCTCCATAGTCTGAATCCGTGAATGCTTCCAATTCCAGATCACCATCAACATGATACCGAAGTCCCAGCTTCGGTTTCGACTTGAGGTATCTTAGAATCCGCTTCACCGCTTTCATATGCATTTCTTTCGGATTGGCTTGAAACCTAGCACAAATACACACAGCAAACATTATGTCAGGTCTTGAAGCAGTTAAATACATTAGTGACCCAATCATGGCCCGATATAGAGTCGGATCCACATCAGTATCACTTTCTGTACCCGGTCTGAGATTGTGATTCACTTGAATCGGAGTACTGAGTGAGCAGTCAACTTAGTTCCTTCTATCCCGAAGCGCTCCAGAATATCGTAGACATACTCCGTCTGATGGATAACCATGCCCTCCTACCTTTATTCAACTTGTAAACCTAGAAAGAAGTTTAACTCACCCATAACACTCATCTTAAACTTTGACTTCATCACCTTCTCAAAATCTTTGCACATCTGCTCATCTGATGACCCAAAAATGATGTTATCCACGTACACTTGTACCAAGATAAAATCATCTCCTTTTCTCTTCACGAACAATGTACTATCAATTCTCCCTCTTTCAAACCCGTTGTCTAAAAGATGAGTTGATAGCGTCTAATACCATGCCCTTGGTGCTTGATGTAATCCGTACAGAGCCTTATCGAGACGATACACTCTGTCTGGATACTTTGGATCTGTAAACCCGGGCGGCTGTTCGACGTACACCAGTTCCTTCACCTTTCCATACAGGAATGCACTATTTACATCCAACTGATTGACTTTAAATTCTTTGAAGGACGCAAAGGCCAGAAACAGACGAATTGCCTCGAGCCTTGCCACTGGTGCAAACACCTCATTGTAATCGATTCCCTCTTCTTGGTTGAAACCCTTTACGACAAGTCTTGCCTTGTTGCAAGTGAAGATACCCCGATCATCTCTTTTGCATTTAAAAACCCATTTGATTCCTATAGCAACTTCTCCTCGCGGTAACGACACTAACTCCCACACTTCTAGCTTTCTGAATTGTGACAGTTCTTCTTGCATAGCTTCAACCCAAGAATTGTCTTTCAGTCCCATTTGCACATTCTTCGGCTCTACTTGTGAGATAAAATACAAATAAAGGCAAGTGTGAAAAGCCTCGGAGTCATTAATCATCGACAACAGAACTGTGTTGTTATTCAAACTAAGCCTAGTTCTCACACCAGAATGCAGATTTCCTATGATGCTTTCAACTGGATGATCCTTGTTTATCCTCGATGTTTCAATCTCATCGACCCTAAGATTATCTCCTAAGTTTGATCCTATTTCACCTATCGGGGGAACGACCTCAGACGGTACATTTCTTCCTCATGATCACTGTCTTCGGAAGTAGAAATGGTAGTCTCATTCTCGTTTGTAGGTAACTCAGAATCATTCTCTGCTGGACACCCATCTTCTGTCATTGTAGGCTCAGAAGTTGATGGAAAGCTTGTCTTTGTAAAACCTTGACCGTCGTTATTCAGATTTAATGACGATAAGTCATTTTCAATTGTACCTGCATTTCCATCCAAAGGAATGTTAAATGTTTCAAACAATGAGTCATAATCAAATATCCATTCCGGACCAGTTTGGGGTTCATGTGTATAACTTGTTACATCAATGTTATACACAATTTCTACCGTACCGCTTGATTTGTTAAAAACCCGTTTGTTTGGTGAATTAGGCACATAACCTAGGAAATAACCTTCGTCAGCCTTTTCACCAAACTTAGGTTGATGTTTTGTTTTCATTAATGTACACGGTACCCCAAATGGTTCGAAGCTAGTTAAATTTGGTGGTCTTTTATTCAGAACTTTATAGTAGGTTTTGTTCAATGATTTGACAGCAAGGACCCGATTTAAACATGACAAGCGGTATTCACTACCTCCCCCCAAAACATGGTAGGAAGCTTTGAATCCGAGAGCATGGTCATTGCTGCCTCAATCAAAGTCCTGTTCTTCCGTTCTGCCACCCCATTTTGTTGTGGTTCATATAGTGCACTAAATTGATGCACTATGCCTTTGGATAGGAAATATACACCAATTACTGTGTTTTTAAACTCTGTTCCATTATCACTCCTGATACGTTTTACCCTCGTCCCATAGGAGTTTTCGACTTGGTCTAAGAACCCAATCAATTTTGCAGCTGTCTTGTCCTTCGTACCTTAAAAGAAAACCAATGAAAAACGTGAGTAATCATCAGTAATAACTAAACAGTACCAACTGCCACCTATACTCCTTTTGTTGATAGGTCCGAATAGGTCCATATGCAACAAATCGAAAGTGGAAGCTATTGAGTTCTGAGTCTTAGACTTATGTGACTTCGTGTGTTGTTTCCCTTTCTTGCACGGTACACACTTGTCTTCAAACCGAAAACTCTTCATCAGGACACCTTGCACCAGTCCATGTTTAGTGATGTAGTTCATTTTCCTCAGGTGCAAGTGTGCCATGCGTTTGTGCCATAAGACGGATTCGGTATCTGAAGCTTTAGAAAACAGAAAGATTGTTCCCATCGACGAATCGGAGATGTTCATGTCCAACATGTACAAATTTTTCTTCCTTGGGGCTCTCATCATATTCCACTCTTCAGGAATTTTGAATCTCGGCTTCAGCACTAACGCTTCAGTATCAGTAAACAAAACTGAATTCTTCTTATCACAGATCTGAGAGACACTAACGAGATTGTGAGCAAGTCTATCAACATGATATACTTGATCAAGTGTGATAGTCCCATTAGTTATCACTCCTGTTCCAGTGATATTTTCTTCCATTGTTCCCAGCAAATGATACGAATCCCTTGTTCCCTCCCTTGAAGTCTGTGAGTAGACTTCTTTCCCCAGTCATGTGCCTAGAGCAACCACTATCGACGAACCACTTGTTGTTGAGACCTGTAGTTAACTCCTGCACATGAAAGAAAACAAGTTAGTTATCATGGGGAACCCAAGCCATGACTGACTTGGTAATACCATTCTCATCCACATACGTGAACTCCTTCAAAAACCCATCTCTCTTTTCAGGTGACTTAGGTGTTTGATTAAGAACCTGTTGTGGTGCTGAGTGATTTAAATTCACTCTTGGCCTTTAGGTAGGCATTTGCTGTTGAGCCCTTGAATAATTTCTATTATATGGCATTTCAGATTGGTATCCCTGGGCTCTACCTGGTGTTTGATGTCTTTGAGGAGTGTGAGACCTAACAGGAGTGTAAGCTCTTCTAGGTGTTATACTCCTATAGACTTGTTGAGGTCCTGACCTAGATTGATTAGGGACTCTATTCGGTGAGTTAGTCCTAACCACTTCATTTGGTCTAACCGACACAGGTACTAGTCTAACAGCAGTCTTTGGTGTGGCATTCACAATCTTCTCAGTGTTTTGAGAACCACTTGTGCTAGCTACACATGGTGAGGGTTTATGTTGTTCAGGCTTTCCAACACTAGGTGTAGATTCTACCTTCTTATATGGATAGCTAGACGCAACATGTCCCCTTTCATGATATCTAAAGCAAGACATCTTATCAATTGACTTCTTATGAGTACCCTTTGACGTTAGTGTCTCACTAATGTCAGATTCTTTCTTTTCAACTACTGTGACTATTTCCTCTTTCTGATTATGAATTTCAGATTTAGCTTCTCCTAGAGTTTTGTCACTAGAAGACTGCCCAAACTTGACTTTCTTAATCGTAGCATTATTACTAGTCACCTTAGTTGATTTATCCTTATCAGATGCAGATACAATTTCAGTTGCTACCTCTGACTCAACTGGTTTATCAGTTTTATCCTGAGGTTGAGGCACATAATTATCGTTGTAGGTGGAGGACTCTCTTTATAATCTAAACCTACTGGTTTCTTAGACTGACGCTGTGCATCTAATATTTTCCCTAGATTCAGTGAAGAGTTCCTAAACTTTTCTAACTTACTATTTACCTCTGCAACATTAACCTTTGCTTCGACTAGCTCTACCTATTTAATAGTAAGTTCTTTGGTTAAAGCCTCAACATGCTCATACATAAGCTCTATCCTAACACACTTCTCACTTAGTTTGTCTTTTAGAACTATTACATCTTGAGCATCTGCTTTCAGCTTATTCCTAAGATCTTCTTTTATATCTAGGAGGCTAGCATTATCTGATTTTAAGGATTCTATCTGAGCAGTTAAATTGTTATGTGTTTCTAGAACTAAATTCAACCTATCATTGGAAGTAGTACATAAAACACACAACTCACGGAAAGTAGAATAGTTTAGAATTACCTTCGTATGATCAGATTCCACGTTAGCCATCTGCACGACAAACTCTAGAGCGGTCTGATTGTCTGACTTCTCCACCAACACAGGACTTGTATCATTCTGTTCGTTGTCCTCTGTTTCTCTCTCTGCTCCGACATCCCCAGTCTCTGTCACTTCAGCCATGAAGGCTCTAGCATTAGACTCTGGATGTGAACTCCAATCATACGTCCCATCAAGCTGTCTGTCAGATGTTACGTTTGTTAACAGACCATCGATGTTCGCTTGATTACTCGAACTACCAGGCTAATATCTTCCCTGAGATTGATTCTGATAGTTTTCAACTTTAGCTCGTTGACACTCTCGAGCAAAGTGTCCTAATCCCTGGCAGTTATAACACTTAACCTTGGATTTTTCGAACCCAATCTTATTCTTGCCAACGTTCAGATTTCTGCCTGTTCGTTTTGTGAATCTCTTGACCCTCTGAGTCACCATGGCCAGTTGCCATTGAAGATCCATTTCTTCCAGATCATCAGGATCCACCTGATCATAGTCCTCTTCCCATAACACAGGATCGATGATTTTTCCTTGTACACAATTTCCATATGCTGCAACAAACGAGGCAAAAAGATTCAGATGAGTTTCGGCAGATTGCGCACTCATAGGCATCTTTGTGTACTGTTGAGAAGTAGATGCTGATTGAGTCGGTTTCTCTTTCGGTTTAGAATACCCTAAGAAAGCCCGACTGCCTGTGTCTTCTACGTCCACTGGAATAGATGCTTCGTCCGTGAAGAATGCTATAGCTGCTCAGTTCACTCGCGACCAAAGGTTTTGACTTTCCAAAATACATGTCTGGATCTTGAACCTGATCATATTCCCTATCCTTCTTGAGTAACTGAAAGTTGTAAGCCCTCAGCGTACCAATGACTCCTTCGAGCGTAAGAGTTTCTAATTTTTCTTCATCATGCTTTATGAGCGCTACGTACATCTCCCATTTCGCTGGTAAAGCATCAATGTAAGGTCTTGACTCTACGGATCTATCTCGACGCGACACCGTCCAACGAGTGCGGAATCCTCGTTAGCGGCTTGACGGTAAGATCACACTCACGGGAACACGGAGACTACCACGGTGCTAGACGAACGACCACGAACGCCCCTACACGATGATTCTCTCCGAAACTACTCTCTGTAAACTTGCAAGTTCGAGATCGCCCTTTTGCTTAATCGCTCTGAAATTCTGCAAAAGTCTCATAATTAATCGAATTAACCCTTAATTATACTGACAGATTCGAGTTTGTCTAGGACAAATTCGAATTTACCTCAATGACAAATTCGAATTTACCTCAAATTTGAATTTCACATATCAAACTTATATTTGAACTTATGTTTTAACTTATGTTTGAATTTATCTTTGAACTTTATGTTTGAACTTCTTGTAATATATTACACCAAGTTACAACATATAATCAATCAATATCAAACAAACATAATCACATATATCAAACACTATTCAATATTCAATACCAAGTTACTTGAGTTACACAAAATGCTAACAAAACTTAGACTGCTATCGTCACAAAGAGTGTACTAACAGACTCCCCCTTGACGATAGCTTCTAATTATTTACATTTTGACTAAGAACTTGGATCATAGATACTACTACCTGCATGTAGACCTATATCTATACATATTCTTACTATTTTCGGGAACTTCCTGGCTTCAGATCTCCATCCTTCGTGGAAGAAGATAGGCTGATCATTAAGTTTCTTCAGGTCGTCCTTTGATAGATTTATTAAGTGTAGTGGATCATACACTTTCAAAATAACTTTGTCGTGTGCATCCTCCATTATAGCTTCAGCGGTTTCATTATCGAGATACCACCATTTCATGTTACTTAAAACATTTTATGGCATAGATCTCATGGGCACCTTCTTCAAGCATCTTACAGGTTTATATACCATTCTAGCCCATGGCCTACCTGTATGCGGATCTATTCTTGACTCGTTCTCGACTCTCTTCCCGGTTCTTGGCTTTAGTTTCTCAAATTTGCCTGACCGACCCTCTTTTCTTATAATCTTTGCAATCACTTCAGCATAAGGGTCGTCACCAATATTGATCAACTCCTTCCAAGGTAACTCTTTCACTTCAACCTTGGGCAGTGTGTTGAATACTTTCAGTGTTCGCCTCAAGTATTGAAGGCCGTCTCTCCTTTTCAATATAAATAGCTGCAGTTCTCTGTTAAAGAACCAGCTTATAATTCCTCCTGAGAGATTTTCTGAGCCCGGAACTGTCATTCTTTTCTTCATCTTCGGCTCGGTTTTCTTCTCTTCTTTTCTGAACCACAAATTCATCAATTCAGCCCTCGATGGCTCTTTCTCAGCTTCTTCAAGGACAGAATCTTCGACCGAGGCTATTTTAATTTCATCAATATCAATCACATTGTGATTGTCTCTTACATATAACTCCGTGATAAGTTGTGAGTTGATAATCACTTCATTGACATTATCGTCCTCATCCTCTATCACTTCGTCATCGGATCTCCAATCAATTATTTCCTCCGGTACGAATTCTCCTTCCTCCAATTCCTCTATCTCACCCTCAAAATCAAATTCCATCACTTCTTCCTCAATATCGTTCAGCGCGTCTACATTTCGCTCTCAAAAGCTCTTGAGGAACCAGCTTGACCTCCTTCACCTCCTTCAGCACCAGTCTGACTTGGCTCCCCATGAACTTCGGCATGTTGAGCAGCAGAAAAATCTACTGGCTCACTGTCTTTTGATGCATCGGGATCATTGCCTTCGTCATTCCTTCTCAACTCCTCAGAATCCCTGCAACTGATCTCCCCCTGAGCCTTTAGGTTTTTCATTAATTGCTCAATAAGGGATCTCATAGTGCGGATCTCTGCAGCCTGGTCGGCGATGAATGTCTTCAGCTCAAGATTTTCTTTATCGATATTTGCATTGTGTGCTTGAAGTTCGCCGACGGCTTTCGTAAGTTGAAATATTTGGACTTGTTGGAAATCAACCTTTCTTCTGAGCTCAGAAAACCTTTGGTTGTCAGTGAAGGTGGATGAGGTTGATGGTATGGATGTAATAGGTGTCGGGATGATTGGTTGTGGAATTGGTGATTGAACAGGTGGTGGTGGTGGTGGAATGGATGTTTGAGATGATGGTTGAGCGGTTGGAATTTCAGGCTCAGAAGCAGAGGTAGATGAATCTCCCTTCATAAATCGATGCCTTTTGGCCCTATGCTTAGGCACCAAAGGAGCTGTCTCTTCAATCTCAAAGTCAGAGTCATCGTCATCGGAATCTCTCGATGCTCTTCTCTTTGCTGTCTGTTCATCAATAACCACTACTCTGGATCCATATCTGCCCATTCGGACAGCCGAATCTTCTATCTCTTCAGCTGCTGCTTCTTCAGCTACTTCTTCTATTTCAATCTATTCAGCCTCTTCTGACTCAGATTCAGACGAGGTCACAGCTTGACCCTCTACCTCAGGTATATATTCATCTATTTGGCGCAGAATATCTTCTTCCTGAACTGGAGGTTCCAGAATATCTCCAACCAGCTCAGTTGTAATCTCTTCATTAGCATGCGAACCTTGAGCCCATATTTCTTTTAAAGTCTCCACCCGTGGATCAATTACGGGGGCTACTACCGAAGGACCCGCAGCGTCCGTTGAAGGACCTGCTTCTTGTGACTCCTATACTCTGCTCGATGAAGGCCTTGAAGCCTGAGTTTGTCTGGCTTGAGCTCTCTGCCTCCTTCTTTGTTGCTGAGGCCTCTACTGTTGCTGTTGCTGTTGTTGTTGCGGCTGCTGCTGTGCTTGTACATCTCCAGCCCAGTTAGCACCTTCTGGGGCTTGAAAATCAGGATTCACCACGGCACCAAAAAGTGGTGCATCTACTGGTCTAACCAACTCACCCCTACGGGCATTACGAGCTTGACAATCTGCAAAAATTCTCTTGTCGATCACTGCAACACTTTGAATCTCGGGCAATTGTGGCAGATTTGGCAAAAAATGTCGGATCAGCATCATCACGAACCTAGGATACATCAAAAATCCTTCTCTTGCTGGAGCTGTTATTTGGTGAACAAACTCCGCAAAGAACATTTCAGAATAACTAAACCTCTGGTTGTAGACCAACGCTATCATCGCCGCATCTTCGAGACGATGTAGTCAAAACCGGCTTTCTTGGGAGCGAAGCACACCATGAAGACATGAGCTAGATATCTCCATTGCTCAATTAATCCGCTCTTCATATACGATGCCTTTTCCACATCAAGACCATAACCCATTCTTAAAAATGCAGCTTGCCTAACTTCCAACGGAAAGTCTATTGGTCCAGCTTCTTGCTCGGCAGTTCCCAACTGGAAAACTCTGCGCAACACATCTGCTGAGAACACGAGGGGTTGCCCACCTATTCTTGTCCTTAACACTGTCGGAGTAACTGTGCAGTCGACTTACAGATGATCCCAAAATTGCCTAACATAAGGCAACACTATCTGGACATTGTGCGAAAGGGCATAAGAAACCCTTGAAGCAGCCAAAAAATCCACCATTTGGTGATATGCCTGAGCATCAGGCAGCTCACGGTCTGGTGACACAACCATATTATGCTTTTGGATAAACGTTCTATCCACCATATCTGCACAATAAAGTATACAATATATTAGAATGGACAAAATAATATAAACTTGTTTAAATTCAAATTTGTTTTATTGTGAACTTATGTAAGTTCAAAATCCAACACATATGAATTTCTACAAGTTTGATTTAAAATTTAGTCAAATATTTCGATTTTAATGGCAAATTCGAACAACATGTTCGAATTACCCTTAATTCGAGTTTAATGATATATTCGAGTTTAGTGACAAACTCGAAATCAAGAACAAACTCGAATTCGGTACTTTAAAATCAAAACTCAAAGATTTAAACCAATTTAGACTTAGAAAATCACATTCATAAGTCCTAATAGGTTCTAATCGAAGGTATTTGCCACTTGTTTGAAGTTTCACCGGTTTAAACTTTGTGATTTTAAATTACAAAGTTCGACTTAAAACCTCAAAATCGGTCGATTTTGGCTCAAATTGAGTCTAAAACATCCTAAATCTTGTATAATAATGTTGATTATACCTAGATTTGGTACTATGCTTGAACACAAACGGACAAAATCTCGACAAATAGTAGAAAACTCGAAGGCGACAAACTCGAAATCTCTCTGAACAAACTCGAAGGGTTAAATTCGAATGTAGGTGAATAATGAATGTTCACTGTTGACCTATTTATACTAACCACCTCCGAATTTGTCTCCAATTTCGAATTTACTGCCAAATTCGAATGTATCATTCGACTTTGGCTTTAATTCGAAGAAAACTGAAAATTTCGAAAATTTTGAAAATCTTTGAATTAAATTCAACTTTTTCAACTTTTCCAACTTTTTCGTGTAACGGAACAACTATGCAAAATTTATTTACAACTAAGCACAAGATTTTCACGCAATGTTTATATATTCAACTCAAATGCATCCTCAGTAACTTTGACCTTTTTCCTAAATAAAATAAAATAAAATAAATTAGAATTTTTGAACAAAATTTAAACTTAAACTAATCTACACTATTTTATAAGGTTTACAACCTATACTTTACACTAACAGAATATTTTTGCCGAGAATAGTCAAAGAAAGGTTCAATCAGATAGCGATGTCAAATACGCACTTTCAGTATCTTACTTTCACACTTAGGAATTTTTTATTCCTTTTATTGTTTGTCATGATACACATTTCTAGATGATTGTTGGTATTATTTTCCCCTTAAACATGTTACATTTTGGAATATCCCTTGGCCTTTTTATTTATCAAGAAATTACCCTACGTGACTCATATATAGACATACTTTTATGATCAAGGTATACACACAATGATTATAACTTTCCGGTATTGCAAACTTTATTTAAAAGGCAAACGTCGGACACAGGTCTGTATTCACATACAACAAAGTGTCTTAGTTTGTCTTAGAGTTTATTTTTAAAGCTAGCAAGACAGTAGTGACAGGTCTGTACCGACGTACAACAAAGCGACTTATCTTGCTAACTCGAGTCAAACCAGAGGCAACAGGTCTGTACTTACGTACAACAGAGTTACTTGTCTTGACTCTCAACTCAGTATCATGATTTTTCTATTCTTTCCATTTCTTTAAGATGTATCTGATGTTGCTATACATCCCCAGAAAGTTTGCATACCTCATTTAGAATCAATGTCTGGATGTCTCTAACATAAACATTAAGACCATTTGGTCATACATCTAAGTTAGTGACACGTCTGACTTTTTCTTGAATATTTTATTAGCCTTGAGACTCCCTATATGTGTGAAAGCTTAACACTTAGAGATTGTAAAGACTGTGCTAATTTTCGTCACTTTGAACCTATGTATCTAAGACTTAACTCCTTTTTTGATATTCTCTTTTTTTGAATTTTTTATGGTTTTCTCTCCTTTTTCTTTTGTTTTTCATAAAAAAGAATAAGAAAATAAAATAACTTACTATAAAAGGAAAATATCCTAAGCTACTAACCTTACCATAAACAGAATGAAACTCTACTGCTATAAAAGGAAATAAACTCTATTAAGGTCAATTTACTCTGGATTACGCATTCCATTTAGTTGAACTAAAAACTCAAAACGTGACTTATCAAAAGCTTTGGTAAATAGATCTGCATTATTATCATCCGTTGCAACTTTTACCAGCTTGATTAAGTTCTTTTCAGCACAATCACGAATAAGGTGGTATCTTATGTCTATGTGCTTGGTTTTACTGTGTTTAACTGGATTATTTGTTATTGCAATAGTTGACTGGTTATCTATCCTAATAGGAGTATGAGTATAAGTCAAACCGTAATCCCGCAATTGTTGTTGTATCCACAAAACCTGTGAACAACAACTACCCGCAGCAACATATTCGGCCTCGCACGTTGACACGACTACCAAGTGTGTTTCTTGCATTGCTAGGAAATGAGCCTCCCTCCTAGGAATTGACAACCTCCAGTTGTTGACTTGCGATTCAAGTTGCATCCTCCGTAGTCTGAATCCGTGAACGCCTCCAATTCCAGATCGCCCTCCGCGTGATACCAAAGTCCCAGCTTCGGTTTCGACTTGAGGTATCTTAGAATCCGCTTCACAGCTTTCATGTGCATCTCCTTTGGATTAACTTGAAACCTAGCACAAATACACACTGCAAACATTGAATCAGGTCTTGAAGCAGTTAAATACATGAGTGACCCAATCATGGCCCGATATAACGTCGGATCCACATCGGTATCACTTTCTGTACCCGGTCCGAGATTGTGATTCACTTGAATCGGCGTGCTGAAGTGAGCTGTCAGCTTGGTTCCTTCCATCCCGAAGCGCTCTAAGATGTCGTAGACATACTCCGTCTGATGAATAAACATGCCCTCCTTCCTCTGTTCGACTTGCAAACCCAGAAAGAAGTTTAACTCACCCATCGCACTCATCTCAAACTTTGACTTCATCACCTTTTCAAAATTTGTGCACATGTGCTCGTCTGATGATCCAAAAATGATATCATCGACGTACACTTGTACCAAGATGAAATGTTCACCTTTTCGCTTCACGAACAGCGTACTATCTATTCTCCCTCTTTCAAACCCGTTGTCTAAAAGATGGTTGGATAGTGTCTCGTACCACGCCCTCGGTGCTTGATGTAATCCATACAAAGCCTTATCTAATCGATACACTCTGTCTGGATATTTCGGATCTGTAAACCCAGGCGGCTGTTCCACATACACCAGTTCCTTCACTTTCCCATAAAGAAAAGCACTCTAAACATCTAGCTGATAAACTTTAAATCCTTTGAAGGAAGCAAAAGCTAGAAATAAACGGATTGCTTCATGCCTTGCCACTGGTGCGAACACTTCATTGTAATCGATTCCTTCCTCTTGGTTGAAAACCTTTACCACAAGTCTTGCTTTGTTGCGAGTGACTATACCCCGATCATCTCTCTTGCACTTAAAAACCCATTTGGTTCCTATTGCAACTTCTCCACGAGGTAACGGAACTAACTCTCACACTTCTTGTTTCATAAACTGTGACAGTTCTTCCTGCATTGCTTCAACCCAAGAGTTGTATTTTAGTGCCATCTGCACATTTTTCGGCTCTACTTGCGAGATGAAACATGAGAATAGGCAAGTATGAAAGGCCTCGGAGTCATTGATCATCGACAAGAACACTGTGTTGTTATTCAAACTACTCCTAGTCCTCACACCAGCACTAGGATTTCCTATGATACTCTCAATAGGATGATTCTTATTAATCCTAGATGTCTCTATCTCGTCAACTCTCAGATTATCTCCCAAATTTGATCTTATCTCTCCTAACGGGGGAACAACTTCAGACTCCACATTATCTTCCTCATGGACACTGTCTTCAGAGTTAGAATTTGTTGTCTGATTTTCGTCTGTAGGCACTTCAGAATCATTTTGTTCCGGAGATCTATCTTCAGTTGATGTAGGCTCGGATGTTGATGGAAAGGTGGTCCTCGGAAAACTTTGACGCTCGTCATTCAAGTTCAATGACGACATGTCCCATTCGATTGTACCTGCATTTCCATCCAAAGGAGTGTTAAATGACTCAAACAATTTGTCGTAATCAAATATCCATTCTGACAGGATCAAAATCATTACCTAAGATTAACTGGTTTGAATTAATCAGAGTATAAACCAATAACCTTGTATTGAATCAAAGTCCAATTAAGAAGTTTGCGGAATAACACTTAACTGTTTTAAGAAAAGCTTTCAAAACAAATAATCACACAAACACAATCAATAATCAAAAGTCATTTGTATTGACAAACTCAATGATTACAATCACCTCTAATCTGTTTGATTAGACGAAGAACACAAATTGTTCTTAGGGTTTTACAACCTTAGAGGCTTATGAAAACTTAATCAGAAAGACAAATACAACAGATTAAACTTGTACGTGCAGACTTACAATAGAAAAACCTATTCTATGTATATATATATTGCTTTCTGATTTGTTTCCTTGATAAACTCTGATTTCTCTGATAGTAGATATGCTTGAATCTTCAAAATATATCTTTTCCTGAATATCAGCACTTTCTGTTTATTGAGCTGTTGAGCAGCTTGAAGTTTATCTGTTGAGCAGCTTGAGTTTGAACACTGGCAGCTTGAACTTTTGAACTAGCAGCTCGAACTTCTTCAACTAATAGCTTGAACTTTGTACTTACACAGAAAATCTACTAACAGTTTGAGAAATCTAACTAACAGCTTGACATACTTAGAATATTTCCCAACAATCTCCCCCTAACTTAAATTCTTTACACAAGACTTTAAGTTTCTATACAAGTAAGAAAATAAAACAAAGTAAAACTGTCATCTACAAACTAAGGCATCCAAAAACTTACAATTTAGAAAGTTTCTGATTAACTGCCTTCAAAAATTCTCTTTTCAATTCTTCTCTATCATAGTATATCTTCACTGAGCTCATTTATACCAGCCATGCCCTTGGAAGATCAAAAAATTTAAAATTGAAGAACATGCTGGATCCATTTGCAAATTTGAGTCTGTATGTCTTTGATTTAACATACAGATCAACGTGTGCAATCTTCATCGCCTTGGCATCTTCTATATCCTTTCTGATTGACTCTGGATCAAAAATGCTTTTTAAATCTTTGATAGCTTGTTTGACTTGTGGAAGTGAAGACCTGACTTGACTCACAGACCCAACATGATGCATTCTGGTAAAGCTCATCTCTGGTCATCCCTTGCACTATGTGCATTAAACACTTATATTCTTCCTCAGGACCAGCTTCTCTTCTAACTACAAAATGATATTTTAAGTCAATGTCATCCATTGACTTAGCATACAAGTATGTAATAGGAGGTTTTGAGAAGTCATGCTAGTCGAGGGTCTTTTCAATCTCCATTACCTTCTGAAGTTGGTGTTCAAACAGCACCCTTTTCACCTGATCAAGCTTTGCTTGAGAGATTGTTTCTGTTTGGGGATTAGTAGCAACAACTTGAACAGGTGGAGAAGGATCACTGACACCAGCTTGACTTGGTTCCTGTTGGCTTAGGACTTGAGGAGAGACTTTGGCTATTTTTCGTTTTTCCATCTCCTTATCATGAATTTCTTGCAGCCTCTTTGTATTCATGGACTGAGCCATCTTCTTTGGAATTCCGGCTGAATAGGCAAAATTATCAAAAACTTTCTGTGCTCTGCCTTTGAATGCCCAGTTGGCATTTTCCTTTTCTTCTCATTATGCTTAACCACAAACCCTCTTAGGTAATCACCTAAGGTTTCATCATCTTGCATTGGAGCATGGGTTTGCTGGTTCAGAAGTTCATCTTGTTCTTCTGCTAACCGTCTGGCAAATTCAGCATCATGGGCAACCTGGGCATCTCTGGATGAAAACTTGTGCTTTGGAGATTCTATGAGGATGCCTTTGCCCTTATCCTTGGTTGCAGAAGTTGTGGCTTGGACTGTACTGACAGGAGCTTGGCTGCCTTCTCGGATAACAACCCCTGTTGTTCTTATGAGAGCAGCTTGAGTTTCTAGACTAATAGCTTGAGTGGCTGTTGGGACTATTAGCCTAGAGTCTTGGACTGTTGGAGTAGGAGCTGGAGCTGCTTGGACTGAACTGGGGATCGCCTGATTCTCCACCTTTTTGGATGCATTGGTTTGGTCAGGAGGATCTACGACCTTTGCCATTAGGGTTCGAATCACCTTCTCAAGTTGAATGATCTTATTTCCACAGAGGGTGAACCCCTTATGAAAATAATCCATTCTCTCATTTTGAGCTGCTACTTTCTGTTGAAGTACTCTGATTTGTGCCCCCTGTGTAGCAACAATGGATTGATTATATTCCAATACTGCCACAACAGGTTTCAGCTTAGGATCCGTTAATAACATAAGTTGCAGACTAGCCTCAAGATCAGCAAAAGTGTGTGGTGTTTGTGATCTATCACTTGCAGGAATTCCAGAAGTAGAAACCTCTGGGCCCCTCTGTTCTTGGTTTTGGGGACTTCAAGAAGGTGCTTGCACACCCTCTGTTGCCATGGGTGTGGTCTTAATGATGTTGACACTGTCCTATGCCTCTTGTGCAGAAACAGCAGTAGTGTCAGCCACGGAACCCATATGGACATCATCAGTTGGGATGTCCACCTCCAAATTGAGGATGGGAGTGTCCTCAGTGGGTGCCCTTTGGATATTCAGTGCAGGAGTGTCCTCCTGCACAGGGACATTTGGCTCTTGTGTTTGGGCTGAGGAGGAAGGAGCTCCTAAAACCCTTTTTCTTTTGTATGTTGTAAGTAGGGATGTGGGTTTGATAGAAGGAGTAGAAGGATTATTTGTATCATGAGGAGTGGGTTGGGGTCCTGGGGGTGAAGCAGTGAGTATAAGATATTTCCATTTAGGGGCAAAATGAGTTTTAAAGAACGTATAAGAATCAGTAGGGCCCCTATACCCTATAGCAAAAAAGGCCTTCATGTAAGGCAGTAAGAGAAAGATCAGTTATATGTGTGGCATCTTGAAGATGCAAGTGTTGGCGTATGATGTCCTCAGTGATGGAGACAGTGGTTCCATCGATCTTGGATGTCAAAAAAGTGACTCCATTTATGGTTTGGACAGCTTCATGTTTCCAAAATTGCTCTATATGAGATATGTATATTGTGGGGTTTATGGTGAGAGCATGATGAATGTGGGAACTTCGAAGGAAGTCCATCATGTCGTGGAATGGTTGAAGGTCAGCGTGTTTGAGAGAATAGGGGAAACAGTTATGTTCTTTGAAAAGCTCCATTAATGATCAATCGATGATTTTTAGGGTTTCAGAGAAGTGTGTGTGAATCGCTCAGATAGAAAAGAAAAGGTCGTGGAAGATATTTTGCAACTGGTAGTTACAATTCAACGAAACTGGGACCTTTAAAGGTTTCGAGAATATCTAATCCCGCGCACACACTTATGGAAGTTACCAAATTACCATGCACACTTTGACAGATCAAGTAAAACAACTAGCAGTCCGAGAAAATGAAGTAGCAGCTTGAGAAAAGACTCAAGCTGTTAGTAGAAAAATAAACAATTTCGAATGAAACAGTGTCTCCCCCTTAAACAAGCATATGAAATAGATATATTTTTCATAAAATAAGAAAGAATGATGAAAAACATATTAATCCATATTAACCATGCCAATATTTGATACAAGGAAGGTGAATCTTCCTACATCAAATGGTTTTGTAAATAGATCAGCTAACTGATCATCAGTATGAATTTTGGTAACTTGGATTAATTTCTTCTCATTACAGTCCCTTATAAAGTGAAATCTGATGTCTATATGCTTGGTTTTGGGAAATTTCACTGGATTTTGTAGAATACTGATTGCACTTGAGTTGTCAATGTAAATAGGAGTGGATAGGAAATTCATACCATAGTCTCTCAGTTGATTCTGAATCCACATTACTTGGGAACAGCAGCTTGCAGCTGCTACATATTCTGCTTCTGTGGATGAGGTAGATAAAGTTGTTTGCTTTTTGCACTGCCAAGAGACTAATCTTGCTCCTAGATACTGACATCCACCAGTTGTGGATTTTTAGTCAATGTTGCCTCCTCCATAATCACTGTCAGAATAGGCTGTTAGTTCAAGAGGAGAGTCTTTAGGATACCAGAGGCCCAAATGTGGTTGGCCTTTGAGATATCTCAAGATTCTCTTAACAGCAAACAGGTGTGAGTCCTTTGGAGCACATTGAAACCTGGCACAAACACAAACAGCAAACATTATATCAGGTCTAGAAGATGTGAGACACATAAGTGAACCTATCAAGGATTTGTATAGGTGAATGTCCACATCTACTCCATCTTTGTCTGCATCAAGCTGCTTGTGAGTGTCCATTGGAGTACTAGCAACTTTGGTATCTTTGTAACCAAACTTTTCCAGTATGTCTTTAACATACTTTGATTGACTTATAAAAAGCCCTGTAGGCTTCTGCTTGACCTGCAATCCTAGAAAGAAAGTGAGTTCCCCCATTGAACTCATTTGGAACTTTTTGTGCATTAATGCCTCAAACTCTTTGCACAGACTATCATTTGTAGACCCAAAGATAATATCATCAACGTATATCTGAACAAGTAGAATCTCAGATTTGATGGACTTTGTGAACAAAGTTTTGTCCACTGTACCTCTCTTGAATCCATTCTGTAGAAGGTATGATGACAGGGTGTCATACCATGCTCTAGGAGCTTGGTGGAGTCCATAGAGGGATTTGTCTAATTTGTAGACTCTGTCTGGATACTTGTAGTCCTCAAATCCAGGAGGTTGACACACATAGACCACTTCTTCAATTGTGCCGTACAGGAAAGCAGACTTAACATCCATCTGATACACTTTAAACCCTTTGAAGTTTGCATAGGCTAGGAATAGTCTGATGGCCTCAATTCTTGCCACTGGAGCAAATACATCATCATAATCTATTCCTTCTTCTTGAGTGTATCCCTGTGCTACCAATCTTGCTTTGTTCTTGATGACTATCCCTCTCTCATCCTTCTTGTTTCTGAAAACCCATCTTGTACCAATTGCTCTTTTGCCTTTAGGAAGATCAACTAGAGTACATACATTCTGAATCTTGAATTGTAGTAGTTCTTCCTGCATTGCCTCAATGAAAGATGGATCTTTCAAAGCCTCTGATGCCTTTTTGGGTTCTAATTGGGACATGAAACAGATATGTTCAAAGGCAGCTAGACTGAATTCTGGAACTGCTGATTCAGCATCAGTAGATTCGTTGTGAACCTTGTCCTTGTCTGCACAGGAGTGTGTGCATCACCCATTATCTGATTAAGAGGATGATAGTTGTGAACTCTGAGTGTTGGCTCTCTGTCTGTTTGGAAGGAAGTTCCTAGATTTGTATCATCTCCATCAGGACCACTTGATGGTTCAGCTTCAGGAACAGCTTGACTGGAATCTGAGACTGTTTCCCTTTGTGATAGAGCTGTTCCCTCAGGACTTCGGATTGGCACTTTATAGTTTGGATTTGAATCATGTTGTGCATCCAGTACCCCTGGTGGGTCACAAGATAGAAGTGGTATGACTGTATACTCATCCCATTGACCAGAATCTTCAACAGTCTGAAACCTTGTGCCAACATCTTCATCATTTGGGCTACCAGCATGAGAATATGTGTTGGCAGCTTCAACCTTATTATCATTAGTTTCTGCATTATACTCAACAAAGCTCATAGAATTAATTAGTGAATCTAGATCAAACAACCAATCAGGACCAGTACCTTTGACATTTGCAGTCTTTTCATTAAATTCAACATTGGCACTCTCTTCAATGGTTTTAGACACACTATTATATACTCTATAGGCTTTGCTTTGTGTGGAGTATCCTACAAAGAAACCTTCTTCAGCCTTACTTTCAAACTTTCCTAAGTGAGTCTTAGTGTGAAGAATGGTGCATGAACAGCCAAAAGACTTTAGAAAGGCTATTAAGGGGACTCTATGAAGGAATAACTCATATGGAGTTTTCCCTTGTGATTGAACAACCTGAACCCTATTCAGAACATAACAAGCTGTATTGACTGCTTCTGCCCAAAAGGTCATTGGCAGTTTGGAATCAGCTAGCATGGTTCTAGCAGCCTCAATTAAAGTTCTGTTCTTTCTTTCAGCTACATCATTTTGCTGTGGTGTTCTTGGTGCACTATATTGCCTAGCAATACCTTTAGACTCACAGAAACTGTTTAGGATATGGTTTTTTAAACTCAGTCACATTGTCTGATCTAATCACCTTAACTTTTAAGTTGGATTGGTTTTCTATCTTAAGAATAAATGATTTAACTAGCTCAGCAGTTTCATCTTTAGTCCTAAGAAAGTATACCCATATGAATCTGGTGAAATCATCAACAATGACTAAACAGTAAGCCGTTTTATTCAAACTCAAAACAGATGTTGGACCAAAGAGATCCATATGAATAAGATGAAGAGCAGATGAGATTGAATTTACATCCTTGGCCTTATGAGAAGTTTTGTGTTGCTTGCCTTTAAGGCATGCTACACAATGATCATCACATATGAACTCCTTTTGTTGGTACACCGTGTGTGACGATAGCAGTCTAAGTGATCCAACATTGTGGTTTAGCAAGTGTTAGATATATATGTTTATATATGGTTGATAATTATTATTGTTTGTGTGTTTGAACTTAATGTAACGTATTACAAGAAGTTCAAACATAAAAATCAAAGATAAAATCAATCATAAGGTAAAAACATAAGTTTCAATACTTAGTTAATTATTTGAATGAGTAAATTCGAATCCTCAAAGGACTAGGATTCGAATCTGGTTGGATTCGAATGAGTCACATGGTAGATTCGAATGTGGTCTCTTAGGCAGATTCGAGAATGTCAGATGGGTCAAACTCGAATGGGCTTTGGGCCGGATTCGAGTTTAGCCCATGACAGACTCGAATTAGCCTCTATAATTAGGGATAGACTCGAAATATTATCAGACTTTTTGCAGAATTCGAGAGTGATTAAGAATTAAGCGATTTCGAGTTTATCATCAGTGTTAGTGTCGTTCCGGAGAGAATCAGTTCGTAGGTGCGTTCGTGTGTCGTTCGTGCAGCTCGTTGATAGTCTCCGTGTTTCATAGTGAGAGTTGTTTCCGTCTACCCGTTAAAGAGGATTCCGCACTCTTTGACGGTTCCGCGTCTAGATAGATCTGTAGTTACTAGACCTTACAAGTGGTATCAGAGCCTACGGAGTGTTCTTGGTGTTCTTCGTGTTCATCTAGATACATTCTAGGTTTCTTGACGCTTTTGGACGGTTTTTCTCTCCAATTCGTGTTTTTCAAGCTTAGCAAACTTTTATTCGGGAAATACTTCGTGTTTTTCACGTTTTTGATCGAAATCAATATTTTTCGTTGTAAAAATATTGATTTAATCTGCAAAACGTAAAGAAATCAAAGTGTTAGGCGTTTTTCGAGTTTGCGGCGCTCGAATCTGTTAGGAGTAATTAGGGTTAATCTTAGTCTCGAGTCTAACCAAATCCGCTCCTTTCGAGTTTGATAAACACTATTTCGAGTTTAATTCGAGTTTGTGCTAGTTTCGAATAGGTTCTCGAGTCTGCTGACATTCGAGTTTGATTCGAATTTGGTCTAGAGTCGAATAGGGCTTCGAATCTGCTGAGTATTCGAGTTTGCTTGACCTTCGAGTTTGAGGACTTTCGAATCTGTCATTAGTTTCGAATTTAATTGGATTACAAAACTTAATTGAATTTAATTCCAAATAGATTTAAACTAAATTATATTCGAATCTACCTAGATTCGAAAGAATTAGGTTAACTTAGTTTCGAATTAAATTAATTAAGTTACAAGTCAATTACTTTCGAAACAATGTCAAATCTTCAAAAGTTTCTGGAAATGGACCACGAGGTCGGAAAGGCAAACACTCCGCCTAAGCTGATGAAACTCGAGGATTACTACTGGTGGAAAGATCGGTTTGCAGATTTTGTGCGTTTCAATGACATGCGCATGTGGGTGTGTATTGACGAAGGATACATTCCACCGATCTCAGAAGTCGAAGGCCGTCAGAGAGTCTTATCATATCAGATGATGAAGGAAGATGATAAGAAACTTTATGAAGCCGAGAACAGAGCTTTCTCAATAATACGGATGGCGTTGCCTCAGGATATACTACACACATTCCGGACTCAGAAGACATCTAAGGAACTTTGGGAGTCACTGGAAAAGAGATGTGAGGGTAATCCAAGGGTTCGAGAAAGCGTATGGAGCTGTTGAAACAACAGTTTGCGATTTTGAAGGCTCTGAAGGATGAACAGTTGGATGATACCATCACCCGGTTCTATCATCTGTTGACAAAACTTGAAAGTCATGGGATTGAGTATACTGACACCGACAAGAACAATAAGCTTCTTGATGCCTTACCAGCCAAATGGGCTATGTATGTGGCAATGATCAAGCTTAATGAAGACAAGTATTATACTCAATCTTTGGAGGATATTGTGGGAACGTTGCGAGCTTATCATTTCGAGCTACTGAAGGCCGAAACTGATTACGAACAAGTCCAGAATCCAGCGATGTATTTTGGAAAATCAACAAAACCTTCAGCGACCGCCGATCTGAAGACTGCTACAGCGTTTTTCACCGGAGAAACGTCATCACCAGCAGAGACTGATGACTCATTGAATCGAGCGTTCTTAGGATTAGGAAGATCAGAAGAACAGGAACCTCAAGCAGCACAGTCCACGACATCTCAAAGCTATTCTAAGATGCCCATGAGCGCTAAATCAGCGGAAGAACATTTGAACTTGCTTGCTTCATTTGTGGCCGCATACGGGAACTGCGTTCAGGGGAAGATAAACGATCCTGCTCTCTGGGATGAAGACTATGATCAGGTCGACCCTGACGATCTTGAGGAAATGGATCTTAAATGGCAACTGGCCATGGTAACCCAACAGGTTAAGAGATTCATCAAACGAACTGGGAGGAATTTGACGATGAATAATAAGGGGATTGGATTTGATAAGTCCAAGGTCAAGTGCTACAATTGTCAAGGTCTGGGACACTTCGCCAGAGAATGTCAGAGACCAAAGGTAGATAATTACCAAGGACAGCAACAGTATCATGGACAGTTTCAGAATCAGTCTCAACAACGATACCTTCCAAGTTCATCTGCCGGTCAAGCCAATCTAGCTGGTCTACTGTCAAATGTCACATCAGATAGACAGTTGGATGGTACCTACGACTGGAGTTCACATCCGGAATCAAATTCTAGAGCCTTCATGGCTGAAGTCACAGAGAATGGATGTGAAGGGGAAGAGCAGACAACAAGGGACAGCAGTCCGATGTGGGTGGAGAAGACGAATGATCAGACGCTTCTGGAGTTTGCCGCTCAAATGGCCAACGTGGAATCCGACCACACAAAGGTTAGTCTGACTTACTCTCTTTTTCATGAATTATGCTTGTTATGTGTTACTTCTAATGATAGATTAAATCTAGTCTTAGAATCACATCAAACCATAACTGCTCAAATTGAGTCTTTAAAGGCTGATAACGCTAGCCTAAACAACATTAAGCAAGATCTTAAAGACAAATTTAAGGCTGATGCTCAAGATGTAATAGTTCTGAAAGACAAACTGAGTGAGCAGTGTGTTAGGTTAGAGCTTATGTATGAGCATGTAGAGGCCTTGACCAAAAATCTTAACGACAAAGACATAGAGCTAGCTGAAACAAAGGTAAAGGTAGCAGAGGCCAATAGTAAGCTAGAGAAGTTTAGGAATTCAAGCCTGAACCTAGGGAAAGTTTTAGATGCTCAACGTCAATCTAAAAAGCTTGTAGGTCTAGGATTTCTTGAAATTCCTCCACCTTTTAATGCAAACTACGTGCCTCAACCTCAGGAGAAAACTGATAAATCAGTAGACTTAGAGGACTTACCTGCACCTATATCTGAGCCTGTAATAGAAAATACACCTAAGATGACTGATACAACCGTCAAGGTTAAGAAAGTCAAATTTGTGGCTTCCTCCAGTGAAACACTTGCAGGAAAACATAAAATTGATTTTAATGATCAGGACGATGAACCAGTCGCGATAGATGTTCAAAAAGACCAGGACACAAGTGACACACCTAAGACTAAGGGCTCACAAAAGAAGCCAATTGAAAAAATGTCATGCTTTAGATGTCACGAGAGGGGGCATGTCGCTTCTACCTGTCCACATAGGAAAGTTGATACGATACCTAAGACAGTGAAGCCAGAACAGCCTAAACCCTCAACAAATGTGGCGAGCACTAGTAGTTCTCAGAGTACCGAGAAAACTGTGCAGGCTGCACCAAAACATGTTGTGAAACAAACACCGGTTAAGGTTGGACCAAAAGAAGTGGTCAGGAAAAATTCACCGAATCGTGTCATTAATCAATCTAGGTCAGGACCTCAACAAGTCTATAGGAGCACAACACCTAGCAGGGCACACACTCCAGTAAGGTCACATACTCCTGTTAGACATTACGCACCGGTAAGAGCTCAGGGATCACAATCTGATATGCAATATAATCGGAATTATTCGAGAGCTCCACAACAAATGCCTACTCAAAGGCAAAGAGTGAATTTACATCACTCGGCACCACAACAAACTCCTGTTCAACGACCCAAGTCACCTGAAAGGCGAGATGGGTATTTGAAAGAGTTTAAGTATGTGGACGAGAATGGTATTACCAAGTCAGTTATGGCTTGGGTTCCCCGTGATAACTAACCTATTTTCTTTCATGTGCAGGAGATTACCACAGGTCTAAACAACAAGTGGTTCATCGACAGTGGATGCTCCAGGCACATGACAGGGAAACGAAGTCTCCTTACAGACTTCAAGGGTGGGAATCGGGGATTTGTATCATTCGCAGGAAATAGAGGAGGAACCATCACTGGTACTGGAGAAGTCACTAATGGGACGATTACCTTGGATCAAGTTTATCATGTTGATAAACTGGTTCATAATCTCATTAATGTATCTCAAATCCGTGATAGGAAGAATTCAGTGCTTTTTACTGACACTGAAGCGTTAGTGCTAAAACCGGGATTCAAGATTCCTGAAGAATGGGTATTGATGCGGGCACCAAGGAAAAATGACTTGTACATGCTTGATATGAACAAGCCAGATACTTCGATGGGGCCAATCTGTTTGTTTTTAAAAGCTTCAGAAACGGAATCAGTATTGTGGCACAGACGCATGGCTCATTTGCACCTAAGAAAAATGAACTACATAACGAAAAATGGATTGGTGCAAGGTGTGCCTATGAAGAGCTTTCAGTTCGAGGACAAGTGTCTACCATGCAAGAAAGGCAAACAACATAAGAAGACACACAAGTCCAAGACTCAGAACTCCATAACCTCAACATTCGATTTGTTGAATATGGATCTTTTTGGTCCAATCAACAAAAGGAGTATAGGAGGTAGTTGGTATTGTTTGGTTATCACTGACGATTACTCACGATTTTCTTGGGTTTTCTTTCTAGGTACAAAGGACGAGACGGCTTCCAAGCTCATCGGGTTCTTAGACCAAGTGGAGAATTCCTACAGAACACGGGTTAAAAGGATACGTAGTGATAATGGAACTGAGTTCAAAAACATAATTGGTGTATATTGCCTATCAAAGGGCATAGTGCATCAATTTAGTGCACCATATGAGCCTCAACAAAATGGGGTGGCCGAACGTAAAAACAGGACACTGATTGAGGCAGCTAGGACTATGTTGTCGGATTCAAAGCTTCCTACCATGTTTTGGGGGGAGGCAGTGAATACCGCATGTCATATTTTAAACCGAGTCCTAACTGTCAAATCTTTGAAGAAAACCTGTTATGAAATTTTGAATAAGCGGCCACCTAATTTAACTGGATTCGAACCGTTTGGGGTACCATGCACTTTATTGTGTACAAAACATCAACCGAAGTTTGGTGAAAAGGCTGACGAAGGATACTTCCTAGGTTATGTGCCGAACTCACCAAACAAACGGGTTTATAACAAAACGAATGGTGCGGTTGAGATTGTGTATAATATTGAAGTCACAAGTTATACACATGAACCCCAAACAGGTCCGGAATGGATATTTGACTATGATAAATTATTTGAGTCATTTAACATTCCTTTGGATGAAAATGCAGGTACAATTGAAAAGGACATGGCGACGTTAAATCTGAATGACGAAGGTCATACCTTTCCGAGGACTACATTTCAATCCGCATCCGAGCCTACTGCGACTGAAGATGGATCTCCAGAAGTTGCTGATCCAGAAGTACCAACCACTGAGAATCAGACTCAGGCAACAAGTTCCAACTCTGAGGAAAATGTCTACGAGGAGGAAAATGTGGAAGCTGAGACTGTTCCCCCATTAGGTGAAATAGGATCTAACTTAGGAGATAATCTAAGAGTTGACGAGATAGAGACCTCTAGGATCAACAATAACCATCCTATAGAAAGCATCATAGGAAATCCTAAAGAGGGTGTGAAGACTAGGAGTAGTTTAAATAACAACACAGTGTTGTTATCGATGATAAATGACTCCGAGGCATATCATACCTGTCTCTATTCGTGTTTCATATCGCAAGTACAGCCTAAGAATGTGCAAATGGCACTTAAGGATAACTCCTGGGTTGAAGCGATGCAGGAAGAACTTTCGCAGTTTAGGAAACTAGAAGTGTGGGAGTTAGTTCCATTACCTCGAGGGGAAGTTGCCATAGGAACCAAATGGGTTTTTAAGTGCAAAAGAGACGATCGGGGTATAGTCACTCGCAACAAGGCTAGGCTAGTTGTAAAGGGTTTCAACCAAGAGGAGGGAATCGATTACAATGAGGTGTTTGCGCTAGTAGCAAGGCTGGAAGCCATTAGGTTGTTTCTAGCTTTTGCCTCCTTCAAGGGATTTAAGGTATATCAACTAGATGTTAAGAGTGCTTTTCTCTACGGGAAAGTGAAGGAGCTGGTGTATGTAGAACAGCCGCCCGGATTTACAGATCCAAAATATCCTGATAGAGTATATCGCTTAGATAAGGCTCTATATGGATTGCATCAAGCACCAAGGGCGTGGTACGAACCTCTATCGAACCATTTATTAGAGAACGGGTTTGAAAGGGGTAGGATAGATAGTACGTTGTTCGTTAAGAGAAAAGGGGAACACTTCATCTTGGTACAAGTGTACGTCGATGATATCATTTTTGGTTCATCAGACGAACAGATGTGCAAAAATTTCGAGAAGGTGATGAAGTCGAAATTCGAGATGAGTGCTATGGGAGAGTTAAATTTCTTTTTGGGGTTACAAGTTGACCAGAAGAAGGATGGTATGTTTATCCATCAGACGAAGTATGTCTATGACATATTAGAACGCTTCGGGATGGAAGGAACAAAATTGACTGCCCATTTCAGCACGCCGATTCAAGTGAATCACAATCTCGGACCGGGTACTGAAAGTGACACCGATGTGGATCCGACGTTATATCGGGCCATGATTGGATCACTTATGTATTTAACTGCTTCAAGACCTGACATCATGTTTGCTGTATGTATTTATGCTAGGTTTCAAGCGAATCCGAAGGAGATGCATATGAAAGCTGTGAAGCGGATTCTACGATACCTCAAGTCGAAACCGAAGCTGGGACTTTGGTATCACGCGGAGGGAGATCTAGAGTTGGAGGCGTTCACGGATTCTGACTACGGAGGATGCAGCTTGACGCGCAAATCAACAACTGGAGGTTGTCAATTCCTAGGAGGGAGACTGGTATCCTGGCAATGCAAGAAACAGACGTCGGTAGCCGTGTCAACGTGCGAGGCCGAGTATGTTGCTGCTGGAAGTTGCTTCTCACAGGTTCTGTGGATACAACAACAATTGCGGGATTACGGTTTGGCTTACACTCAAACTCCTATTAGGATAGATAACCAGTCTACTATCGCTATTACGAATAATCCAGTTAAACACAACAAAACAAAGCACATAGACATTAGGCATCATTTTATTCGTGATTGTGCTGAAAAGAACTTAATCAAGTTGGTAAAAGTGGCAACGGAGGATAATAATGCTGATTTATTTACCAAAGCATTTGATAAGTCACGGTTTGAATATTTAATTCAACTAAATGGAATGCGCAACCCAGAGTAATTTGACCTTAGTAGTAGTTTATGTCCTTTTATAGCTATAGTATTTCTTTCTTTTTAGAGTAAGTCTGCTAATTTAGGATAGTTTCTATTTTTAGTAAGTTAGTAGGTTACCTTCTTTTATTGCTATTTCTTATGAAAACCAAAAGAAAAAAAGAGAGAAAATCATAAAAATACAAAAAAGAGAATATCAGAAAAGGAGTTAAGTCTTAGATACATAGGTTCAAAGTGACGAAAATTAGCACAGTCGTTACAAACTCTAAGTGTTTAGGCTTTCACACATAATGCACCTTTAATTCTAAGTGTTATATTTTACTTTAGTTTGATGTGTTGGTAGGCATAATACATATAGGGAATCCAAAGGCAAATAAAATATTCAAGAAAAAGTCAAACGTGTCACTAACTTAGATGTATGACCAATCGGTCTTAATTTTTATGTACAAGACATACAAATTTTGAGTCTAAATGAGGTAAGCAAACTTTCTGGGGATGTATAGCAACATCAAATACATCTAAAAATGGAAAGCATAGAAAAATAATAAGGAATTGAGAGTCAAAAACATGTAACTCTGTTGTACGTAAGTACAGACCTGTTGCCTCTGTTTAGATTCGGGTTAGCAAGATAAGTCGCTTTGTTGTACGTTGGTACAGACCTGTCACCGCTGTCTTGCTAGCTTTAATAATAAACCTTAAGTCAAACTAAGACACTTTGTTGTATGAAAATACAGACCTGTGTCCGATGTTTGTCTTTTAAAGAAAGTTTGCAAATACCAACAAGTTAGAATCTTTGTCTGTATGCCTTGATCATAAAAGTACGTCTATGTCTGAGTCACGTAAGATAATTTCATGATAAATAAAAATGCCAAGGGATATTCCGAAATGTAGAATGTTTAAAGGGGTAAATACCAACAATCGGCTAAATGGGTATTTCACGACAAACAATCAAAGGAATCAAAAATTCCTAAGTGTGAAAGTTTAAGTACTGAAAGTGAGTATCTGACATTGCTATCTGATTGAACCTTTCTTTGACTATACTCATCAAAAATATTTTGTTTAGCGTTTAGCTTAGGTTGTGAATTTTAATAAGTATAGCTTAAGTCTAAGTTAAATTTTTTGGTCAAAATTTTAAAATTTTATTTGTACTTAGTTTTTATTTTATTTTATTGTATTTTACCTTAGTTTATTTTACTTTATTTTATTTTATTTTATTTTATTTTTTACTTAGGCAAAAGGTCAAAAATTTCTAAGGGTGCATTCTTAGTTGAATAAAATAACCACTGCGTGAAAATCTTGTGCTTCGGGTAAAAGATTTAGCATAGTTTATTCCGTTACACAATAAGGTTGAAAAAGTTGAATTTATTTCAAAATTTTTGAAATTTTCTAAGTGTTTTGAGTTATTCGAGTTTAGCTTAAACTCGAAATTGGGTAACCTCGAATTTGTCAGTAGATTCGAAAGTGGCCATAGACTCAAAGCTTGGTGGTATAAATAGGTAACAGTAATTGTCATTACTCTTATCTGTTTTCGAATCTATCCTCTCGAATCTATCTTGCGATTTCGAATCTGTTTCCTCGAGTCTACCGATTTCCACAAACACGACAATTTGTCGAGTTTCTTGCTTGAGTGTTCGATTCTACTGATACATCTAGGTATAAGCAACTGGTTTGTACAAGATTTGAGTAGTTTTATACATCATTAAAGTCAAAATCATCAATTTTGTAAGGATTGATGGTCGAAATCGGATTTTTCAAAATTACCAAGTTTGGAACGATAAAAGGTCAAATTAAAGGCAAATATCAGTGATTAGAACCTAGTTGGACTAATGTATGTGATTTTCTAAGTTCAAAATGGTTAAAATCATGGGTTTTGGTGAAGAGTTGGGACGACATTTCGAATCTGATTGTGAACATTCTCGAGTTTGTCAGTAAACTCGAGAAGACCATTACATTCGAATGTGTCATCAAACTCGAAATAGGGTGTCTTCGAATCTGTCTATTCGAATCTGTCATTTTATTAAAATTATTCAATTTAAATTTAATTAAACTTGTAGAAATTCATTTGTGTTGGATTTTGTACTTAAACAAGTTCAAAATAAAACAAATTCGAATTTAAGCAAGTTTATTGATTTTTAAATGATTCTAATAGTTTATCTATTGTGCAGATATGGCTGTTCGAGTATTCGTGCCGAAGCATAATATGGTCATTCCCTATGACCATCATATCCCTGAGGCGCAGGGTTTTCGTCAAATGATGGATTTCCTCATAGAGTCTAGGATTGCTTTTGCATTGTCTCATAATATTCAGATTGTTATTCCCTATGTTCGCCAGTTCTATGATCATCTACAGGTGGATTGCTCTGTCACCCCGACAGTGCTGAGAACAAGGATAGCAGGACAACCATTGGTGTTTTCTGCCGATATGCTGCGTCAGGTTTTGCAGCTAGGATCTCAGGAAGAAGAGTCTGGGCCTATTGACTTTCCCCTAAGTATTAGGCAAGCATCTTTTCAGAGAATGGGTTACAGCTTGGATGTTACGAAGACATCTTACATGAAGAGCGGGCTTATTGGCCAATGGAGATTTTTGGCTCATGTGTTTATGGTTTGTTTTGCAGCCAAGAAAGCCGGTTTTGACTATATAGTCTCGAAGATCCAATCCGGGATGATCGCCTTAGTATATAATCGGCCCTTCAACTTTTCGAAAATGTTTTTCTCTGAGTTCGTTCATCAAATCACGGCTCCAGAGCATCAACAATTTCTCCTATATCCTCGGTTCATAATGATGCTCATCAGGAATTTCTTGCCGAATTTGCCTCAGCTAAATGAGATTCAAAGTGTAGCAGTCATGGACAAAAGGATTTTTGCTGATTGCTCCTCTCATAGAGGAAGGTTGCCGGTTCCGGTTGAGCGACCGTTGTTTGGAGCTGTACTTGACAGGAACTTTGAAGCACCGAATGATGCCAACTGGGCAGGAGAAGTGGAAGTTCAAGCCAGACAGCCACCGCAACAAGAATGACAACAACCACGTGCACAGCCACAAAGGAGACGCCAAAGAGCTACCGCAAGTCAAACTCAGGCAACTAGGCCTTCTCCAAGTCAACAGCCAGAGGTTCAAGAGGCGGGCCCTTCGAATATCCCAATTGAATCTGATCAACTGTGTCAAACACTACATGAAATTTGGGAAGCCGGTCCTCACGCCAATGAAAAAATATCTGCAGCATTAATTGGAGAATTGCTAGAGCCTCTAGAGGGAGAAGATGATGTCTTAAGGGATGTTGATGAATATGAACCAGAACAAACTGGTAATGACTTGTCATCATCAGCAACTGAGTCAGACGATATGGAGGAGATAGAGGTTGAAGCTCCAGATTCCGTATCTACAGAACCAACAGTTCGGATAGAAACTTATGGATCTAGAGTAGTGGTAATTAATGAAGAAGCTTCAAGGCGGCGAGCATCAAGAGAGTCTGATGACTCGGATTTTGAAGAAGAAGAGGTCGCTCCATTAATGACGAGGCAAAGGGCCAAGCGTCATCGATTTATGCAAGGATCTACTTCAGCTTCAGCAGAACTACCAGAAATTCCTCAACCTGAAATTCCTCAACCGCAGGACCCTCAAACCACCATTCCACCATCACCACCTCATGATGAACCGTGCATCCCAACGCCGACCATTCCAACTCCAATTCAATCCATCCCATCAACCTCATCCACATACACCGACAATCAAAGGTTTCTACAGCTAAAAGCTCGAGTTGACTTCCAAAATATCCAGATCTTAGGCCTAACAAAGGCAATCGGTGAGATTCAGACTCATAACGCAAATCTTCATAACGAGAATGCCGATCTGAGAAAGATAGTGGAAAAAGTTCAGGAAGAGAACTTAGAGTTAAAAACTTTTGTCGCTGATCAAGCAGCTGAGCTAAGATCGATGCGCTCCCTAGTTGAGCACTTAACGAAAAATTTACAAGCTCAGGGGGAGACATCCTGTCGTGATCAAGTAGAGCGGCCGAGGGATGATGATAATGAAGATAACCAAGGCAATGATCCCAGCTCTCAAAGACAGAATGAGCCAGTAGATTTTTCTGCTGCTCAGGATGCTCAGTCTCAGGGGGAGCCTAGTCAGTTGGGAGGTGAAGTAGGAGAGGCCAGTTCGTCTAAACCTACAGAGTATGAGATAATTGAGATATTTGATGCACTCATGGATCTCGATGACGACCCAATGGACTTGGGCTTTGACTTTGAAGATGATATAGAGGAACTAGAAGAGGGAGAATTTGTTCCTGAAGAGATTGTTGATTGGAGATCAGATGATGAGGTGTGTGCTGACGAAGACGATGAAGCCAATGAGATCGTCGTTCAGCAGAATCGAATCACTGATACGTATGTAATAGAAGGAAATGATGTTGTTAACATAGAAGTGGTGAATGATGCTTTAAATGTTGAGTCGTCAATAGAGGAGCCTGCCAGAGAGCTAACTAATGAAGAGAAAAGAAAGCTGTGGTTCAGGGCTGAGCAGAAGGAATTAGAGCTGAAAAAGAAGATGAAGGTGCCGGGTACTGGAAAACTGTCAGGAAGCATATTAAGCTGGTTCTTTGATCGAGAACTGCAGCTATTCATAATCAAGAGAAAAGATGAGCTCCAGTACCTCAGGCGAACTCTGAAAGTATTCAATTCACTGCCGAAGATTGAGATCAAGGCTTTAGCTTGGAAAGAACTAATCAATATCGGCAATGACCCCTACGCAGATATAATTGCCAGAATCATAAGGAAAGAGGGAAGGTCAAGGAAGTTTGAACGCCTTAATCCAAGGATAGGAAAAAGAGTAGAGGATCCTTCTCGAATTGATCCTCTAACTGGGCGTCCTTGGATGAAGATTCAATACAGACCCGTAAGATGTCTGAGAAAGGTGCCGCTCAAGCCTATGCCACAGAACGTCATGAAGAATCTGAACTGGTGGTATGTTGAGAGTGAAACAGGAGAAGTGGTGATGGAAGATTTTGAAGAAAATGTGATTCTTAGAATCTATGATTCTCTTCACCTGGTAAACCTTTCTCGAGATGACCTTCAAATTTTGCATGCTCATAAGATTTCAAGTGACACTCATATGGATGGTGAGGCTAGAAAGTATGAGAATGTAGTTAAAGTGTGTGTTGAAAAGGGTTTGTATGCTGGAAGTAGTTTGAATAAATAATAAACAAAGTTCTTAATCAAATGTGTGAATTATTATTAGAAGCTATCCTCAAGGGGGAGTCTGTTGGTACACCCTGTGTGACGATAGTAGTCTAAGTGATTCAACATTGTGGTTTAGCAAGTGTTAGATATATATGTTTATATATGGTTGATAATTATTATTGTTTGTGTGTTTGAACTTAATGTAACGTATTACAAGAAGTTCAAACATAAAGATCAAATATAAAATCAATCATAAGGTAAAAACATAAGTTTCAATACTTAGTTAATTATTTGAATGAGTAAATTCGAATCCTCAAAGGACTAGGATTCGAATCTGGTTAGATTCGAATGAGTCACTTGGTAGATTCGAATGTGATCTCTTAGGCAGATTCGAGAATGTCAGATGGGTCAAACTCGAATGGGCTTTGGGCCGGATTCGAGTTTAGTCCATGACAGACTCGAATTAGCCTCTATAATTAGGGATAGACTCAAAATATTATCAGACTTTTTGCAAAATTCGAGAGTTCTTAAGCATTAAGCGATTTCGAGTTTATCATCAGGTTAGTGTTTCGGAGATAATCTTCTAGTAGGTGTGTTCGTGTGTCGTTCGTGCAGCTCGTTGATAGTCTCCGTGTTTCATAGTGAGAGTTGTTTCCGTCTACCCGTTAAAGAGGATTCCGCACTCTTTGACGGTTCCGCGTCTAGATAGATCTGTAGTGTGTAGACCTTACACCTTTTGTGGTAAACCTCTTACCAAATTCTTTTTGACCAGCACATTCATAGATTTGAAGTTCATGTGACACATCCTTCTGTGCCAAAGAGCAGACTCATTTGATGATGCTTTAGATATCAAACAACTTAAAGTACTTGATTTGGATAAAAGATCTGTGTCCAAACGGTAGACATTGTCCTTTCTTGGTGTTCTGAGTAAAATAAGATTTTCAGGTATTTTAAAATCTTTTGAAGAACAATGCACTCAGAATCTGTGAAGACAACAATATTTTGTTTATCAGAGATTTGAGACACACTCAATAAATTGTACTTCAGCTGTTCAACATATAAAACATCATTGAAAAGCATATTACCTGCTTTGACAGTACCTTTACCTGTTACCTTACCTCCCTTGGAATTTCCTCCAAATGCAACAAACCCACCTTCAAAGCCTTTGAAGTTTAACAAGCAATCAGAGTTGCCTGTCATGTGCCTAGAGCATCCACTGTCCCAATGCCATCTTGTTTTGTGTTGTGACCTGTGGGTGCCCTGCACAAATAAAAGCTTAGTTAGTAGTGGAGTAAACCCAAACCAAGTTGGTCTTGGGTTGTCCTTGTGCATTGAGATAACTAAACACTGTCTTTAACTTCTTATGCTTAGTGAGATCCACTGATGGATTCTGTGGAGAGTATTTAGTTATCACATGAGGTATCCAGGTGTTTTGTCCATCCTTTGCAGTAACAGTCTCAGATGATCCATTACCAGTCCCAGTTTTGAGCCTAGCAGTCTGAGCTGAGTCTGCAATGCTAACAGCTTCAGAATTTCCACTAACAGTTTCAACTTTAGACTTGGCAGTCTCAACATTTGTATCAACAATTTCACCTGAGTTTTTGCCTTTTACACACCATATCTGTTTAAACTTTGATTTTGGTTTTGCTAAAACTTGTTTTTGGTGTGTGGACTATTTTTTATTGATTTTTGAAAACTTGTGATCAACTGTTTTCTTAGGAACTGGTGCAACAGGTGGTTTGACCTTAAGATTTTTTGTGTTTTTAATAGATGCCTGTTTCTGAACCACAGTCTGTTTTGCAACAGATGGTTTGTACAAGCAATGTCTGGCCAAATGGTTTTTCCTGGCACAATGGAAACATGTCTTGACTGTTTCGATTTGAGATCCGGTTTTATCAGACCATAACTGGTTCTTGTTCCTTTGATTTCCCCTTACCTGCTGTTGTTTGGGAAACTTTTGGACACCATGCTTTTGGCATGTGCAGATTGGAACAGTCTTTCCCTTTTTATTAACTTTTGAGGAAGATGCGGTGTTACAGTTAGAAGGTACAGAAACCTGGGGAGCACCATGGCATACACTCATCTTCTCTTTTCCTTTCTTACTGGGGTTTGGGGCTGCTATAGGTACACTCATTGTTTTGTGTTCTTGCTCAACTTCCTTGCACTCACAGTCTTCATTTTTAATTAGATCTTCTTTAGAATCAGGACTGGTTTCAAGGACAGGATCTACAGTGGTCATAGACTCATCTAATGGTCCATTAACAAGCCTATCAGCAACTTCACTCATTGGATGAATGTATTTGTTGTTGTATGGAGGTGGAGTGGCTCTGTATCCAATACCTTCTTTGGGATTGAGCTGAGATTTTACCCTATCTTTAAATTGAACTTCCATTAGGTGTTCCAGCTTTGATTTGCCAATTTGAAGTTTCCTAGATCTATATTAACAGATTCTAGTTTCTTATTAGCATCTAACACCTTCTGTTCAGCCTCATCTAATTTCTTATTTAGGGACTCTATTTTCTTATTCAGCTCCTTTTTCTCCCACACATGATATGTTCTATCATGTCCCATTTGAAGCTCATTATCCTTATAGTCATTGATCTGTTTTTCAAGATCTTCTATGACCTGCATGTACTCATATCTCCTTTCTTCCATCTTAGCTAGAGTTTTGCACATGCTCTAATTATGATCTTTGTACTTTTTAACCATATTTTTGCATGTTTGAGAGCAAAGTTTAGCATTTACCTCAGATGGTAATTCAGTGGAGGTGACATTTGATGTTTCTGCCATTAGAGCTTGATTTTGAAACTCTTCCTCTGTCTGATCACTCTAGTCAAACACATTGTCTTCTTGAGAGACAAGTGCTTGTGATGATGAAGCTTGATTAATTTGTTGGGGTCTTGGTGGTTGTTGACCTTGGGATCTGCATTCTCTGGCAAAGTGGCCAAGCTTGTGACATTTAAAGCATTCTACTTTGGATTTATCAAATGTTGGTTTCCCTTCTGGTCTGGATTGGAAGTTGGATCTGCCAGTTCTTTTCAGAAACCTTTTACCCCTCATAGTCAACATTGCATGCTGCCATTTCAAGTCCATCTCTTCAAGATCATCTGGATGGATCTGTTCTAAATCTTCAGCATTTAGAGCAAACAGTCCATCATTAGTAACAAAAGCTTCATAATTAGCTTCAGTAGAGTTACCATCAGCACCTGAAGAGGAATCACAACAGTTAGATTTATCAGATAATGCTGATGACAATAGAGCAGTGTTATGATTATAAGAAAATGATTTCTTTTTAGTTTCAATCTCAGTTTCAAACACTCTCAAACTGTTGTAAAGATCATCCAACTCTATTTCATCAAGAGTGTCTTTGGTTCTCCATTGTGCAGCATAGACTGTCCACTCTTCACCAAGAGATCTAAGAAATTTTCTGTTTACTTCATCTTGATCCAAGCAGACTTTGGCACTCTCCAATTCACCTATCAGTTTGTTAAACCTGTCAAATATTTGAGTAAGGTTTTCATTCTTGCCACCAAAAAAGTTCTCATACTGCTGTTTTAAAAGATCCTTTTGATTTCTCTTGGTGCTAGCATTGCAATTAAATCTTTTCTCTAAAACAATCCAAAGAGAATGAGCAGTGTAAAACTTTTTAAACTGGTGTTGATAAGCATTAGGAATGGCTATCTGTAGAAGTGTAAGAGCTTTCACTTCATTCATTTTAGCCTTTCTTTCAAGTTCAGTTTTTGGAGGAGTTTTTATGGGTTTGCCCTCAGCATCAAGTTCAGGATCAACTACAATGGAAATTCAGCAGCTTCCCATATGGCGTAATCAATAAATTGAATATGCTGTTGAATCCTGAGTTTCCACATCTCAAACTCAGTGGGTTTGAGCATAGGCACTTTGAGTCCTTGCCCAGATCCACTACTGCTATTATCAAATTCCATTGCAGAAAATTAAAAATTTTAAAAGAAAGTTTCTGACTTTGAAAACAAAGAAAAACCTTGTGGCACTGATACCACTTGACAGGATCAAAATCACTACCTATGATTAACTGGTTTGAATTAATCAGAGTATAAAGCAATAACCTTGTATTGAATCAAAGTCCAATTAAGAAGTTTGCGGAATAACACTTAACTGTTTTAAGAAAAGCTTTCAAAACAAATAATCACACAAACACAATCAATAATCAAAAGTCATTTGTATTGCCAAACTCAATGATTACAATCACCTCTAATCTGTTTGATTAGACGAAGAACACAGATTGTTCTTAGGGTTTTACAACCTTAGAGGCTTATGAAAACTTAATCAGAAAGACAATTACAACAGATTAAACTTGTACGTGCAGACTTACAATAGAAAAACCTATTCTATGTATATATATTGCTTTCTGATTTGCTTCCTTGATAAACTCTGATTTCTCTGATAGTAGATATGCTTAAATCTTCAAAATATATCTTTTCCTGAATATCAGCACTTTCTGTTTATTGAGCTGTTGAGTAGCTTGAAGTTTATCTGTTGAGCAGCTTGAGTTTGAACACTGGCAGCTTGAACTTTTGAACTAGCAGCTCGAACTTCTTCAACTAACAGCTTGAACTTTGCACTTACACAGAATATCTACTAACAGTTTGAGAAATCTAACTAATAGCTTGACATACTTAGAATATTTCCCAACACATTCCGGACCAGTTTGGGGTTCATGTGTATAACTTGTGACATCAATGTTATACACAATGTCTACTGTACCATTAGATTTGTTAAAAACCCTTTTATTTGGTGAATTAGGCACATATCCTAGGAAATAACCTTCGTCAGCCTTTTCACCAAACTTAGGTTGATGTTTTGTTTCATTAATGTACATGGTACCCCAAAAGGTTCGAAGCCAGTTAAATTTGGTGGCCTTTTATACAAAATTTCATAACAGGTTTTGTTCAATGATTTGACAGTAAGGACCCGGTTTAAAACATGGCACGCGGTATTCACTGCCTCCCCCCAAAACATGGTAGGAAGCTTTGAATCCGAAAGCATGGTCCTTGCTGCCTCAATCAAAGTCCTGTTTTTCCATTCGGCCACCCCATTTTGTTGTGGCTCGTATGGTGCACTAAATTGATGCACTATGCCCTTTGATAGGCAATATACACCAATAACCGTGTTTTTAAACTCTGTTCCATTATCACTTCTGATACGCTTAACCCTTGTTCCGTAAGAGTTTTTCACTTGGTCTAAGAACCCGATGAGCTTTGCAGCTGTCTCGTCCTTCGTACCTAAAAAGAAAACCCAAGAAAAACGTGAGTAATCGTCAGTTATAACTAAACAGTACCAAGTACCACCTATACTCCTTTTGTTGATTGGTCCGAAAAGGTCCATATGCAACAAATCGAATGTGGCAGCTATTGAGTTGTGAGTCTTGGACTTGTGTGCCTTCTTGTGTTGTTTTCCTTTCTTGCACGGTAGACACTTATCCTCGAACTGAAAACTCTTCATGGGAACACCTTGCACCAATCCATTTTTCATAATGTAGTTCATTTTTCTTAGGTGCAAGTGTGCCATACGTCTGTGCCATAAAACCGATTCAGTCTCTGAAGCTTTTGATAGTAGACAGATTGGACCCATCGAAGATTCCGGCTTGTTCATGTCGAGCATGTACAGGTCATTCTTCCTTGGAGCCCTCATCAGTATCCATTCTTCAGGAACCTTGAATCCCGGTTTCAGCACTAACGCCTCAGTATCAGTGAAAACTACTGAGTTCTTCTTATCACAGATTTGAGATACACTAATGAGATTGTGAACCAGTTTATCAACGTGATAAACTTGATCCAATTTGATAGTCCCATTAGTGACCACTCCAGTACCGGTGATATTTCCTCCTTTATTGCCAGCGAATGATATAAAGCCCCAATTCCCTCCCTTGAAGTCTGCAAGTAGACTTCTTTCCCCTGTCATATGCCTGGAGCAACCACTGTCAACGAACCATTTGTTGTTTGAACCTATAGTTATCTCCTGCACATGAAAGAAAATAGGTTAGTTATCACGGGGAACCCAAGCCATAACTGACTTGGTAATACCATTTCGTCCACATACTTGAACTCTATAAATACCCATCTCTCTGTTCAGGTGACTTGGGTTTTTGAATTGGAGTCTGTTGTGGTGCAGAGTGATTTACGTTCACTCTTGGCCTTTGAGTAGGCATTTGCTGTGGAGCTCTAGAATAGTTTCGATTATATGGCAATTCCGATTGATATCCCTGAGCTCTACCTGGTGTTTGATGTCTTACAGGAGTGTGTGACCTAACCGGAGTGTAAGCTCTGCTAGGTGTAGTACTCCTATAATTCTGATGCGGTCCTGACCTAGATTGATTAATGACTTTATTTGGTGAATTAGTCCTAATCACTTCTTTGGGTCGACCTGACACAGGTGTTTGTTTCACAGCATATTTAGGTGCGGCTTGCACAGTTTTCTCGGTATTTTGAGAACTACTAGTTCTTGCTACACTTGGAGAAGGCTTATGTTGTTCCGACTTTCCAGGTTTAGGTGTAGTATCTACTTTCCTATGTGGACAGCTAGACGCAACATGCCCCCTTTCGTGACATCTAAAGCAAGACATTTTGTCAATCGACTTTTTATGTGTGCCCTTTGACTTAGGTGTCTCACTAGTGTCTGGTTCTTTTGTTTCAACTATAGCGACTAGTTCCTCCTCCTGATCATTAAAGTCAATTTTGTGTTGTCCTACAGGTTTATCACTAGAGGATGGCACAAATTGAACCTTCTTAATCTTGATATTATTAGCAGTCACCTTAGTTGCATTTTCCTTAGCAATTTCAGACACTGGTTCCGGTATTTCCTCTGATTCAACTGATTTTTCAGTTTTCTCCTAAGGTTGAGGTACATAATTATCATTGAAAGGTGGAGGACTCTCATGATACCCTAGACCTACAGGCTTCTTAGACTGACGTTGTGCATCTAAGATTTTCCTGAGCTTGAGCGATGAGTTCCTAAACTTTTCAAGTTTACTATTTACCTCAGCTACCTTTACCTTAGACTCTGCTAGCTCTACTTCTTTGGTTTTAAGCTCTTTTGTCAATGCCTCAATATGTTCGTACGTCAGTTCTAATCTAACACACTGTTCACTAAGCTTGTCCTTTAGAACTATGACGCCTTGGGCATCAGCCTTAAGCTTATCCCTAAGATCTTCTTTTATATCTACTAAGCTAGCGTTGTCTGATTTTAATGATTCATTCTGAGTAGAGATTGTTTGATGTGATTCGAGTACTAAATTTAACCTATCGTTAGACGTAGCACACAAAACACATAATTCATGGAAAAGAGAAAAGTTCAGAGTTACCTTTGCCTGAATAGATTCCACGTTGGCCATCTGTGCGGCGAACTCCAGAATTGTCTGATCAGCTGACTTTTCTACCCACATTGGACTGCTTTCATTCTGATTGCTGTCCCCTGTAATTTCCTCTGCTCCATCACTTCCAGTCTCGGTCACTTCAGCCATAAAGGCTCTAGCGTTCGACTCTGGATGTGTACTCCAGTCATAAGTTCCATCTAACTGTCTGTCTGATGTGACGTTGGATAACAGACCAAATATATTCGCCTGACTGCTTGAACTACCCGGCAGATATCGTCCTTGCGATTGATATCGATACTGGTTCTGGTAGTTATCTACTTTCGGTCGCTGACACTCTCTAGCGAAGTGTCCTAACCCCTGACAGTTCTAACACTTAACCTTGGATTTATCAAACCCAATCTTATTGTTACTAACGTTGAGGTTTCTTCCCGTCCTTTTGATGAACCTTTTAACTCTCTGAGTTACCATGGCCAATTGCCATTGCAAATCCATCTCTTCTAGATCATCAAGGTCTACCTGATCGTAATCCTCATCCCAAAGCGCAGGATCGTTTATTTTGCCCTGAACGCAATTGCCGTAAGCGGCCACAAATGAGGCCAACATATTCAGATGGTCTTCAGCAGATTTTGCGCTCATAGGCATTTTTGAATACCCTTAAGATGTAGATGCAGGTGTAGCCTGATTCTGCTTTTCTTCTTGTCTAGCAAACCCTAAGAAAGCCCTACTTACTGAGTCTTCTGATTCAACCGGTGTCGATGTCTCTCCCGAGAAGAATGCTGTAGCCGTCTTCACCTCAGTTGCCCCTGAAGATTTTGATTTCCCGAAATACATGTCTGGATCCTGTACTTGGTCGTAATCCCTTTCCTTCTTCAGCAACTCAAAGTGATATGCCCTCAGCGATCCTATAACACTGTCTAGAGTAAGAGTATAGAATTTGTCTTCATCATGCTTTATCAGTGCCATATACATTTCCCATTTGGCTGGCAAAGCATCTAGAATCTTGTTAATTTTTCGTTCTTCAAAGCTTTGAAGATTGCGAACTGCTGCTTGAGCATTTCCATTCTATTCTTTCTTACCCTCGGGTTACCTTCACACTGTTTCTCTAACGCATCCCACAGCTTTTTAACGCCATTCTAATAATAGCGAATGCACGGTTCTCGGCTTCATACAGCTTTTTATCATCGTCCTTCATCTTTGAATATGGCACAACCTTTTGTCGTCCCTCAATTTCAGCCGTAGGTGGAATGTATCCTTCGTCGATACAAATCCACATCCGCATATCATTAAACCTCACGAAGTCGGCAAACCTAGCCTTCCACCAGTAATAGTCCTCTATTTTCATCAACTTCGGTGGAGAATTTGCTTTTCCAACCTCGTGATCCATCTCAATGAACCTCTGTAGACTTGTCATTGTTTCAAATATTTTTGAATTCAAACTTAATTAATTTAATTCGAAATTAATTTAAGGTAATTCTTTCGAATTTGGATAAATTCGAATTTAATTAATTTTAAACTGGTTTGGAACTAAATTCGAAATTAAGTTTGAAGTCCAACTATATTCGAAATTAAAGACAAACTCGAAGGTCCCTAAATTCGAAATCCCTAATTCGAGTTTAGTGTAAAATCGAATATCCCAGCAAATTCGAATAGGCCAAATTCGAATCAAACCTTAAGGAATCTCGAAAGGAGCGTATTTTCAGTCAACTCGAAAATGAGCAAACCCTAATACCCTCTTAACAAATTCGAGTGCCGCAAGTTCGAAAAACGGCTAATACTTCGAGTTTTTCAAGTTTTGCAGATTAAACCAAGATTTTTACGAGTAAAAATACTGATTTCGATCAAAAACTTGAACTACAACAATGAATTTTTCCGAGATCTGACTTGATAAGCTCGAAAAAACCTCCAAAAACGTGATATTATCCGTCCAAAATGTCAAGAAACCTAGGATGTTGCTTATGAACACAAAGAACACCATAAACACCCTAAAGGCTCTGATAACACTTGTAAGGTCTTGACTCTACGGATCTATCTCGACGCGACACCATCCAACGAGTGCGGAATCCTCGTTAGCAGCTTGACGGTAAGATCACACTCACGGGAACACGGAGACTACCACAGTGCTAGACGAACGACCACGAACGCCCCTACACGATGATTCTCTCCGAAACTACTCTCTCTAAACTTGTAAGTTCGAGATCGCCTTTTTGCTTAATCACTCTGAAATTCTGCAAAAGTCTCATAATTAATCGAATTAACCCTTAATTATACTGACAGATTCGAGTTTTTCTAGAACAAATTCGAATCAGGCCCAAGGCCCATTCGAATTTGTCCTCATTGACAAATTTGAATTTACCTCAATGACAAATTCGAATTTACCTCAAATTCGAATTTCACATATCAAACTTATATTTGAACTTATGTTTTAACTTATGTTTGAATTTATCTTTGAACTTTATGTTTGAACTTCTTGTAATACATTACACCAAGTTCAAACATATAATCAATCAATATCAAACAAACATAATCACATATATCAAACCCTATTCAATATTCAATACCAAGTTACTTGAGTTACACAAAATGCTAACAAAACTTAGACTGCTATCGTCACACAGAGTGTACTAACAATCAAGAAGTTTCTCAATCTTCTCAAGTTCACGATACTCGACATCGTGATTATCCAACTCTGTCAATAAGTGGTAGAACATTGTGATTGTCTCATCCAGCTTTTCGTTTTTTAATGCCTTGAAAATTCCGAACTGCTGCGTTAGCATCTCGGTACTTCCTTTCCGAACCCTCGGATTTCCCTCACACCGTTTCTCGAGTGCATCCCATGGCTCTTTCGCTGTTCGATGATTCCTGAATGTGTGTAGAATCTCCTGAGGTAGTGCCAAGCGAATGATAGAAAAAGCTCTGTTTTCGGCCTCATACAGTTTCTTGTCATCATCCTTCATCTTTTGATATGTCAAGACTCTGACAACCCTCAAACTCCTGAGTAGGGGGAATGTATCCCTCGTCGATACAGATCCACATCTGCATGTCATTGAAACGAGCGAAATCGGCAAACCTATCCTTCCACCAGTAGTAGTCTTCCAACCTTATCAGCTTTGGTGGAGAATTTGTCTTACCAACCTCGTGGTCCATTTCGATAAACTTTTGCAAACTAGTCATTCTTTCTAAACTTTTTGAACTAGAACTTAATTAATTTAATTCGAAATTAATTTAAATCAACCCTTTCGAACTTAAGTAGGTTCGAATTTGATTAATATTAAATTCGTTTGAAATTAAATTCGAATTTCCATAAGTTCGAATTCAACAAATTCGAAATTCTGACAAGTTTGAGGTTCCTACCAAGTTCGAAGTCTAACAAATTCGAATGCTAGCAAATTCGAATCTCAGTCAAATTCGAATGAAACCCTAAAATAAATTCGTGAGGAGCGTATTTTCTGACAAGTTCGAAATTTCAGACAAATTCGAACAAACCCTAATACCTCCTATGTTCGAGCGCCACAAGTTTGAAAAACGGCCAAAAGTTCGAATTTTTTCAAGTTTTCAGTTTAAACCAATATTTTTAAGTCTAAAAATACTGATTTCGACCAAAAAGGTGAACCAATGTAAACTTTTCTCCGTTATCTGGCTTATATAACTCGAAAAGGTAACCAAAAATGTGATTTTTCCCGTCCTAAACGCCAAGAAACCACGGATGTTGTTTATGAACACGAAGAACACCAAGAACACCCTTATGGCTCTGATACCACTTGTAGGGTCACCTACCTACGGATCCTATCTTGACGCAACGCCGTCCAACGAGTGCGGAATCCTCGTTAGCGGTTTGACAGAAAGACCACGCACACGAAACACGGAGTCACACACGATGATAGACGAACACTAGAACGCCCCGACACGTGATTCTCTCCAAGAACAAACACAAAATCGCCTTGCAAGTTCGAGATCGCCTCTGCCTTAATCTCTGCTCGAGTTTTGCAATAGTTGTTAATTAAAACGAATTAACCTTTAATTATAACCCCTGATTCGAACTTGCTTTGGACAAGTTCGACCAAGCCCAAGGCCCTTTGAACTTGTCCTCCAAAAGTTCGAACCAGTGACCAGTGGCTTTGACCTTACCTTTGAACTTATGTTGGAACTAATCTTTGAACTTATGTTTGAACTTATTGTAAAACATTAATTACAACCAAGTTCAAACATACATACAATCAATATCAAACATATATAACAAACATATATCAAACACGTATTAATATGCAATTACGAACAAATTGACTATTATAAAATATCGTCTATACTTAGACTGCTATCGTCACACAGGATGCACTAACAAATTTTAAATAGTTGTATTCACCCACCCTCTACTTCTTACAGCAACATACTAGGGAAACCTTTTGGGACCTACACAAGCCATAGATGGATTTCTATAACTTGCATACCACAGACTTCGATCTTGAAATTCAAAAGCTTTAGGTTGCTTCATGTAGATCGTTTCCTTAATGTCTCCATTGAGAAACGATGTCTTAACAACCATCTTATGTAGCTCGAGATCAAAGTGAGCTACCAGTGCTATTATCGTTCTAAAAGAGTCTTTCGAAGATACCGGTGAGAAAGTATCTGTATAACCATTGTCATTCTTTTGAGTATAGCCTTTTGCAACTAGATGTAACAACCTAGCTTTTAACTTTCTGTATTTGACTTTATAATGTAATTTTAATAACATTATGTGTCTTGTAATTTTATTTAAGTTGATAAAAACTACATAATTTAACCAAATATGTGCTATATATGTTATAAAATGATCAATTTAAAAATAATAAAATCAATTTAAACTTTTAAGGTTAAAAATGTAAAATATGAGACTTGTGATAAATATAAATACTTAAAATTGTTGCCTGCTCACATTTCTACAAACAAAAGAAGTAGAAACTGTTAGGCACAAAAAGGCCTCAGTCAAACCTGTTCTACATCTGAGGGGGAGATTTATAATCAAACCTGTTGATGCATTTGAAGGTTGAATTTAAGGCCTGTTATATGCCTTATTGAAACCTGAAAATGATTTGCAATATCAGTCTAAAGCTGTTCTATATGTTGCATGTGTTGCAACTAAGACAGTTTGTCCAAAGCTGCTCTGTCTGCTGAACAGGCTGGACATAAACTGTCTACGCTGCTCTACACTGTTGAGCAGCTTGGGCATTTTTAAAGTGTTCTGTTCTTTGTGAACAGAACCTGTTCTTTGTGAACAGGCTAAACACTTTATGGAATATGTTTCCAAGTCATCATGTATTGTTTTTGACTACAAGATCAGTTTACAAAGTCGAAGACAAAGTGGAAAACAGAACTGCTCAGCCTGCCCACGCTGTTCTGTAACATGAAGACAAAAGGTTATTTGAAAAAGGGTGACAGACCTTTTTCTTATATCAAAATAGGCCTTTACAAGGAAGAAAGACGCAAAGTTGACATTCCTAAATTAGTTAAAGGCAATGCAACAGTAGACAAAGTAAAAAGACAAAAGTTCTGCACATGTGAAGACAAGTCTGCTTTTCAGAAAAGTGCAGAAAAGGTTATGTTGTCTTTTCAACAAGACTTCTCCTTTTTCATTCCGTCCAATGAAGATGTTTCTCTTAGATCCTCTAAGTGAGTATAAAAGGAAGCTTCTAAGGTCAGAAAGAAGTGTGAAGAAAGCTAAGTGCTGAAACCCAAGAGTGAACGTGCAAGTGTGTTTTCATGCATGCAAGCCTGCTTGTGTAATACAGTTTCTTTGTGTCTAAGCTGTCCTACATAAGCTGTCCCTCTGAGTCTTGTAAACACAGTGAGTGCTTCTTAGTGAGTGTATTCATTGTAAACTAGTTTGAGTCTGTCTTAGACTAGTAAACATACTGTTGTATCTGTCATCTCAGCTTGAACTATTCCGCATTCAAGCTTGTTTGTAATTAACAAATTGTTGATAATACATACAAACATTGAGAAAATAGTGTGTAGTTTTTAAATTGATGTATTCACCCCCCCTCTACAGCTTATAACTATATACTTTGGGAACCTCTCGGGACCTACAGGAACCTTCTCCTGTTTAAAAGAAGGATCCTTTTTCTTTGGTAGCCAAACGAACTAATCAGATTTAGCATGCATTGGTTTACAAGAAGCAGTATTTAAAGCATTTAAGGCAATTCGAGAGTATTTATTACATCGTTAATTAGTAAAATTATTAAAGAAAGATTTTTCAAATTGTCTAATCATATCTGTAACAATAGTTTCTTTGACACTCCGCTCTTGTCTTATACTCTTGTTTTTAATTTCTCGCTGCTTCTTTCTCCATTCTTTCTTCCGAGAACCTTTCACAATATTATCTGACATACAAGAAACACGAGAATTAATCATTTTAGAAATATGTTTATCCTGTAAAAATCTCTTACCTTTGGAAGTTTGGACCTTTTGTGCAATAGTGTCCTTTGAGGAAGATGATTCACCTTTTTCATAAGTAGGAGTCATAAAATGAACTTTTGTTTTCTCCTTTTTCAGTTGTAAATTTGTTGAATATTCTGATGAATCCTTTGAATCTGTAGATATTCTTTTCAGAATTCTAATGGGTTCTTTAGGTTCATCAAGTTGTTTGTCATGTAATGGTTTGATAAACTCATCTATTTTGACAAACATTTCTTCCAATGAGTTAAAGTCCGAGTTCATATACAGATCAAAATCTTTTTCAGAATTAATAGAATCAAGTTGAATTGAAGGTGTTTGATCTAATTGTAATATGTTTTCAGGCTGTTTTTGCAACTTTAGTTCTAAAGATTTAATTTCAGCCTTAAGATTTTGATTGTCAGTCTCAAATGTTTTGATTTTCAATTCAAGATCAGAGTTCATCTTCTCAAGAATTGAATTTGGTAAATATAGCTTTTGAAGAATGAGTAGTATTTTCAGATAAATCCTTGTCAGAATACGTCTGAATATACTCCTCATAAATGCAAGAATGTTGATACGATTAAAGAATTTTGCATTTTATCAGATCTTAACATTTTTGAATCTTCACTTGATTCTATTTCATCGGATGCTTTCATAAACGTCATTTGTAATCCCAAATTCATGTATCTGACATCATATAAAGTAGGTGAATTTGAAATAGCTTTTGTCAAATATTTAGGATTAGTCCAACATATACCTGATTTAGAATTATAAAATTCGGTATCTTTAGGTTGGTTTAAATATACCGTTTGATTTGTTTGAACTTGTTTGATAAACTCATCTTCCAATAATTTAATTTTCTCGTAAAGTTTTGTTCTTTCATAAAAAATGGCATGATATTTTACAGAATAACTTGATGCTTCTAATTCAGCTAAATTCAGTTTTTTCTGTTAGGTCAGATATATTGCTATTCAGTTTCTTGATTTGACTTTGAAGATCATTTTCTTTATCTTGTAAATCTGATACAGCTCGTAATGCTAATGCCTTATCCTTGGAAAAATCTAACACTAAGGCATGTTATTGATTTAGCTTGTTTTCCAAAGAATGGACATTTTTTTTTTCGGCTTTTATAGATTTTTCAAATTTCTTTAACATGTAAGCCATTTGTGTAAGTTTTTGTTCTAGCATACAGGAGTCATCATTTTCAGAATTAGAGTTAGTTTGTACCTCAGGTGTCTTTGAATTCTTTGATTTATCTGAATCTGAGTCATCACTTTCTCTACCCTTGCTGCCGCCAGCATCTCCTGTTGCCATCATTGCTACTTCTTCAGTCAGTTCCTCATCAGACTCTTCTTTCTCTTCATTTTCCTCATCCGTCAACCCTACCCAAACTTCATCTTCTGCTAACACGGTAGACTAACTAAGTTCTGATTCATTAAAAACTTCTAACTTTAGACAGATGTGTGCATCTTCATCTAAGATGACTTTATCCTAAGATAGTTGAAGCCAGTGGTCATCTTCAGCCATTAGAGGTTTTCCAGCTTCCTTTTTCCTTTGCTAGAAGTGCATTTCTCGTGTAGTATTATGAATATTATACTACAGGCATTCTGCATTCTCTCGCATAGTGACCCGGCTTGCCCCAGTTGTAGCACTTTTGCTCTGAGTCCTTCTTGGCTGGCTTTTCAGATTTATCGGCTTTCTTTCCACTGCTTTCACCTGATTTGTCATATCTGTCCTTCTTATCAAACTTTCGTGAGCCTGTTTTGTATCTCATCTTGTTGTTGGTAGGTTTCCGGTAAAACTTCTTCTGAAATGCCTTTGTCAGTAAGGCCATTTGTTTCTTCATTTCTTCAATTTCATAACCAGCTGAAGAATCCGATGAGTCTGATTTAGATGAACTGCTGCTTAGACTACTCGCTTCTCCTTCTTTAGGTTGTATTTGTATTTCTTGTCTGTCAGCAACGCTAAAGGATCAGCAGTTTCTTTTTCAGCCCTTTTCTTTCCAGACATCTTCCTTAAAACAACTTCTGATAGTTGTTAAGGTTTTCAAACACCATGTGAAAGTCCATGTCCTCAATATCTTTGGTCTGTTGAATGATCATTGCGTACTTTTCCCATTCTGGATTTAGTACATTCAGGAATTTAACATTGATGTCTAAGTTTGACTTTGTGACACCATTCCTTTTCATTTCACTGACTAAGCTGACAAACCTCAAGTATGTACTCTTCAGCAGTTCCCCTTCTCTAGCTCTGAAGTTTTCGAAAGTCATTTAACTGTTTTGGGCTCTGTTCGTTGCTTCCCTGTCTGATCCCCTCATCAACTTACAAACCCCATCCTGTTAGTGCATCCTATGTGACGATAGCAGTCTAAATATAGATGATATTTTGTAATAGTCAATTTGTTCGTAATTGCATATTAATACGTGTTTGATATATGTTTGTTATGTGTTTGATATATGTTTGTTATATGTTTGATATTGAATGTATATATGTTTGAACTTGGTTGTAATTGATGTTTTAGAATAAGTTCAAAGATAAGTTCAAACATAAGTTCGAAGATAAGTTCAAACATAAGTTTAAAGGTAAGTTCAAACATAAGTTCTAGAACAAGTTCAAAGACAAGTTCTAGAATAAGTTCAAAGGCCATGGTTCGAACTTATGGTGGACAAGTTCGTGGGCTTGGGCCATCTCGAACTTGTCCAAGGCAAGTTCGAATCAGGGGTTATAATTAAGTGTTAATCCGTTTTAATTAAAAAATTTGGCAGAGACTTAAGCAGTGAGGCGATTACGAACATACAAAGGCGATTTTGTGTGTTCTTGGAGAGAATCACGTGTCGGGGCGTTCTAGTTTGCGTCTATCATCGTGTGTGTCTCTGTGTTCCGTGTGTGTGGTTTATCCGTCAAACCGCTAACGAGGATTCCGCACTCGTTGGACGGCGTCGCATCAAGATAGGATCCTTAGGTAGGCGACCTTACAAGTGGTATCAGAGAAATAAGGGTGTTTTTAGTGATCTTCGTGTTCATAATCAACATTCTTGGTTTCTTGGCATTTTGGACGGGGAAATCACATCTTATATTGGTTTTTCTAGTTATACAAGCAAGATAACGGAGAAAAGTTCATATTAGTTCATCATTTTAGTCGAAATCATCGTTTTTAATCCTAAAAACCTTGGTTTAAACTGAAAAGTTGAAAAAAAATCAAACTTTTGGTCGTTTTTCGAACTTGCGGCGCTCGAACATAGGGGGTATTAGGGTTTGTTCGAATTTGACTGAAAGTTCAAACTTGTTAGAAAATACGCTCCTCACGAATTTATTTTAGGGTGTCATTCGAATTTGGCTGAGATTCGAACTTGGTAGCATTCGAATTTGTCAGACTTCGAACTTGTAAGAAATCTCGAACTTGTCAGAATTTCGAATTTGTTGATTTCGAACTTACTATATTTCGAATTTAATTTCAAACGAATTTATTACTAAACTAATTCGAACTTACTTAAGTTCGAAAAGGTTTATTTAAATTAATTTTAAATTAAATTACCTAAGTTCGAATACAAAAAATTTGGAAAGGATGACCAGTTTGCAAAACTTTATCGAAATGGACCACGAGGTTGGCGAGGCAAATTCTCCGCCAATCCTGATGATTTGGAAGAAATGGATCTTCAATGGCAACTGGCCTTGGTGACTCAGAGGGTCAAAAGGTTTATAAAATGAACAGGCAGAAATCTGAACGTTAGCAACAATAAAAATTGGGTTCGACAAATCCAAGGTAAAGCGATATAACTGCCAGGGATTACGACACTTTGCTCGAGAGTGCCAACGACCCAAGGTTGAAAACTATCAGAATCAATCTCACGAAAGATATCAATCTGGTAGTTCGGGTAATCAAGCGAACATCGTTGGTGTGATAACAAACGTATCATCGGACAGACAGCTTGATGGGACATATGATTGGAGTTCACATCTTGAGTCGAATTCTAGAGCCTTCATGGCTGAAGTGACAGAGACAGGGGATGTCGGAGCAGAGGAAGTCACAGAGGACAATGAACAGAGTGATACAAGTCTTGTGTTGGTGGAAAAGTCAGACAATCAGACTATTCTAGAGTTTGCCGCACAAATGGCGAACGTGAAATCAGATCACAAGAAGATAATTCTGAACTTTCTACATTCTGTGATTTATGTGTCTTATGTGCTACTTCCAATGATAGATTGAATTTAGTTCTAGAAACACATAACAATCTAACTTCTCAAATAGAATCCTTAAAATCAAATAATGCTAGTCTCCTAGATATTAAGGAAGATCTTAGAAATAAGCTGAAAGCAGATGCTCAAGATGTTGTAGTTCTAAAAGACAAATTAAGTAAGCAATGCGTCAGGATAGAATTGATGTATGAGCATGTTGTGGCTTTAACCAAAGAACTTACGATTAAGGAGGTCGAGCTAGCTGAATCAAAAGTTAAAGTTGCAGAGGTGAATAGTAAGTTAGAAAAGTTTAGGAACTCTTCACTGAATCTAGGGAAAATCTTAGATGCTCAGCGTCAGTCTAAAAAATCAGTAGGTTTAGGTTATAACGAGAGTCCTCCACCTTTTAACGATAATTATGTGCCTCAGCCTCAGGTTAAAACTGATAAACCAGTTAAGTCAAAGGTAGCAGCTGAAACTAAAGTTGAATCTGATAAGGATAAATCAACTAAGGTGACTAATAATAATGCTACGATTAAGAAAGTTAAGTTTGTGCAGTCTTCTAGTGATAGAATTCTAGGAGAAGCTAGACCTGACGTCAATAATCAGAAAGAAGAAATAGTCACGGTAGTTGAGAAGAAAGAAACTGACACTAGTGAGACACCAAAGTCAAAGGGCACACACAAGAGGTCATATGATAAGATGTCTTGTTTTAGATGTCATGAAAAGGGACATGTTGCGTCTAGCTGTCCATATAAGAAGGTAGAATCTACACCTATTGTTGCAAAGCCTGAACAACATAAATCCTCACCAAGTGTAGCTAGCACAAGTGGTTCTCAAAACACTGAGAAAATTGTGAATGCCACACCAAAGACTGCTGTTAGACAAATACCGGTGTCAGTTAGACCAAATGAAGTGGTTAGGACTAATTCAACAAATTGAGTCCCTAATCAATCTAGGTCAGGACCTTAACAAGTTTATAGGAGTACTACACCTAGAAGAGCTTACCACTTGTAAGGTCTACCAATGCAAGATCTATCTAGACGCGGATCCGTTAACGAGTGCGGAATCCTCGTTGACGGTTAGACGGACAACTCTCAACCAACGGAAACACGGAGACTATTAGACGCTGAACGAACGACACACGAACGATCCTACGTACTAATTCTCTCCGAAACGGGACTCACCTAGCTGATAAACTCGAGATCGCCTCTTGCTCAATTCCTCACGAATTCTGCAAAAAGTCACTTAATCATTCGAGTCTATCCCTAATTATAGACCCTGATTCGAGTTTGTTGTGGGCCAACCTCGAATCTGGCCTAAGGCCCATTCGAATCTGTCCATATTGACATCCTCGAATCTACCCCATTCGAATCTAAGGCTAGACTCGAATCTATCACAGATTCGAATCCCAAGCCTTAAACAATTCGAATCTATGGCTACATTCGAATCTATCACAGATTCGAATGCCAAGACTTGTATTCTAGAATCACCTAAGAACTTTGTCTTATCAATAACAGAACTAGACTGCTGTCGTCACACTGGATGTACCAACAGACTCCCCCTTGACGATAGCTTCTAGTTTTTGTTCATTGATCTTGACAGACTATTTGGTTTAATGACAATGAATGTCGAGATCACCCTTTCTCCTTGTTATCCATGACTGATGATTCTGAATCGCTTCTCTAACTTAGTCCACGTTCCTTTGAACCACAGCGCTTCTAATACCTCTTAGACTAACCTCTTAAATCTGCAGTACGACCCTTTCTTCTGACAGTTTTTGCAAACACCTCAGCACAGAATTGTCTTTCTAGATTATACGGTCCTTCTAAGGTAAAATCAGTCACTTCTAACTTCAGAATCTGATTCATCATTTAGAGCAGTCTTCTGCATCTCTAGATCTATCCCATTCTGATCATCATTCATAACACTTTCATCGAGTGATGCATTCATAACACTTCGGAAAAAGTTCTAAGTCATCTTTAATTACTCTGACAATGCTCCGGTCAGACCATGTCTTCAGTTACTTCAGTTGTCTCTGAATCCTTGTCTTTCCTATTGTCAGTAGCTACGATCACTGACTCCCCCTGAGGATCAGCAGTGAGAGCCAATATGTGAAAGATCTGCCAGCTCACTACTGTCTTGAAAGATCTGCCCGCTCACTATTCGAGCTATCTTCTTTGACTTGTCAGCTCACTGCTCAGGCCATCTTTTTCGAAGGACAGCTTCTCTACGATTTCTCCATCCTCTACTATTTCTCCCCCTGAGATGGATGATCTTTCAACCAGATGCCAATATAGCCTCCAGATTTGCAATCTGCTGCTACTGATCAGTCTCTGTCTGATCCAACTTGGCATGAAGTTCACAAATCGCCTTTGTCAGTTGAAGTATCTGTAATTCTGTGAATAATTCAAGGCTAACACTGTATAGACTTAATCAACACATGAAACAAGTCATTAGATGTTAGTAGGACATTAAAATCATTATTCAACGATAAAGATAAAATGAAACTCTCCTACTTAAAGTCTTTGAAGGTTTATAGCGTAAACCAAACACGAGAACTAAGTTCGAGAGAAACTATCATTACCTTTGTTTAAATAGTCCCAACCTCGTAAGTTTTGAAAAACTTTGAACAATTTTCAACTTTTTCAACACTTAAATGAAAATTTTGAAAATCTTTGAATAAAATTCAACTTTTTCAACTTTTTCATGTAATGGAGGTTTACAACCTTTGCAGAACCAATCACACTAAGCAACAGATTTTCACGCAATATTTGTTTATTCAACCAATCATGCATCCTTAGAAACTTTGACCTTTATCCTACTGAAGATAAAAATAAAATAAAATAAAATTAATTTTAAACTTAAGCTACTCTAACCTACACTAAATAGTATATTTTTGGCGAGAATAGTCAAAGAAAGATTCAATCAGATAGCGATGTCTGATACTAACTTTCAGTACTTAAACTTTCACACTTAGGAATTTTGGATTCCTTTGATTGTTTGTCGTGACATACCTATTTAGCCGATTGTTGGTATTTTACCCCGTTTTAAACATTCTACATTTCGGAATATCCCTTGGCCTTTTTATTTATCAGGAAATTATCTTACGTGACTCAGACATAGACATACTTTTATGATCAAGGCACACAGACAAAGATTCTAACTTGTTGGTATTTGCAAACTTTCTTTAAAAGACAAACATCGGACACAGGTCTGTATTCTCATACAACAAAGTGTCTTAGTTCGACTTAAGGTTTATTTTTAAAGTTAGCAGATAGCGGTGACAGGTCTGTACTGACGTACAACAAAGCGACATGTCTGCTAACCCGAATCTAAACAGAGACAACAGGTCTGTACTTACGTACAACAGAGTTGCATGTTTTCGACTCTCAGTTTTTCATGATATTTCTACTCTTTCCATTTTCAGATGTATTTGATGTTGCCATACATCCCCAGAAAGTTTGCACACCTCATTTAGACTTGAAGTTTGTATGTCTTGTACATAAAAATTAAGACCGATTGGTCGTACATCTAGAAAAATATTTTATTAGCCTTGAGATTCCCTATATGTATTATGCCTACCAACACATCAAACTAAATAAAGTATAACACTTAGGATTTAGTTGCATTATGTGTGAAAGCCTAAATACTTAGAGTCTGTAACGACGGTGCTAATTTTCGTCACTTTGAACCTATGCATCTAAGACTTAACTCAATTTTCTGATATTCTCTTTTTTTCTTTATTTTGATTTTCATAAATAATAATAAGCTGATAAAGTAACTTACTAACTTACTATAAAAAGAAATAAAATAGCCTAAGGTCAAGTTACTTTGGATTACACATGCCATTCAGTTGAACTAACAACCCAAAGCATGAACTAACAAATGCTTTTGTGACTAGATTCGCATTGTTTATACAGACTGACACAACTGGCACACCTTACATGTTTCCCTTATAACTTCTCCCTTTGGTCTAAGGACCCAGAAAGCATACCTGGTGTTTCGTCCTTTGTACCCCTGTTCTGTATCAAGAGAAACCACTATCCATAAACCATTTGTCATTAGGATCTGTAGCTAACTCCTGCACACTAAACAAGAAAAGTTAGTTATCACGGGGGACCCAAGCCATGACTGACTTGGTAAAACCATCCTCATCCACAAACTTGAATTCTTTCAAATACCCATCTCTCCTTTCAGGTGACTTGGATTTTTGATTGAGAATCTGTTGTGAAGCTGAATGATTAACATCCATTCTCGACCTTTGTATTGGTCTTTTCGGTTCAGCCCTTGAATAATTTCTGTTATAGTACATTTCAGTCTCATAATTCCGGGCTCTACCTTGTGTGATATGCTTATTAGGAGAATTAGACCTAACTAGAGTGTGACTCCTCTTAGGTGAATTTTTCCGAATAATGGTATGGGGGCCAGACATTGATTGACTAGGAGATCTATTCGGGGAATTGATCCTAAGTCCGTCATTTTGTCTAAGAAACACCGATGATTGACAACTACCTATACGTGACACCTCAACGGAGTTCTTCTCAGAGTTTCGAGAACTACTCCCGCTCGCATCACTAGGCATTGTTTTTAAGATTTGCTGCTCTTGTTTCCCTATGTTTAATGAAGACTCTGACTTTTTGTAGGGACAACCTGAAACAACATGTCCTTTCTCATGACACTTAAAGCAAGACATCTTGTCAATAGATTTCTTATAGGCACTCTTTGACCTAGGTGTCTTACTAATGCCCTGATTGTCTGTATCAACAGCTTGTTTTAACTCCCCTTTGTTAACATTGCTTACAGTATTTTCCTCTTCTAGGTTTGAATTACAACTAGACTGAACACACTGTACAGTTTGTCTAACCTGAGGAGTAATTGAAGATACTTCATAGGACTCAGTTACCTTGACTACCTCTGAGTTAACCATATCATTGGTCTCATCCTGAGCAGTAGGTACACGATTGCTATTGGCCTCATCAACCTTAGTACTAGACTCAGCTAATTCCTTATCTTTAAGAGAGATCTCTTTGGTCAGTGACTCTACATGCTCATAAAGTAGTTCATTCCTGACACTTTGTTCAATCAATTTGTCATTCAGAACTAGTAAATCTTGAGCATCATTTCTCAGTTTGGCCTGAAGATCTTCCTTAATGTCTAATAAATTAGCATTATCTGATTTTAAGGATTGAAGTTGAGCAGTCATAGATGAATATGTTTCTAGTACTAAATTCAATTTATCATTCAAAGTAGTACATAAAGCACATAAATCATAAAAAGTAGAAGAGTTTAGAATTACCTGTTTCCGATCAGATTTGATATTGGCCATCTGAGCTGCAAACTCCAGCGTAGTTAGCTCCTCAGCAATTTCCAGCACCAAAGGCTCTGAATCAGAAAACTGTGTATCCTCTTTCTCTTCCGCTTCTGCTCCCGTACTTCCAGTCTCTGTGACTTCAGCCATGAAGGCTCTAGCAGTAGTCTCTGGATGTGTACTCCAATCATATGTGTCATCTAACTGTCTGTTAGACCCCACATTAGCAAGTAAACCAGCCACTGAACCCTGATTCCCTGATCTTTGATTCCCTGAACTGGCTAAATGCGGACGTCCTAAGATCTGATGATTATCAATCTTAGGTCTTTGACACTCTCTCGCAAAGTGTCCCAACCCCTGACATTTATAACATCTAACTTTTGACTTATCGAATCCTACATTGTTCACACTCAGACTTCTTCCTGTTCTTTTCATGAACCTTTTCAATCTCTGTGTGACCATAGCCAATTGCCATTGTAGGTCCATTTGTTCCAAGTCATCCGGATCCACCTGATCATAATCTTCTTCCCATAAAGCTGGATCAATTATTTTCCCTTGAATACAATTCCCGTAAGCCGCTACAAACGATGCTAGAAGCTTCAGTTGCTCCTCTGCAGTTGTAGCACTCATTGGCATTTTTGTGTATCCCTGAGACGATGATCCTGAAGTAGATGCTTGTGGCTGTTCATCCGGTCCACTAAACCCTATGAAAGCTCTACATTGTGCTTCCTCTGGCTCAGCTGGTGACGCAGTTTCTCCTGTGAAAAACGCTGTAGCTGTCTTTATATCAGCTGTCACTGAAGGTGTTGATTTTCCGAAATACATTGCCGGATTTTGGACTTGTTCATAATCCGTTTCAGACTTCAGTAACTCGAAATGATACGCCCTCAGCGTTCCCACTACATCTTCCAACGATTGAGTATAGTACTTATCCTCATCAAGCTTAATCATAGCCACATACATCGCCCATTTGGCGGGTAAGGCATCCAAAAGCTTGTTATTCTTTTCTGTGTCGTTATACTCAATGTCGTGACTTTCAAGCTCTGTTAATAGATGATAAAACCGAGTGATAGTATCATTCAATTGTTCATCCTTTAACGCCTTGAAAATGGCGAACTGTTGTTTTAACAGCTCTGTACGCTTTCTCCTAACCCGAGGATTTCCCTCACACCTTTTCTCAAGCGACTCCCAAAGTTCTTTTGATGTCCTCTGAGTCCGGAATGTGTGTAGAATATCTTGCGGTAACGCCATTCGGATTAAAGAAAAAGCTTTGTTTTCGGCTTCAAATACTTTCTTGTCATCCTCTTTCATCATCTGGTATGACAAGACCTTTTGACGGCCTTCAACTTCAGATACTGGCGGAATGTACCCTTCATCTATGCACACCCACATGCGCATATCATTGAATCGTACAAAATCTGTAAATCGATCCTTCCACCAGTAATAGTCCTCAACTTTCATCAGCTTAGGCGGTGCATTTGCCTTCCCAACTTCGTGATCCATCTCAAGGAATTTCTGAAGATTTGACATCTTTTCTCAAAGAAATTGAATTGACCCTTAATTAATTTAATTCGAAACTAATGTGGATTAACTCTTTCGAATCTAGATAGAGTCGAATGTAATTAGATTCCAATTTATTTGGGATTAAATTCGATTAAGTGTTTTAATTCAATTAAACTCGAAATATGTCAGATTCGAACAACTCCTTAGATTCGAATTTATGTCAGATTCGAAGGACTCCGTAGATTCGAAGACCCTTAGAATCGAAGGCACAGCAGAGTCGAATGACAGCAGATTCGAAACACTAGATTCGAAATAATACTAGATTCGAAATAAACTAGACACTAAACTAGACTCGAGATCCTATTCGAATGAAGCAACAGATTCGAAAAAATGTAGACTCGAAACTCACTGAAATTGACTCGAAAGGAGCGTATTTTGGTTAGACTCGAGACTAGAGAGAAACCCTAATTACCCCTATAGATTCGAGCGCCGCAAACTCGAAAAACGGCTAACACTTTGATTTTTTGACGTTTTACAGATTAAATCATTATTTTTCAAATGAAAAATAATGATTTCGACCAAAAACGTGAAAAACGACAAAGTGTTTCCCGAATATGAATTTGCTAAGCTCAAAAACACGTTTTTGAGAGCAAAACCGTCCAACTAGCGTCAAGAAACCTAGAATGTATCTGATGAACACGAAGAACACCACGAACACTCCGTAGTCTCTGATACCACTTGTAAGGTCTACCAATGCAAGATCTATCTAGACGCGGATCCGTTAACGAGTGCGGAATCCTCGTTGACGGTTAGACGGACAACTCTCAACCAACGGAAACACGGAGACTATTAGACGCTGAACGAACGACACACGAACGATCCTACGTACTAATTCTCTCCGAAACGGGACTCACCTAGCTGATAAACTCGAGATCGCCTCTTGCTCAATTCCTCACGAATTCTGCAAAAAGTCACTTAATCATTCGAGTCTATCCCTAATTATAGACCCTGATTCGAGACTGTTGTGGGCCAACCTCGAATCTGGCCTAAGGCCCATTCGAATCTGTCCATCTGACAGACTCGAATCTACCCCATTCGAATCTAAGGCTAGACTCGAATCTATCACAGATTCGAATCCCAAGCCTTAAACAATTCGAATCTATGGCTACATTCGAATCTACCACAGATTCGAATGCCAAGCCTTGTATTCTAAAATCACCTAAGAACATGTCTTATCAATAACAAAACTAGACTGCTGTCGTCACACTGAATGTACCAACACTCAAAGACATCAGACACCAGGAATAGCCCAGGGATATCAATCTGAAATGCCATATAATAGAAACTATTCAAGGGCTCAACAGCAAATGCCGACCCGAAGGCCAAGAGTGAATTTAAATCACTCAGCACCACAACAAGTTCTCAATCAAACACCCAAGTCACCTGAAAGGAGAGATGGGTCACGTATGTGGATGAGAATGATATTACCAAGTCAGTCATTGCTTGGGTTCCCCATGATAACTAACCTCTATTCTTTCATATGCAGGAGATAACTACAGGTCTAAACAACAAATGGTTCGTCGACAGTGGTTGCTCTAGGCACATGACTGGGGAAAGAAGTCTACTCACAGACTCCCGATGAAGAGTTTTCAGTTTGAAGACAAGTGTGTACCGTGCAAGAAAGGCAAACAACACAAGAAGTCACACAAGTCTAAGACTCAGAACTCAATAGCTTCCACTTTCAATTTGTTGCATATGGACCTATTCGGACCTATCAACAAAAGGAGTATAGGTGGTAGTAGGTATTGTTTAGTCATCACTGATGATTACTCACGGGTTTCATGGGTTTTCTTTATAGGTACGAAGGACGAAACAGCTGCAAAGTTGATTGGGTTCTTAGACCAAGTCGAAAACTCCTATAGGAGGAGGGTAAAACCTACCAGGAGTGATAATGGAACAGAGTTTAAAAACACAGTAATTGGTGTATATTGCCTATCCAAAGGCATAGTGCATCAATTTAGTGCACCTTATGAGCCACAACAAAATGGGTGGCAGAACGAAAAAACAAGACTTTCATTGAGGCGGCAAAGACCATGCTCTCGGATTCAAAGCTTCCTACCATGTTTTGGGGGAAGCAGTGACTACCGCTTGTCATGTTTTAAATCGGGTCCTTACTGTCAAATCACTGAACAAAACCTGTTATGAAGTTCTGAATAAAGACCACCAAATTTAACTGGCTTCGAACCATTTGGAGGTACCGTGTACATTAATGAAAACAAAACATCAGCCTAAGTTTGGTGAAAAGGCTAACGAAGGTTATTTCCTAGGTTATGCCTAACTCACCAAACAAAAGGGTTTTTAACAAAAAAAATGGTACAGTAGAAATTGTGTATAACATTGATGCAACAAGTTATACACATGAACCCCAAACTGGTCCGGAATGGATATTTGATTATGACTCATTGTTTAAATCATTTAACATTCCTTTCGATGGAAATGCATGTACAATTGGAAATGACTTATCGTCATTAAATCTGAATGACGACGGTCAATGTTTTCCAAATACGTGCATTCCATCATCTTCTGAGCGTACTACGACAGAAGATAGAGCTCCATCAGAGTATGAACCTGAGTTACCTACAAACGAGAATCAGACTACTACTTCTAACTCCGAGGACAGTGATCATGAGGAAGAGAATGTAATGTCTGAAGTCGTTCCCCCATTAGGTGAAATAGGATCAAACTTAGGAGACAATCTTAGAGTCGATGGGATTGAGACATCAAGGATAAACAAGGATCATCCAATTGAGAGCATCATAGGAAATCCGAATACCGATGTGAGAACTAGGAGTTGTTTGAATAACAACACAGTGCTATTGTCGATGATTAATGACTCTGAGGCATTTCACACATGTTTATATTCTTGTTTCATCTCACAAGTAGAGCCGAAGAATGTGCAAATGGCACTGAAAGACAATTCTTGGGTTGAAGCAATGCAAGAAGAACTGTCACAATTCAGAAAGCTTGAAGTGTGGGAGTTAGTGCCGCTATCTCGAGGAGAAGTTGCAATAGGAACCAAGTGGATTTTTAAGTGCAAAAGAGATTATCGGGGTATTGTTACTCGCAACAAGGCAAGAACTGTAGTAAAGGGATTCAACCAAGAAGATGGAATAGATTACAACGAGGTGTTTGCACCAGTGGTAAGGCTTGAGGCAATCCATTTGTTTCTGGCCTTTGCATCCTTCAAAGGATTTAAAGTCTATAAACTTGATGTAAAGAGGGCCTTTCTGTATGGAAAGGTGAAGGAACTGGTGTACGTTGAACAACCGCCTGCGTTTAGTGATCCGAAGTTTCCCGACAGAGTGTATCGACTTGATAAGGCTCTGTATGGATTGCATCAGGCACCAAGGGCATGGTATGAGACACTATCAACTCATCTTTTGGACAACGGGTTTGAAAGAGGGAGAATTGATAGTACATTGTTCATGAAGAGAAAGGGAGATGAGTTTATCTTGGTATAAGTGTACATGGATGACATCATTTTTGGGTCATCAGACGAGCAGATGTGCAAAGATTTCGAGAAGGTGATGAAGTCAAAGTTTGAGATGAGTGCTATAAGAGAGTTAAACTTCTTTCTGGGTTTGCAAGTTGAACAGAGAAAGGAGGGCATGTTTATCCATCAGACGAAGTATGTCTTACGATATTCTGGAGCGCTCCGGGATGGAAGGAAAAAAGCTGACTGCTCATTTTAGTACTTCGATTCAAGTGAATCACAATCTCGGACCGGGTACAGAAAGTGATAGTGATGTGGATCCGACTCTATACCGGGCCATGATCAGATCACTCATGTATTTAACTGCTTCTAGACCTGACATAATGTTTGATGTGTGTATTTGTGCTAGGTTTCAAGCCAATCCGAAAGAAATACATATGAAAGCTGTGAAGCGGATTCTGAGATACCTCAAGTCGAAACCGAAGCTGAGACTTTGGTATCACGCTGATGGTGATCTGGAATTGGAAGCATACACGGATTCAGATTATGAAGGATGCAGCTTGAACCGGAAGTCAATAACTGGAGGTTGTCAGTTCCTTGGAGGGTGGCTCGTTTCCTGGCAATGCAAGAAACAGACTTCGGTAGTCGTGTCAACGTGCGAGGCCGAATATGTAGCTGCTGGTAGTTGCTGTTCACAGGTTTTGTGGATACAACAACAATTGCGGGACTACGGTTTGACTTAGACTCATACTCCCATTAGGATAGATAATCAATCTACAATTGCTATAACTAATAATCCAGTTAAACACAGTAAAACAAAGCACATAGACATAAGACATCATTTTATACGTGATTGTGCTGAAAAGAATTTAATAAAACTGGCAAAAGTGGCAACAGAAGATAATAATGCTGATTTAGTCACTAAAGCTTTTGATAAATCACGCTTTGAGTTATTAGTTCAACTGAATGGTATGCGTAATCCAGAGTAACTTGACCTTAATATATTTTTCTTTCTTTTTATAGTAAGTTAGTGTTTAAGTATTATTTATTTCCTTTTATAGTAAGTTAGTAGGTTAGTTTATTAGCTTATCTTAAAAGGGTTAATATTGAAAAAACCCTATGAAGTTTCATGAGTTTATCGATTAAGTTACTAGACTTTTTTTTTAGAGTGTTTAAGTCACAAAACAATTTTTGTCTTATACCACTTACTGATTTAGCAGGTAGAAAAAAATGACTTGGCATTTTAAATGATTTTACCCCTCCCACGTGGCATATTTTATGTTTGTGAATTGTGTATGAACATTTGGAAGAAAACCTAGTGAGAGATAGATATTCTCTCTTTATCTGGAAAAACCTTCACACCTTCATTCCGACCGGCCACCGCCTCCACGCCTCTAACAAGCCACCCGTTTCACTGCTTCACGCCTCCACCAGATCCACTCCACCGTCGCTTCCACGCCATTTCCAGATCAACGTCACCTTCATGACCTTCGCCACCAGATCCACTCATTTTCTAGGTTTGCTTCGACAAAGGTTCACATTTCCTTCACGAGTTCCGCCACCAGATCCACAAATTTGTATGTTCATGTTTAACAATGCCCTGAACGATTTTGAACCAGGTTCAATTTTGGTGTGTTCAGATCTCTGACCTGGTGAGTTTGTATGTGAGTTTGATTTCCCATTTAATGCAAACGATTTTCAGTTTTCTTTGCATTTAGAGTTTGTGAGATCTGATTCAACAAAGGTTTCTATACTCAATACACTTAAAAGTTCAATTATGAGTTGTGTTTTGATTTGATCTGGTAAATTTTGGTTTAATATGTGCTTTGATCTCTTCTTTAGCCATCTCTTTCAGTCTAACCAAACCTTAGCTTTGTTTCAAAAAGATTTGATGATGTTCGGATGTATTTCAAGACTTTGTTTAGGGATGATTTTCAGATTTCGTTTAAGGGTTTGATTTCCAATTTTTTTGTATCAATCTAATAGTTGATTTTTGCTGGAGTTATGTGTGGACTACTTTAGATCTTGACTGATTGGAGTTACATCTAGAAAAGTCTAAAAACAAACAAACAAATAAATAAATAAATAATAAAAGAAATGCCATGTGGATGCCAAATAATTAAGTAAAATGTCACGTGGATGCCAAATGGACAAGTTACCGGAACAAACCCTGATGAGCCAGTCATATTTATAGTTTAGAATAAGACAAAAATTGTTTAGTGACTTAAACACTCGAAAAAAAAAGTCCAGTGACTTAATCGATAAATCCAAGAAAGTTTGTAGGGTTTTTTCAATATTAACCCATCTTAAAAATGAAAAAAAAAAGAGAGAAAACCATAAAAAGTTAAAAAAAAGAGAATATTAGAAAAATGAGTTAAGTCTTAGATACATAGGTTCAAAGTGACGAAAATTAGCCCAGTCGAAACAATCTCTAAGTGTTAAGCTTTCACACATAATGCACCTTAAATTCTAAGTGATATACACTTTCTTGTTTGATGTGTTGGTAGGCATAATACAGAAAGGAAATCTCAAACGCTAATAAAATATTCAAGAAAAAGTGTTATGTGTAACTAACTTAGATGTATGACCAAAAGGTCTTAATTTCTATGTTAGAGACATACAGACAATGATTCTAAATGAGGTATGCAAATTTTTTGGGGGTAGTAGAGCACCATCAAAATACATCTTAAAAGAAAAGAAAATTTTTTGATACAAATGAGAGAGTAAAAAACAAGTCGCTTTGTTGTACGTGAGTACAGACCTGTCACCTCTGTTTTGACTCGAGTTATCAAGATAAGTTGCTTTGTTGTACGTAAGTACAGACCGGTCACCAATGTCTTGCTAACTTTAAATAAACTTTAAGACAAACTAAGACACTCTGTTGTATGTAAATACAGAACTGTGTCCGATGTTTGCCTTTTAAAGAAAAATTTACAATACCGAAAAGTTATAATCATTGTGTCTCTGCCTTGATCATAGAAGTATATTTAAGTATGGGACACGTAAGGTAGTTTCTTGATAAATAAAAAGGCCAAGGGATATTCCAAAGTGTAAAATGTTTAAAGGGAAAATCATACCGACAATCGACTTGACACCGTTATCTGATTGAACCTTCTTTGACTATCTCGCAAAAATACTCTGTTAGTTTAGGTCGTAAATTATTAAACGTATTTTTGAGTAGTTTAAGTGTTCTTTTTATTCAAATTTTATTTTATTTTATTTTATTTTATTCAAGTAGGAAAAAGGTCAAACTTACTAGGATGCATTTTTGGTTGAATAAACAAATATTGCGTGAAAATCTGTTGCTTAGTGTGAATGATTCTGCAAAGTTTGTAAAATTCCGTTACACGAAAAAGTTGAAAAAGTTGAATTTTATTCAATTATTTTCAAAATTTTCAATTAAATTCGAAATTCAGACAAATTCGAACTTCACTTCGAATTTGTCAGGAAATTCGAACTTATGCTAAGTTCGAAGGTAGTTGGTATAAATAGGTCAACATTACTTCATTTAAGGCACCTACCGTGGAATTTCTTCATTCGAACTTGTATCCAGCGATCTCGAACTTGTTATTCGAACTTGTCACGATTCGAATTTCTCACTATCGTTTTGCTTCCATTTCTCGAACATACTCATATACTTAGGTATAGTAATCAGTATTAAACAAAGTATGGGTTGTATAGGACATTATTATTGCAAAAATTGAGTTTATTTGAGATAAAACTTTGTGGTTTAAAATCACAAGTTTTGACGGATAAAAGTTCAAATAAATCATATATAACATCGATTAGAACCTAATAGGACTAGATTATACTATTGATTAAGTCAAATAGGGTTAAAATCTTGGATTTTAGTTTGAAAGTGACCGACTTCGAACATGTTCTTCAGATTCGAACTCGTCAGAAAGTTCGAACTTGTTGAAATATCTACAAGTTCGAAGTCAGTCAAGTTCGAACATAATTCTCAAATTTCTTTAAATTTGAAATTTTTTAAAATAAATTCGAACTTGTGTAAGTTCGAATGTGTTGGATTTCGAACTTATGTAAGTTCGAAATTATGCAAAATCGAAATAAACAAGTTTCATTTTATTTATAATTACTAATATTGGTTGTTGTTTCTGTGTGCAGATATGGGTGATCGGACATTTTTTAATAAACACAACATGGTTATGTCTGTGGATAGGGAATTACCTGAAGCTCAGCCATATTATCATATGATAGAGTTCTTGACGCAGTCGCGAGTCTCTTACGCTCTCACTCATAACCTTCAAATCATTTTGCCATACGTACGACAGTTCTGGGAGCATTTCCAAGTGGATTACTTAGTTACACCTACTGTCCTCAGAACAAGAGTGGGTGGACAGCCAATCATCTTTTCGGCTGATATGTTGCGTCAAATCCAACAGTTGGGATCAGAGGATCAAGAAGCGGGGCCTATAGATATTCCGTTGCATATCAGGCAAGCGGAGTTTTTGAGAATGGGATACTCCCTAGACATCACAAAGGCTTCATATAAGAAGAGTGGCTTGATTGGCCAATGATGTTATCTTGTACACGTCATTATGGTTTGTTTTGCGCCGCAAAAGGCAGAATTTGACACTATGGTGTCTAAGCTGCAATCGGCATTGATTGCCTTAGTGTACAACAGGCGCTTTAGTTTTTCTGAAATGATTTTTGGGGAGTTTGTGCACCAAATCATAGCTCCAGTTAGGGAACTAGTTTTGATGTAACCTCGCTTTGCGATGATGATTATTCGTCACTTTTTGCCGAATTTGCCACCACTTCCAGATCTAAGTGGCGTGGCCATAATCGATAAGAGGATTTTTGCTGACTGTCAGTCCCACAATGCGAGAAGGGCTGAGCAGGTCAGGCCGCAAGTGGCACCTTTGTTCTGGGCGGTTATTGATCCTGATTTTGTAGCCCTGGAGGGCGATAATTGGACAGGTGAGGTCCCGCAGCAGCAACAACAACAGTAGCCACAACAGCAACAGCAGAGGCCAAGACACAGAGCACCGGCAAGCAGACCTTCGGTTGCTAGACCATCTAGGCAACAAACAGAATCTGCAGCAGCTGGCCCTTCAATGGAAGCTGCAGCCCCGTCGATTTTGGCCCCCCAATACACAACAACAAAATGAACCTAAAGCAACATGGGAAAAGTGTTTTGTTTGGCCTTAAAAGTGTTGCTATAGGCCTAATGCGACACTTTATGTAATGCCACCTTAGCCAACGTCGCCTTAGGTCTAAAGCGACACTTTCACTAGATAATGCATCACTTTTCAAAAGTGTTGCCATTATTTTATAAATGCAACACTTTTTAAATGCAACACTTTTTATATTCTAAAGCAACACTTTTTTGTGTGTTGCCATTATTTTATAAATGCAACACTTTTTAAATGCAACACTTTTTATACTCTAAAGCAACACTTTTAATTTATTGTTACCAATTTATAGCAACACTTTACTTATCAATTGCAACACTTATCAAATGTTGTCATTATGTAAATGCAACACCATTATCAATCTATTGCAACACTTTATTATTGTTTTAAATTGCATAAATGCAATATATTCTAGACAAAAGAAACACATTCATTATTTTTTAAATTTAATGCAAATACAAATATTTATTTAATTGCTTCGTGATAGTTTTTCAACTTACAATTCCATTTAACAAATATAATATCATTTCATAACATATCGATCAAAAAGTATTTCAAGTACATAAACGTCTACAACTAAAATAAGGTTCATCAAATGTATAAGCGATACAACAAAAAAGTAAATTACAATCTTAGGAATGCATATTCAATTCCTCTTCTTGTAATTTCTTCCATACGAAATCAACGCTTATCATGCACAACTCTCCTTCTGTCGATCACCTTCACCAAAAATCTACCCAAAAGAGCAATCAACTTTCCTGAAACTGCATAATATGGCAACAAACTTTCAAATTAAGTCAGTTTTCGATGAAACTTTCACAACACCTTAAAAATCTTCTAAAAACAGCATATCTATAAAAATATTACACTTCCCACATTAAATTTGTATTTTTACTCGTTAAACTACAATTCTTTGCATAAAATAACAAAAAACTTTCGTTTGACGTCCAACTTTAACGGTACTTTTTGTAACAAGTCTAAAATCCTTAGGAAAGACTAAATATATAAACATATTTCATCATTCATTGATATTTCATACTTTTGGGCATTAAAGTACAGTTTGTTTAAAATAGCAATGAACTTTCATGTGATGTCGGATTTCGATGATTCTTTTTGCAACACATCCTAAATCCTTTAAAGACACAAACTTATATAAATATTTCATCATTTATTGTTATTTCGTGATTTGGTATATTAAAGTCTCATTTATTCATTATTTGACTTTTAAAAGCTAAATATGAGACTTTTGTTAACTTCATCAATTTTGAAAACTCTATTTAAGTATTTAAACCATATTTAAAGTTTAGAATTACCTGAGAATAGAGAGTGTTGTGCTCGAATCCTTCCATAAACCAAGAATAGAAATTTGTTGAATCTCCTGCAGAACCAATGTCAATCAGGTGTATTCATTAGAACAAAATTTCAGCAAGTCAATCACTAATGCTAATAAAAAAAGGAAAGGATTAATAATACATATCGAACAACAAAGGACTTTGATTATACGATCCTGTGCAATTACTTTATATAAGCTTACATCTAAAGGACTTTGAACATGGACCAAGGCTAAGTATGCTGTAGACCTTAAGACCAATTAAGTTTGGCCAATGGCCACTTAATTGTGATCAATTAACCAAAAGCAGGTTGCTGTCCACTAGTTCACAGCTCACATTTTGCCATTTCGTGCCTAGTATAATCCAAGTTTTATGATTGTTTTAATGGCTAACTAAGTAGAATATATAAGGGGCATGACTTGTAAAATAGTTTATTTGGGATTTTGGGAATATCTTATGTGCGAGTAGTGATATTAGTGATTTAGGGTAAATAATGGAGTAGTAACTTGTTGTGTCTAATTAGAATATCTTTATATGGTGTTGTTATTATTTTTATTGTTATCCTTCTGGTATGGTATGGTTCTTGTTGTGTCTAATTAGAATATCTTTATATGGTGTTGCTACTATTTTTATTGTTGACTTCCCTAATCTATATATACACATATGGATGCATACAGTCACAAAAGGGACTGTGAAAAAATGGTCTATGATATGTTAAGTGTTTTGGGTAGTGTTTGTGTATTTGGACAGCAAAACTAAAAGAAAGATCAGTAGCAAAACTCAACAATAAAACGTATTGATTAAATGATGGGTAATGTGTGTTTGTCATCAATTGACAGCAGCAGCATTGGTGGCCAAATGGCCCTAAACTCGGAGATATATATGCACACTCTATTGTGTCTACTACGTAGTAATTGTGGCATATATTTCTCCTTCTTCCCTGTTGATCCAATGATATATATATATATATATATATATATATATATATATATATATATATATATATATATATAAAGGAGCCTGCTGCTGTGAATTAACAGGAAGGAAACGCAGCAGCACCTAAAGGGGTGTGTGCGTCATCAATGCTTATAATAAGTGTGTTAATTCCGAGATTTAGGCTACACATGGGGTCCCAGATTTAGGCCGAAAAGGAGGCTGTCAAGACTCCTAAACTCACACAATAATTAGACACATTATATGGTTTGTGTAGTCCAAAAAAACGCAGCAGTCTTTTGTTGTTATAGTGCTGAAACTCTATACTTTCAGCCATTGATTTAGCATCGAATGGACCCCTAAAATAGCAAGCTACTCCCTAAACATCTAGCATGAGTTCTACACACACTTAGCCCTTAAAATCAACACCTACATTTTATTAAACGTGACACGGAATGGCTAATAAGACATTTTTCGCTGCTGTGATAGCCTAATTGATTTGAACACAAGCCTACTATGGAACCAAAAGCCAACACGGCAGGAGGTCTAGCTAAATCCTAAGAAATCCAAATTAACACATATGCATACAGTAGCAGAGTAGATGATAAATCACAATATGTTTTCATAATGTAATAGGTGCTAAATAACAAAGTAATCGGTGCTAAATCACAATTTGTGTTCAATAAAGTAGGAGTAACATGTGTTATACATCTGTGTTCATAAAATAGCATGTGCTAAGGCTAAATATAATCCAAATCTCAATGCAAAGATGTACTTTCATTCTGAGAACCAATAATTGGTATTAAGCCAGGTTTATAATTGTGTCCACACAAGTTTTTGGTACTTAATTAAATAAAACATCAAGAACTTCTATATGAGAACCAATTTTCAAATGTGAAATGGCTAGGGTTTCCGATTGGGAATTGACTATTGTAGTAATTGCTTTTCTATGGGTTTCAACGGTCTAACCGCATAGTAGAAATTGTTTTAAACTTAAAAAAATCAGTTTTACATAGTAACATTTATTCAACCATGATGCTTCAATTCGGGCATTCAACTACAAATAAAATACAATATTGAGTAACTAACAAGGGTGCAGAGAAGAGAATACACAGCAGCATCAACATTACGTTACATACATATATATATATATATATATATACACACACACACACACACACACACACACACACACACACATACATACATCTAATTAAACTCACAGCAGCAACAACAATATGAATATACATACATACATGTAAATCGCTAAGTGCAATGTGTGTGAGTTTCGATCTAATTAAACAAGTAGGCACAACAGCAGTACCAAGCAGATACAGTCGGCCTAATTAAACTAGACACAACAGAATAGCAGTAACAAGCAATATATGATCAAAGGGAGCAAGCTCTAGAAGAGAATTGGGCTCAAGGAACTGCTGCCGAGCAAGATATTGCAGCGGAATTAGTTCAAGAAATTTTGGAGCCTCTGACTGAGTTCCATGATATATTTAGAAAAATTGATGAATACCAACATCTGAAGCTGAGGAGATGGACACAAAAGTCCGGGGGAAGAAGAAGGAGAAAGAGTACAGGCTGAGGCTGAGGGTCAAGTAGAGACCGCCTCTGAGTCTAGTTCTGAGGAGATAGAAGTTGTTGATCCGGATGTCACAATTGGCAGATATGGATCGAGATTAGTGGTCAGTAGAAGAAAAATGACAAGACCAGCAGGTAGGGATGCAGAGGCAGAAGACTATGATTTTGAAGAAAAAGAGGAAGTTCCACTCGTACCTAGGCATAGAGCGAGGAGGCATAGATTTATGCAGGGAGCTCCATCCACCTTAGTTCCTCAGACAGTGTTACCGGCTGCTACATCTACCTCAACGACCGCTGCATCTACGTCCACCTCCATTCCATCTACTTCGACTTCATACACAGACAATCAGCGGTTCACTAAGCTGAATGAAAAAGTGGACTTCCAAACAGTCCAAAATTTTCAATTGTCCACAGCTGTGGTTGATCAACAGTCTGAGATGAAGACGATGAAGACTCTCCTTGAGCAATTATTGAAAAATCTGCAAGCTCAAGGGGAGAGTAGTTGTAAGAAAGATCAGGTGAGGAGACAAGATGACAATGGCAATGACCCATATGCCCAAAGAGAAAGTGAGCTAGCAGATCTTTCTCAGGAGACCTCTCAGCAAGCACAAATTCAGGGGGAGCCTAGTCAGTCAGGTATGGGAGAAGGAGGCAAAGACAAAGCTTCAAATTCTGCTGAACATGAAATGATTGAAGCTTTGATGGGTCTTGATGATGAAGATGTGTTTTGTTTTGATCAAGAAGACTTGGAGGAAGGAGAGTTTATTCCTGAAGATGTAGTCGATTGGAAGTCGGATGACGAGGTTGTGGAGGATGAGAATGATGATGTAGATGAAGTAGTTATCCCAATGCAACCAATCACCGAACAATATATACATAATGAGCAGAATGTGATGGATTTGGATGAGTTGAACTTAGCATATATGGATGAATCAGAGTCTGAAATAGCTGAAAAAGAACAAACAAGAGAAGAAATGATAAAGCTATGGTTCAGGAAGGAGGAGAAGAAGACAGATTTGGCAGTGAAGAAGAGAATGAGACTTCCAAGTCCTGGAAATCTCTCAGGAGGAATCTTAAGCTAGTTCTTTGATAGAGAACTGCAGCTATTCGTGCTCAAGAGAAGAGATGGGCTTCAGTACTTAAGGAATACTTTGAAGGTTTTCAATACTCTACCCAAATGTGAAGTGAAGGAGCTGGCCTGGAAAGAGCTCATCAACTTAGGAGACGACCCCTACGCTGAAGTTATAGCTAAAATCATCGGAAAGGAGGGGAGGTCTGGAAAGTTTGAAAGAGTAAAGCCGAGGTCAGGCAAAAGAGTTGAAGATTAGTCAAGAATAGATCCCCACACTGGCAAGCCTTGGGCTAGAATGCTTTACAAGCCAGTTAGATGTCTGAAGAAAGTGCCGATGAAGTCATTGCCACAGGATGTTTTGAGCAACATGAAGTGGTGGTACGTGGACAATGAGACGACTGAAGTAATGATGGAGCATCAAGATGGAGGATCAAGGACGACCTGAGAAAGCTTCATGATCAGCCGATTTTCTTTCACGAAGGCTGGAGATCAGAAGGCAGGAAGTTCCAAGAGGTGGTTAGAGTTTGTATAGAGCAGGGATTATATGCTGGTAGTACTTTGTATAGTTCTAGTACTTAGTCAAATTATATATAGTTAGAAGCTATCGTCAAGGGGGAGTCTGTTAGTGTATCCTGTGTGACGATAGCAGCCTAAGTATAGATAATATTTTATAATAGTCAATTTGTTCGTAATTGCATATTAATATGTGTTTGATAAATGTTTGTTATGTGTTTGATATATGTTTGTTATATGTTTGATATATGTTTGATATTGATTGTATATATGTTTGAACTTGGTTGTAATTGATGTTATACAATAAGTTCAAAGATAAGTTCAAACATAAGTTCAAAGATAAGTTCAAACATAAGTTCAAAGGTAAGTTCAAACATAAGTTATAAAACAAGTTCAAAGACAAGTTCTAGAATAAGTTCAAAGGCCATGGTTCGAACTTTTGGTGGACAAGTTCGTGGGCTTGGGCCATCTCGAACTTGTCCAAGGCAAGTTCGAATTAGAGGTAATAATTAAGTGTTAATCCATTTTAGTTAACAACTTTGGCAGAGACTTAAGCAGTGAGGTGATTACTAACATACAGAGGCGATTTTGTGTGTTCTTGGAGAGACTCACGTGTCGAGGCGTTCTAGTTTGCGTCTATCACCGTGTGTGTCTTCGTGTTCCGTGTGTGTGGTCTATCCGTCAAACCGCTAACGAGGATTCCGCACTCGTTGGACGGCGTCGCATCAAGATAGGATCCGTAGGTAGGCGACGTTACACATCCCAGATGGATTTGGCTGTTTTGGTATTTGTCAGACAGGTGTATATATCATTTGGGATGGATCTCAGCAACAATTTTCTAGATGTCTTGTCCCCCAGTTTTCTACGCTTTTGTGCCTCTGTTAGGTTAGTGACCTCAATGGTTCTTTCAGGTATTGGAGGATTGTCGGTGGGTACAGTAGGTATTGTTTCAAGAAACACAGTCGGTCCGTCAGTAAGTGACTTTAGCATCTCATCAGATAGGTCGTGGAAACGATGAACTCAAGAAATCTCTCCCTCCATTGTACATATTCTCCTCCGTACAGGATTGGAGGTTTTGTTTCCGACCCCATGGCTCATGCGTCTTTGGACATGTTGACTGAATTACAGGAATCTTCCAAGATCTTTAAAATGAGATTTTGATTGAATTTGAAAAGTTGATCAAACTTAAATGAAAGTTGATCAAACTCGAATGATTATTCACTGAAACTCGATCAATGAATGTGAACAACTCGAATATTGAAAGGATCAACTCGATCAATGAGTGTTAAAAACTCGAACAAAGAATGTACTCAACTCGAATCTAGAAAAATAGTCAATTAGAACAATAATGCAACTCGAATTGAAATTCTGTTAAATTCGAATCAAGTGTGAGTCAACTCGAATCAAATGTGAGTCAACTCGGATAAAATGTGATTAAACGCGAATATAAATTAGAGTAAACCCGAATGATATTGGCTGATGATTGAGTAAACTCGAATTAAGATTGAAATTCAGATGGAACTGTTTTGTAAAACTCGAATATAAAGTGTTCCCAACTCGAATTGAATATGTGTCAACTCGAATGAGTCTTTAATTCAACTCGAATAGGTCTTCAAGTCAACTTGTATAATACTTCTAGTCAACTCGAATATTACTTCAAGTCAACTCGAACAATATTACAAGTCAACTAGAATAAAAGACTTTTTATCTCGATTGATTCTGTGATCAACTCGATTGAATCCAATGATCAACTCGAATATGACTTCGTTCAACTCGATTAAAAAGGGTTGTCAACTCGATTACCACATGAACACTGTGTTATTCGAGTTTTCTGAGTTTTTCAGAAATTTCAAGTCCAGAATTCAATCAATTTTGTAAAAATGCTTCAGTTGATTCCAACTTGATATCGAAGGTAAGGTTTTTTATTTCAAACACTTTTTCTGAAATCACTTTGACCAAAAACAGATTAAACCCCTTTATTTTTTACTAGAACAGTGAAGAACACATCGTTTTTCTAAAATTCTGAAAAATCACTGAATCTTTTTAAGTGATTGGAATTACAGTTTAAGCTTGTGATCAATCTGATCGATTTTCAAATGCCTTCCTTCGATCCAAGATTCAACAACAAAGATCAGCATAATCAAAAACCCTATTCGATTTTTCAATTTTTGAAAATAATGATAGAACAGTTACGATTTTTCAATTTTTTCTAAATAAAAAAAAATCATTCCTATGCTCTGATACCATATGTAATTCATGTAAATTCAATCAACAATCAATCATAAACAATTAAGAACACGAAATAAACCACTAACCGAATGATTGAATTTATCAAAATGATTTTACAGATGAGAGAAGAAGTCGACAACCACTGTAGCCCTAATTGTTCTTCCAAAATATTCTGTGAGATCTAACACAATTACAAAATGAATATGTCAGTTATGACATTCACAAAAGTCAACTTTCTATTTATACCAATATAAAACTATGAACTATTTACAATTTATACCCTAGACTTATTTTATTTCATTAATATCAAATAAGATCAAACACTTAATATTATATGATATAAATATAATAGTAAGATACATATATAGCTAAAATATAAGTAAAATACTTATTATTATGTAAAAAATAAATGTGTATTTAATCGGGTTATCATGGTGGATATCATAAATTCCCTCCCTGTTTAAAATATAAAAATATTATTGTGGGGTAGTGAGTATTGTTGACTTAGTCACCTTATGTTTTAATATGTTAGATGTGAGTTACTTAACTTCTTCAAAATTAAGAATCCAGAGTGTAAGTGTGTGTGTTCTCAATATATGATGAAGGAGATATAGACGTGGTTTGGAGTTGCCGAAAGAAATGACTTATAGCCAATATTTTCACTATTTTCTCATACCTAAGAGAGGGAGGAGTGATTATCTTGTGAGTGTGGCGGGTGCCACGTCAGATGGCCCCGATCAGAATTACCACATCGGGCATAGCCACCATGAAATGGAGCCTCACTCGGCTTCAGGATCCTTCTCGGACTCCCATTCTCTCTCTTCCTCCTTCTCCTTCTCTTTCTTTTTTTCTTTTCTTCTTTTACTTAACGGTCATGATGTTCAGAGCTTGAGTCATGCAAAACCGAATGCTCACATAAAGTTTACAAACTTTGCAGGATGATTTGGCAAACACCGAATGCTTAAAATCCATGTTATATGCTCATAAAAACATAAATGCCCTCGAGTTATTATGAAAACATCATTTAGACTCACTCTTTCACCATCTCTAGTAGAAAGATTCAAACAAACCAAGATACTTGGTCCATAAAAAACTAATACCAACTATTTCGAACTCTCATTATGGTAATAATAAGGCATTCATAGCAAGTTTAAAGAAACGTAAACACAATGACAATATTTTCATTCAAAATACGTAAAACGTAGCATATCATCTAATCATCTACAAAAATTTAAATCATCCAATGTTTAGGGCTTGTTACCCATATGATTACATAGAAAAACTACTCCATAATCATGAGGTGGTTCATCAGCTCAACACTAGAGATCATTCTAAACATCATATTAAAGTTAAATATGAGAAAAACTCCTGACGGGCCGTCGTTGTGACCCGCCGATTTAATCCTTAAATCCACTAATTTGCTAGAGAAGTAAGGGTCGAATCCACAGGGAGTGTGGTCGTAATTAGGATTAGGTTATAAGCCTTATAAGTTAAGTTTATTGAAAGTATTTAAATTGTGAAATTGTGGATTTGAATGAGTTGTTTAGAGTAATGATTTGCTATTGCTTGTAACTAAAATTAAGAACGAAGTGACTAATGAAGAAGCTAAACAATCAAGAGACGAATAACCATTCACGGAATCACCATGGCATAAGTATTACTCACTATAATTTCATGCAACGATCACATAGACATAATCAATTGCGCGACTAAATTAATCAAATGTATTTTAACCAATATCTCTCGGCATAGCGTATGCAACATTAATACTCGTCTTAATCACTAAACTAATGGACTCGACACGAATAATAACACCACTATAAACTATCTTGCTTTTACCAATCGCAACACATAATCATAATCGTAGCCAAATGTTTATCATTTGCATACACATAATAGATCTATCCCAATACGAATACATCAAAACATAAGAAATTAAATAAAAGTAAACTTAGTCGTAGATCGTTCGCAAACGGCTAACGGGATTAGCCGCTCTTCGTATGCTCGTCACAATCACAGATCTGAGCCATTGGGTAGCTCGCGAACCACCGCCTTCATTCTCGTATCATAGATCCACTCCGGCAGAGTTTCGACACACTTGCACACACGTCGGGACTCCTCTCCAAAGCTGCCCCTTCACTCCTGAGATTAGGGTTTACAGTGTTGAAAAACGCGTTTCGGTGCCGCACCAGCGCAGGCCAGGCGCAGGCCTGCGCCCCCCTGCGTCCGGATGCGGCTAGGGTTTAGGTGGCGTGTGCTGGAACATATCTAGACAGTTTGGGCGCTGTGTGGAGCGCAAAGTAGCGCAGGCCTACGCCCCCCTCCGTCCGATTTGTTCTGAATTCTCTCGGATTGCTTCTTTTTATCATCTTGGCCCTGAAATACAAACTTGGAGTGATAACATGGATTTTACGAAGTATCAGTGCTTAAAATGATCATAATATGACTCAGAAACCATATAAACTATAGACTTATCAACTCCCCTATTGATGTTGTTGATGTTGAAGATGCAATCGACAATGTCAAAACTACAAGTTAGCTTCCTTTCTTCCTCAAGAAATAAAAAATTGTGTATGTTTTGTAATAAATTTTCGTCCCCCCTCTTAAATAGACTGGCCATCACTCGCCGAGTAGATAAGACGCACTCGAGTGGATGTGTTGTCGAGATATGACTGGTGTTCCAGGATGACCCGCTCGCCGAGTTATAAAGGTCAACTCACCGAGTGCGTGTGCTGTCAACTCCCAATTGGTTTTGGCTTGCTCCAGGAATTTTTAGAGAATTATCAGGATCCAGGTTGACTCGCTGAGTGCATGATCAACTCCAGGGCTAAGCAGTAGAATTTCGGTTCTGGAAAAAGGCCTAATCGCCGAGTGAACATGCAACTCGCCAAGTGAAGCTCAGTACAAACATTTTATAATTTGGTCCACTTGCCGAGTAAGATTCCTGCTCGCTGACTGAAAGGGAACTGCAACTTTCTATAACTGTGTCCACTCACCGAGTGGACTTCTGTTTCTATTCTTTCCCTTTGTTTTCCTCAATAAAAACCTTGAATGACAATAATACTATATGTTGGTACATTTGGTGTGACGACAGCAGTCTAGTGTTGTTATTGATATCATGATTGTGTATGATATCTACATTTGCATGTTAAGTTTTAGACTATCATGTTAAGTTCTAGAAGGTGCAAATAAGTTCTAGGATAAATTCTATGAATATGTTCTAGGTGAAAATAAGTTCTAGGTGAAGGTAAGTTCTAACAGGTGAAGATAAGTTCCTGAGGAGCTTCTAAGTTCGTGAGGATGTTGGGAAATAATCCATGTATGTCAAACTGTTAGTTAGATTTCTCAAACTGTTAGTAGTACTTCTGTGTAAGTACAAAGTTCGAGCTGCTAGTTCAACAAACTCAAGCTGTTAGTTGAGAAGTTCAAGCTGCCAGAGTTAAAAGTTCAAGCTGGTCAACAGATTGATAACAGAAAGTGCTGAAATTCAGGATGTGATACATATTTCAAGGAAACCAGAGTCCGTCAAGGAAACAAATCAGAGTCCGTCAAGGAAACAAATCAGAAGGCTATAAATAGATAGACTAGGTCTTTCTAGTGTGTGTAATTTTTGTAATCGTGGTGCTTAAAAGTTTTTTCATTGTAATTGCATTCTGATAAGTTTCTCAAGCCTCTAAGGTTGTAAAACCCTAAGAACAATCTGTGTTCTTCGTCTAATGAAAACAGATTAGAGGTGATTGTAATATGAGAATTTTGGTAATATGAAGGTCTTGATATTGGTTATGTTTATTTGATTATCTGTTCTCTATTTGTTCTGAAAGTTTTCTTAAAAAACAGTTAAGTGTTATTCCGCAAACTTTTTAATTGGACTTTGATTCAAAACAAGGTTATTGGTTTAAACTCTGATCTATTGAAACCAGTTAATCTTAGGTGATTTTGATTCTGACAATTGGTATCATAGCCACAGGTTTTATTTGTTATTCTTTGTTTTCAAAGTCAGAAACTTTCTTTGTTTAAAATTTTGTATTTCTGCAATGGAGTTTGAAAATAGCGGTAGTGGATCTGGGCAAGGACTCAAAGTGCCTATGCTCAAACTCACTGAGTTCGAGATGTGGAAACTCAGGATTCAACAGCACATTCAATTTATTGACTATGCCCTATGGGAAGCTGTTGAAAATCCTCCTGCAGTTGATCCTAAACTAGATGCTGAGGGAAAACCAAAAAGAACACCTCCAAAATCTGAGATTGAAAGAAAGGCTAGAATGAATGAAGTTAAAGCTCTTACTCTTTTACAAATAGCCATTCCTAATGCTTATCAACATCAGTTTAAAAAGTTCTATACTGCTCATTCTCTTTGGCTTGCTTTAGAGAAAAGATTTGCTGGCAATGGTAGCATCAAAAGGAACCAAAAGGATCTTTTAAAACAGCATTATGAAAACTTTTGTGGTGGAAAGAATGAAAACCTCACTCAAATTTTTGATAGGTTTAATAAGCTGATAGGTGAATTGGAGAGTGCCAAGGTCAGCCTGGATCAAGATGAAGTGAACAGAAAATTCCTCAGATGTCTTGGTGAAGAGTGGACAGTCTATGCTGCCCAATGGAGAACCACAGACACTCTTGATGAAATAGAGTTGGATGACCTCTACAACAGCCAGAGAGTGTTTGAATCTGAAATTGACAATAAAAAGAAATTTTTTGTAATGATGTATTCCCGTATATTTTCAGCACCTCAATGATATTCTCATCAAACACATGAAGAAACAAGCTCAATAAATGTGTAATGATAAAGAAGAAGACAATATGAATGTGGAGAGAATAAGGAACAGTGGCGGCTGATGGTATTTCAAATTGTCAACCGTGTACAATGAAAAGTAACCCTAGGAGCCTTTTGTAGGCTCCTTTAATTAACTTACATCACATGACACTTTTGGCCCCTACACTTTGCATAACCATAAATTACATAGAAATAAAATACAAGACAAATTACAAAGACAATAAATATTACAAAACAACTCCTAAGATCGAAATAAATAAATCTAACAATCTCCCCCTTTTCGATCACTTAGGAGGTCCTGGAACTTAGGCATGGTCAGTAGATTCTCGAAGACCAAGTATGACGTCGAAGCGTCTGGTTACTTGTCTTGTATGTAGCCGCTCGTTCAGGTAGTCTATGCCGCTGAGTGTATCTTGTATTTCCTTTGGTGAGCATCTCTGTTCAGGATCTGGTTGAGCATCATAATCTTGTACTTTCTTTGTAAGAGCAGCTCGAACCAATCTAAGTGTACCATCGGAATAGCAAGGAAGATCCTCAAAGCGCATATACCTTTTGTAGCCCTTGTAGTTTACAAAAATGACACCCGGATCTCCAGAAAGTACAACTCTGTAGGCCGGGTGGTGGGCTAAAAGAAAACTATCTTGTTCTGGTGCTCGTAGGCCCACCTTAACCATAGCACTTTCGATCGCCATCTGAAAATCTCTTAAGCACATTATGATCGATCGACGATTCATGCTTCGAACTAAGGCTCCTACAGCTGTCATGTGGGATAGACGTTTTCTGATTCGATTTTTCAGACTGTTGTGAAGGAACTCAACGTCATCCGCTCTTATGTAGTCAAGGTCATACTCAAAGATGTCATCTCCCGTACCATCTTCTCTTTCCACTTGATAGGAGGGATAGAAGACTTTGGCTCTTTTGCACATGGTGATTGATTTGAGCTTTTTAATCTTTGACTTTGACACCTTAGACCTTTGTTCCCGGAGCATCAATTGGTAGTATTCGGCCTGCTCAGCTTTGGAGACATTCGTAAGTTCCATGAGTAGACGTCTGCTGAAGGCTCCAGGCTTCTTTCTGAACACCATCTTGAACCTTTCTTCAAGATATGGATTTTGAAACTTCTCCAGGGGAAAGTTCTGCAGAAATTCTTTCAGGCCTTGAACGGGGGGTTCTTCGATTTCAGATCTTTTGGCTTCAAGAAGCTTTATAATTGTCCCCCGCCGTTCTTGTCGCATTTGATCTTTTTCTTCCTGCGGCAAGTGTATGAACCTTGCCTTTGGTGTAGTGGTCTACCCAGAATAGGTCATCTTTTCTGTATACGCCAGGGCCCTCCGGAGTTTCGTCGAAGCAATCGACCCTTTTTGTTGGGGAGGGACCTGAACGTTGGGTTTGTTGGACTGGAGGTGGGCTTGGGGATCGTGGAGGGCTGATTGTAATGTGGGATTCTTTTAATGACAGGGGAGCTTGGATGGATGAAAGTATATCTTCTTGATGGGCTCGGGGTGGTGAATTCAGGAAATCAAAAGAAGAGGATGAGGATTTTTTCGTTGGAGAATCAGGCTCAGGCTTAGGGGTTAATAAAGGTTGGTTGTCCTCGGTATCGGAATCTGAGTCAGAAACTAATATGATTTCAACCTTTTCGTGCGGTTCCTCAAATTCTACCATGGCTGTCATCGGATCCAGTGGAGCTGGACCCTCGACCATGGGCTCGTCTTCTATTAACATGTACTCCTGAGCCTCCTGAGACTTTTCCCCCGACCCCTGAAACTCGGACCCCTCGGCAGTCTCTGCTCCCCCTATACCCAGCATGGGCTCCTCAAATTGAACTTTTCTGCGCTTCTCCCCCTCATGACGATCAGGGTCGTCCTGGTCGTCATGTTTCCTTTTAGGGGCTTCGGCCTGAGTGCGGCACTGAAGGTCTATGACCGCCGACTCGAGGCGATCCATTCGCGAATTGAGCTGCTCTTGGACTTGAAGAATTAAACGATTAAGAGCATCGATCTTGTCCGAGAGCTCGGCTATCTGAAGATGGACTGAATGGGAACCTGGTGAGGGGCCAGCTTCGGAGGCGACACCCTTACCCTTGATAAGAGAAAGAAGGGCGGTGTGACGGTCCTCGGCGGCCTCCCTTTGGGCGTCCAGGTCAGCCCGGGTAATAACTCCGGCAGCACGTAATGCTGCCGTTAGCATCTCCAGATTGATGGGGAGATGGCCGGAAGTGGACGGCGTTGATTGAGCCACTCCCGGTCTTCCTTCCGTCATCTCTGGCTCCACTACGGGACGCTCAGATCCGGAAGTTTGTTGAGCTGCCACGGAGGCAGCTCTTGGGGATGCCACAAAGGCATCGTGCGTGGTGTGTATATGTGCGGATGGAATCGTGGGTGAAGGTAGTTCGGTCACGTGGGGAGGAGTGTGACCTCTTTCAACACCGCCACTCTCCGAATGAGAGGGCGATGGAGTGTGTGGAAGATCCCCGTGGAATGAAGTGGTTTCCCTTTAAGGGGAAACCAAGTGGGTGGTGGGGGTTGTTTCGACCACTGGACTAACGGTCTTATGAAAGGGAGTCCGGCTAACAGGGCTTGGTTCTCCCTCAGACTGAATATCCCTCGCTCTTACGACAGAGACGGTTCTTTCGGAATCCGCCGTCTCTGCCGTCTCACCTACATCTCCCTCCCCCACAATCTCAACCTCCCGCTCACCGAAACCCATAGATTGTTGAACATCCATCCCTTCTCCCTCATGCTCACTCTCTCGTTGCTCACCTTCGGACTGGTTAGTCTCAGTCGATTCCGACTGAGACTCATCCGGATAATTCTCTCTTATATACGCCCTTACCCGCTCTGTGCCCCTTGACCTCGTTAAAGTAGATAGAGGAATTTTCATCACCTGTACCGTCGGGGCCCCCTTTGGCAGAGTTAACTTTTGGATTGCCACTGTGGGGTAGACATCAGCCTCCGGACGCTCATGTATGTCATCGTCTTGATCCATAGCACACTGGATGATGAGTTGAAGGAATCTTTGATAAGGAACATACTTGCGGCCTTTCTTTGTGCTTCGTTCGACGTAGACTCTTCGTAATTCTTCAAAGATGAAAGCAGCATAGTCCACGTGTCGGTCGAAGGCAAAGCAAGTGAACATGGCTAATACCTGGGCCGACGCCGAGTCATGTCCTGAATGCTTGGCGGTGAGGCATTTGTTAAGCACATCGAATAGAATCCGCCAGTGAGACTGAAGGTTTTTCGTGCGGAAGTCTGATGGTTTGGTAAGAGGACCGTCATACCCTAGAGTTTGTATCTTAGTTAGGGCCTCAGATACGGATGGGTTTGGGTCGAATGAATCAAGGGTGGGAAGGTAGTCTTCTATTGGTAGATGAAGAATGTGGCGGATGGCAGCGGTGGTGATTTTGACCGGAACGCAGTCAATGGTGGAGGTGAAGTGAGGTTCGGGGTCGGTTATATATTGGAGCCTGTTCCAGAATTGTTGGAGGTATATCTGGGGAACAGCTATGGCAGTTGATAGTGCGTAATAGATGGGATGGCGGGTGAGGATGTCGAAGGCAAGGGTTTGGGTTTCTTTTGAAAGGATGGAAACGTCGAGTTGCCAGTTATGTGGGATAAACTCGACAAACTCGGCGCTGGGTAAAATGGATTCCTCGGGTAGCTGAGCATTGTTATTTGGAATGGGAGGATGGGGTACGGTGAGAATGATTGCGGGATCCATTATCCTGCAAAGTGCAACAAAGTTAGAATCATAAGACTTAATATGATAATGCATTGATGTGAAGTCTAGATGAGTGTGAAATAGAAATTGTCTGATCTGTTTAGCATCGGGTCTTTATTAGCAGAATAAAATTCCACTAATAAAGTCCAAAGTCAATCGAGAAGAGACCGATGTTAGATAAGACCGTTTCACTCAAACACTGATCGTAACTCTAATCAATGGTGCACTTGGATGGAACTATTTTAGTGATTTTTTTAATTTATATAAACATGCAGAAGTGGAAAAATGAAAAAATTTAAAATTAAAAAAAATCCTAAGTGTTGGATTTCGGATGGTCCGAATTCGGATGAACAGTGTCACGAATTCGGATCAGTCCGAAATCGGGTAATGCATGAATGATTTGTGGTGGTCCGAATTTGGAGGTGGTGAAAAATGGGGACCGAATTCGGATGAAGGTCCGAAGTGTGAGGCATGAAATGGATGAAAGAAGTCCGAATTCGGATGGGTCTTGAACATGGTCCGAAGTGTGAGGCATGAAATGGATGAAAGAGGTCCGATTTCGGATGGGTCTTGAACATGGTCCGAATTCGATTGATGACTTGTGTAAATGCATGCAATGATATGGGAATGTCCTAATTTCGGATGGTACCTTGAATTCGGATGGGGACCGAAACCGGGTATCATCCGAATTCGGATGCACAGTGGGAACAAACTTAGACAATTTTCAAGTTTTGAAAAATTTTCACCCTGCTTTGTTGGTCCGAATTCGGATCAACAGTGGACCGAATTCAGATCAACAGTGGTCCGAAATTGGTTTTGTACTTTGAAAAATTTTTGAATCTAGTCTAAGTCGGACATCCGAATTCGGGTGGTGGTCCGAATTCGGACATCCGAAACTGCATGAGTGCAGTTAATGTTCATGCAAAAAATAAACGTGAACAGTTGAAATGTTAATAAAAATGCATGAAATTACAGATCCTAATCTAAGACAAGTTACTGAACAATTTATCTAACTACAACTAAAGAAAAATAACACATTTTAGTGCCTAAAATGAAGAAAAACCGAAACTAAAAACTAGAAATATTTTGAAAATCAAACAAGCAATCTAGGAAGTTAAAGACGGAAATAAAGTGAAAAGAATGTTACCTTATAGTGCCGAAGGTGAATGAAGCAAGAAAAACGAGAAAAAGTTGTGTTCCAAAAGCTTGGAATCGTGGCTATGGTGGTCGGCGGTGAGGGTGTCGAAGAGAGAAAGAAGAAGAGAATAGAAAGCTTGAAGATGAAGTAAAGATGTTTGACCGGTTGACCGACCCTATTTAAAGGCGCATGGGTCGGGTACCGGGTCAAGGATCCGTGCCCAAATGGACAAGTGGGCCGGCGGGTTGGGCTCAACACAACAAGAAATGATTTTGAGCTTTTAAAGAAAATAATCAAAACAAAATTTTAAAAGGAAATTTTGGCCTAATTCAAGATAAAATAAAAAATGAAATATTTTTTGGTATTTTCTTTAATTTTGAAATTAAAAATAAAATGAAATGAAGTAACCTAAAATCTTTTTGGCTTTTTGATAAATTTGAAAGTTAAAATCTTTTTGTGATTTTCTGACCTATTGACTTAAAACTTAAAATTAAATTAAAATTAAGACTAACCTAAAATTCAAAAATTTAACTATAAAAGAAATAAAAAGAAACACAGAATTATAAATTTAAAAATCCTAACTCTACTCCCCCTCAAATGAATACCGATCCTTTTTCCTTTTTCTTTTACAGATTTTAAACGTGACAACCCTTTTTAGCCTTACAAGTACAGACAAACCTGGATATTGTTTGCATCCCACTCCGTGATGAATAATTCACACAGCAATTTATCAGGATCATTAATTATTAAAAATATACGCAGATAAGGAAATATTGAGTTTCAATCTTGTGACATAATCCTTAAATTTAAATAACAGATATTTTCTAAAATAAAGGAATCTCAATCATGATAGATTGAAATAGAATTATTTAAGACAATATCTGATAATTAATTGGAAGGTGGATTCAACATGCCGATATGAGATACTAAAAACTGAAAACGAGGTTCGTCTAAAGCTTTAGTAAATATATCCGCAAGTTGATATTCCGTGCCAACAAAATACAACTCAATGGTTCCCTTTTCCACGTGATCTTTAATTAAATGATACCTAATATCTATGTGTTTTGTTCGAGAGTGCTGCACGGGATTGCAAGAGATGGCAATTGCACTTCGAGAATCACAGTAAATAGGGATATTGGTGAGTGAGAACCCATAATCGCGTAATTGTGTTCTCATCCACAGCACTTGAGAGCAACAGCTTGCAGCTGCTACATACTCAGCCTCAGCTGTAGATGTGGAAACACAATTCTGCTTTTTGGAAGACCAACTCACCGGTCTATCGCCTAAAAACTGTATTCCTCCCGATGTGCTTTTTCTATCCACTCTACAACCTGCAAAATCAGCCTCTGAAAACGCGGTAAGATCGAAATCGGTTCCCTTTGGATACCATAGACCAAGTTCGGGTGTACCCTTAAGATAACGAAAAATGCGTTTTACCGGAGTTAGGTGTGATTCTTTTGGGTCGGCCTGAAATCTAGCACAAAGACATGTTGAAAACACTATATCTGGCCTACTGGCAGTCAAGTATAGTAAGGATCCTATCATCCCTATGTAAGTTGTATTATCGACACTTTTCCCGGAAGGATCGGTGTCTAACTTACAGTTGGAGGCCATGGGAGTTGCGATACTCGTGCAAGAGTCTAACTTATACTTCTTGATAATGTCAAGAGTATATTTCGACTGGTTCACAAAAATCCCATCCTCAAGTTGTTTGACTTGTAATCCGAGGAAAAAATTCATTTCCCCCATCATACTCATCTCAAACCTGGACTCCATTAGGGCTGAAAAATCCTTACAAAAATTACTATCAGTAGATCCAAATATAATATCGTCGACATAAATCGGTACTAGCATTATATGTGGGTCTTCCCTTTTAGTGAACAGAGTTGTGTCCACCACACCTTTATAGAAACCGGCAGAAATAAGGAAATTCGAAAGACTATCATACCATGCTCGAGGTGCTTGTTTTAAACCATAGAGGGCCTTATCTAGCACATAAACATGGTCAGGTTTATGTGCATCAACAAAGCCTTGTGGTTGTTCAACATACACTTCCTTGTTAAGTTCACCGTTTAGAAAGGCAGTCTTGACGTCCATTTGGTACATTTTGAAGTCTTTGTGTGCCGCGTACGCCAAGAAGATTCTGATTGCTTCGATCCATGCAACTGGAGCGAAGGTCTCGTCATAATCTATCCCTTCTTGTTGTCGGTAGCCTTTGGCAATAAGTCTTGCTTTGTTCCTTATCAAAATGCCGTTTTCATCTCGTTTGTTCTTAAAGATCCACTTCGTTCCGATGACTGTACGGTCTTTTGGCTTGGGAACTAACCGCCATACTCTTAGCTGTTCAAACTGGTTGAGTTCCTCTTGCATTGCAACTATCCAATCCGGATCTGTCAGGGCTTCATCCACACGAGCGGGCTCTATCATAATCAAGAATGATGCGTAGAGACATTCATTAGTAGATGCCTTACGAGTTTGGACTCCTGTTGATACGTCACCAATGATTTGCTCTGTTGGGTGACTTCGGGTCCATTTGATCTCGTGTGGAAGGGGTGCTCGGGATGGAACCTCTGTGGTTAATATGGGGATGGATGAGGATTCATGGTCAATGGTTTCAAATGATGGTACCACAGGTTCTGGTTCAATTTCCGAATGTTCAGGTGAAGGAAGAATCGTTGGTATTATATGTGAGGGTATTACAGGAGTAGATTCAACTGCGGATGTGTCGGTGGATGATGTGGATGGATGAGGATATGTTGATGAAGATGGAGCGGAGAAACTTTGCGGCGCAGTTGAACCGGAAGGATTACCTACATTATTTACAACATTAGACACACTAGCGTTAGGCCCGAAAAATTCAAGATAAAAAGGATCAAATAAATTAACCAAATCAGAAGAAGAAAAAGAAATGGGGTTATTCGAAGAGTCTCCAGGCATTTGAGTAATGCGTGGTCCTGATTGATCAACTTCGGGTGCCAGTTCAGCCAACTCATCAAATGTGACGTGCACACTTTCATTGACTGTTCTGGTTCGGGTATTGAATGCGCGATACGCCTTCGAGTTGGATGAGTATCCAATGAAGATCGCTTCATCCGCCTTTTCGTTAAATTTCCCGAGGTTGTCTTTGTCATTCAGCACATAGCACCTGCAACCAAATACACGTAAGTACTTGATAAATGGTACTTTATTCAAAAAGAGTTGGTAAGGAGTTTTGTTAAAGCACTTATGGATGATGGAGCGATTCTGTGTATAGCATGCTGTTGATACGGCTTCGGCCCACAAGAACGGAGGTAGCTTTGAGTATGTGAGCATTGTACGAGCGGCTTCTACTAGCGTACGGTTACGCCTTTCCACGATCCCATTTTGTTGAGGTGTTCTACCAGCAGAGTATTGATGCTGAATCCCTTTGGATCGAAGGAAGCCCTCCACTACCGAGTTCTTGAACTCCGTGCCGTTATCTGATCTGATTGATTGTACTGACAGCTGCTGTTGGGTCTCGACACTCTTGATAAAATCAATGATTTTTGAGCTGTCTCGTCCTTGGAACGCAAGAACCTGACCCAGGTATATCGAGAATAATCATCAACGATAACCAACACATATCGTTTTCCATTTATGCTTTGAGTTCTCATCGGTCTGCATAAATCCATATGAAGTAACTCCAAAACTCTTTTTGTTGATGGTTCGGGCTTTGGTTTGTGAGATGATCGTTTCATTTTTCATTTCTCACATGCTCCGCACAGATGGTCCTTTTCGTAGCGCAACTCAGGAAGTCCTTTGACCAATTGCTTCGCAGCCAGCTTGTTGATATTATCAAAATTCAAATGGGATAATCTTCGATGCCATAACCAAGAGTCTTTTGAAGAGGCTTTTGATAGTAGGCAAATGTTATCCTTCACTACAAGCTTAGCTACGTCAATGGTGTAAAGGTTAGATTTTCGGGAACCAGTTAAGATTTCTTTTCCATCCATGTTCTTAACACTGCAGTTCTTAGCCCTAAACGTTACTTCTAGTCCTTTGTCGCAGAGCTGTCCTATGCTAAAAAGATTATGAGATAACCCCTCAACATAGTCAACATCCTTGATGACGAGATTATTTAGAACTAAGTCCCCGTATCCTTTTATGTGAGCCTGATGGTTGTTCCCGAATTTCACAGTTCCGCAATACTGTTCAACAACGTTGGACAGCAATTCTCTTCTTCCTGTCATGTGCTTGGAGCAACCCGAATCCATATACCAAATGGACTTAGCCTGAAAAACACATAAATTCATATAATGAAAAACTATATGCATTCAAACACATCTATTTTTTAATTCACAATCAAACCGTGTTCTGAACCGAGATGTTCAGAAAACATGATGAGTTAAGACCGGGTCCTGGGCTGTGTGCACAGAAGCCAAACGTGTCGGTTTAAGCAAAACCGACAAGCAAAAGAATGGGTCCTAGTCTAAGGTAACTAGAAGCCATTTCTTTGAAGCACGGGTCTTGATCAGAAGTAACCAAGAACCATCTGCATTAAGATCACACAACCTTGGGTACCCACCTCAATATGGGTCCCTTTTTGTTAGGATTTCCAGATTTATATGGCACGTGTACAGTTTTAGAATCCCAACTAGCATTTGTGTGTGGTCCGGATGCACAACCCTTTGGAATCCATTGAAGATTGGATTTATTGGGTTTTGGAACCTTAGGCGCTAAAATTGCCTTCGGTTTTTGTCTTTTTGAGAACTTTTTGACCGTTGCTTTGGTTTTGGGCCTTGGCAACGGACACATCTCAACTTTGTTTGTGGCCGATGATGCACTATTTTTTGTTTTCTTTTTCCGAATACGTTTAACAGGATAAGGCACAAAAGCATTCATTTCAGGAACCTGTCGTCTATATTTAGTTGGACATAGATTAAACAAATCCTTGAAAGAGTACTTTAACGGAATAGTAGAATTCGGTACATCATTACAGACATTGTCACACACATTGTTACACAAATTGTCTTTAGAGATTACAGACATCCTATCTCTAGTAACAAATTCACTTGGCATTAAAGCCTTCTTCACAAAAAAACTTGTAAAATCCTGCATGGTGGTTTTTGGGACTCTGCTTATATGATCTGTAGGAACAAAATGATTAGAGTCAGTAAGCATGGAAGATTTAGAGTTGACAGACTTTTCTTTTTGGTGGTGAGTGGGTTTCTTAAAAGATGTGGATTTAATCTGAGTCTTTTTAGGAACCTCATTATTGAAAACTTTTGAGCACTCACCTTTGACAATGATAGAAGAAGATTCAGCTTTAGCCTTACCTTTATCTGATGACGTACACGGAATTTTTATGGAATGAGAAAGTGTTTGTTGTTTTGAAAGATCTTTCAATTGTTGTGAAACTATTTCAAAATTTTCTCTGTAGACAGTGACTTCCACAGTTTGTTGAAAAGATTGATTTACCAATTCTTCTTCTCTCTTAAGAAGAGCATCTTGAAGATCAAGTGCTTTCTCTTGAGACGACTTCAATTCCTTTTCTAAAACAATGATTTGTTGTTGAAGAACTTTTGCAGGAATATAAAGTTGAGAAGTTGATTTTACGGTTTCAGTTTTCAATTCAGTTTCTGAATAAGTTGACGAGAGATCTTCCTCTAAAGTGGGTACTCTAGAAGAATAACTCTCATTAAGATCTTCATAATGAAAAGAAATTTCTTTATCTTTACGCGCAACACGTTTCTCATTTTCTTGGTTTAAAACTTCTTTTGATGACTCAAAAAAGAAAGATTTAATACCGGCTCCCATATAATTCATGTCATAAAATATAGGTAAAACATTTTGTGCCTTTTCCAAATATTTAGGATTTTTAAAACCAATTCCTTGTTTAGAATGGTAAAACCTAGTTTCTTTGGGCTGATTTAAATGGATAGTTTGTTCTGTTTGACCCCTTTTCAAAAATGCATCGTCAAGGGTCTTTATTCTCGCGTACAAACTTATCCTTTCTTCTTCAATCATTTTGTATTTTTCTAAACTGTCTATATTTTCCATATTTACCACATCTAATTGTTTTGTAAGAACAAAAATTTCTTCTTTTAAAGAGAGTTTTTCTTTTGAAAGCGTTTCCATGCAAGATTCAAGGTATATATTCCTATCCTGAACATCTACTTTTTCTATCAACATCTGTTTTATAACATTATGATTAGTTAACCATTTTGAATGATATAATTCAGATGATTCTTTCAGAATATGAGCTTGATGTTCAGCCTGTACACACTTTGCAGTTTCAGCATTTAATCTATCTTGTAGATCAAGTATTTGTGTGTGTAGTGTACATTCATTATCTACAAATAATTTATTTACATGTGCAGGAATGTAATAGGAATATACCTCACTGGACTCGGAACCGGATGTGGAGCATTCGGGATCGTCGGTTGTAGCCATCAGACATGCTGGTGGATGTTTCATTTTCTCCCCCTCAGCAGCAATGTCTGAATTTTCAGCAGTGAAATCAGCACATGTCTCCAACCCCAGACGATCAACCATGTAGCAATTCTTGCCCTTGTCATCCTCGTCTTCAGAATCTTCAGCATCCCAGTAGTCCTCCTGGGCGACGAGGGCTAACGCATCCGCTTTCTTCTTGGCAGCCTCGAGCTTTCTCTCGTAGTAAGCAACGTCTCTTTCGAAATTATTCTTGCATTCCCTAGCAAAGTGGCCCGGTTTGCCACATTTGTAGCAGAGACGTTCATCAGTGGCCTTCGGCTCATCTGCTCTTGGCTTTTCCTCTCTTCTTTCCGCCGGCCTCTTGTCGGCCCGGCGGTGCTCGCGGCTGTCATCACGTCTCCGGTCCCTGTGGTCATCCCGACGATCATCCCTTCGATCGTCCCGCCTGTCATCCCTGCGATCATCGCGCCTATCATCTCGCCTTTCATAACGGCGATCATCGCGATAGTCGCGTCTATCATCATACCGGCAATCATATCATCCCTTCGGTAGTCATCTCTGCGATAGTCATCGCGGCGGTCATCCCTCCTATCATCTGAGTACCTCCGTGGATCGGTGTCATTACGGAGTTGGTTGTTGGTCTTGTTGGAGAACCGTCGCTGTTGGAGACGGTTGGTCCACAAGGCTATCTGTTCTTGGATCGAAGCTTCCTCCTCATCATACACCTCACGCGAAGGAGAAGCATACCTGTACTGAGACGATGAAGAACCAGGAGCAAAAGATGGTGTCGGAATCTGCGTGTTGGTGATCAAGGCTAGCGAATCATTCTGTTTCAACCCTGTGTTGGCTGATAGCAGTAGAGAGGCCAACTGATTTGCCATCAGCTTCTGTTGATCCACATCCCCTTGATATTTCTTAAGCTCCTTAAAGACGACATTTATTGATACCTCAGGAATGTTCAGGACTCTTTTCGTTGCCCGACATGCAAGCTGCCACTCGGGGGCTAAGGCGGCAAAGAATTTGATGTTGATATCATCCCTATCCTTCTTGATGTGCAGTTTATTCAATTCGTTAAGGACTGCACAGAACCTGGTGAATGTGGCTTGCAGAGATTCCCCGTCTTTGGCGCGGAATTCCGAAAACTTTGCCTTTGCCTCCTCGATTTTGGCACGATCATCAAGATCTGCCCCCAGCATTTGGATTTCCAGCTCGTCTCACATTTCTTTTGCAGACATTTTACTGTCTACTCCGACCAAAATATCAGTGGGGAGGGCTTGATAAATCAGATATTCTGCCCTCTTATCAGCGTGCTGGCGATCCCTCTCGGCGTCATTTGCCGGCTCTCTTTCAACCTTTGAGGCTTGGACAGGAGGGTCAGCCTCAGGTCTGGCAGCTATCTCTCGATAGTAGATGACGGGTCCTTCGGATATAGATTGAAGCATCAGGTTCCCGAGAGGTTGCATTCCAACGGACTTAAGGAAACGGGATTTCCATTGTTCGTACTCATCGGGATAGAGAACTGGTGGTCTGTTCTCAGATCCGAGTACTAGAGCTTCGCGAGACATTCTGATTATGGGTGCTGATTAAGAATATGAAGATCTTAGAGGTGGAAACTGAACACGGATGGGTTGGACTGAAAACAGAAGGTTCTGAATTCGGATGGTTGAATTCGGATGAACAGTATTTCGGATGAGGGAAACGAATTCAGATATGTTGTTTCGGATGGGTTGATTCGGATGGATTGATTTCGGGTGGTGCACAGTAATTCTGATGGATATGGTTCGGATGAGGTTCAAGTTCGGAAGATGTCCTAATTCGGATGAACAGTACTACGGGTGGGGACCTAGTTCGATTGACCTAATTTCGGATGAACCTAATGGACCGAATTCGGATGAACAGTGGAAGGACCGAATTTGTGTGGACCGAATTTGGAACAGTGGATAGACCGAATTCGGATGGACCGAAATGGGTGAGGTCCGAAATTTGAAAATTTTAAGAACAAGTCCCAACAGTGAAAGATGTATAGCCTGATCTGAACTTCGGATGGTCCGAAGTTCGGATGGGACCGAAGTGTGGTCCGAAATAGGCTTATGGTGGTCCGAAATTCACCTAAGGAAGGTCCGAATTGGACCGAAATGGGGTCCGAATTAGGATGATTTGAGGTCCGAAAATGGTGCCTATTTGGTCCGAAATGCTACAGTAGTAATCCGAAATACAGCAGGTTTTTTACGATTTTCTAAGGCAGAATGAGCAGAATTCGATTTTTAACAGTTTTAAAGCCTAAAAACAGTTCTAAATGATTTATAAACTATTTTAAACACTTTTGGTGATTTAAAACAACCTAAAAAACACTTAAAAATAGCATGAACACGTGAAAAACCCACTTAAACAACCCATATTTTCAAACTTAATAATGGTCGATTCTTGATGATTTTAACAAAGATATGGAACTAAATGAGTTTAAAATCAGTAGATAATGATAATGTGATGTTTATATGACCATTATAACATAAGAAACACGAAAAAACAAAGGAAATGAAGATCTAACCGACATGGGATGAAGAACACGAAGAACACTTTCAAAAACCCAGCAGAATCCGAAAAAGTCAGTTTAAATCCACCCCTCTGAGCTCTGATACCAATTGTAATGATGTATTCCCGTATATTTTCAGCACCTCAATGATATTCTCATCAAACACATGAAGAAACAAGCTCAATAAATGTGTAATGATAAAGAAGAAGACAATATGAATGTGGAGAGAATAAGGAACAGTGGCGGCTGATGGTATTTCAAATTGTCAACCGTGTACAATGAAAAGTAACCCTAGGAGCCTTTTGTAGGCTCCTTTAATTAACTTACATCACATGACACTTTTGGCCCCTACACTTTAAATAACCATAAATTACATAGAAATAAAATACAAGACAAATTACAAAGACAATAAATATTACAAAACAACTCCTAAGATCGAAATAAATAAATCTAACATTTTTTTCTTACAATCAGAACACTGCTCTGCTATCATCAGCATTAACTAATAAATCAAACTGTTGTGACTCTTTTTCAGGTGCTGATGGTAACTCTTCTGAAGTACATTATGAAGCATTTGTTGCAAGTGATGGACTTTTTGCTCTTAATGCTGAAGATCTGGAACAACTCCATCCAGATGATTTAGAAGAGATGGACTTAAAGTGCCAACATGCTATGTTGACTATGAGGGCCAAAAGATTTCTAGAAAGGACTGGCAGACCAAACTTTCAAGCCAGAGCAGAAGGCAAGCCATCTTTTGACAAATCTAAGGTTGAGTGCTTCAAATTTCATAAACTTTGCCATTTTGCTAGAGAATGCAGATCACAAAGTCAGCAGCCACCAAGACCCTAGCAAACCAGTCAAACATCATCCTCACGAGCTCTTGTCTTTCAAGAAGACAATGTATTTGACTGGAGTGACTAGACAGAAGAGGAGTTTCAAAATCAAGCTCTTATGGCAGAAACTACAACTGTCACTTCCACTTAACTACCATCTGAGGTAAATGCTAAACTCTGCTCTCAAACATGCAAAAATATGGTTAAAAAGTACAGAGATCATAATGAGAGCATGTGCAAAACTCTAGCTAAGATGGAAGAGAGGAAATATGAGTATATGCAGGCTATAGAGGACTTAAAAAACAGATCAATGACTGTAAGGATAATAAGATTCAAATGGGACATGATAGAACATATCATGAGTGGGAGAAAAAGGAACTGAATGAGAAAATAGAGACCCTAAATAAGAAATTAGATGAGGCTGAACAGAAGGTGTTAGAAGCTAACAAGAAAGTAGAATCTATAAATATAGACTTGGGCAGCTTCAAGCTGGCCAACCAAAAGCTTGAACACCTGACTGAAGTCCAATTTAAAGATAGGGTCAAATCTCAACTCAATCCCAAGGAAGGTATAGGCTATAAGGCTACTCCACCCCCATATGATAACAAATACATTCATCCTATGAGTGAAGTTGCTAATAGGCTTGTGAATGAACCATTAGATGAGAAAATGAAAACTGTAGATCCTATCCTTGAGGACAAATCTGAATCCAAAGAAGAAATGGTTCCAAATGAAGGCTGTGCATGTGAGCAAGTTGAGAGTAACTCCAAAACAATGAGTGAACCTATAGAACCTCCTGCTTCCAGTTCTATCAGAACCATCAGCATGAAAGGAAGAGAGAAGATGAGTGTATGCAATGATGTTCCACATGTTTCTGTACCTTCTAACTGTAACATTGCATCTTCTTCCAAAGCAAATAAAAAGGGTAAGAATGTTGTAGTATGCACATGCCAAAAACATGGCGTCCAAAAGTTTCCCACACAGCAGCAGGTGAGGGGAAATCAAAGGAACAAGAACCAGTTATGGTCACACAAAACTGGTTCTCCAATCAAAACAATCAAAAGATGATTCCACTGTGGCAGGAAAAATCATTTGGCCAGGCACTGTTTATATAAACCATCTGTTAGAAAACAGACTATGGTTCAAAAGCATGCCATTGTTTAAATTTTAAAAGTTTCAAAGGCCCAAACACCTGTCACACCAGTTCCAAAGAAGACAGTTGACCACAGGTACTTAAAAGTCAACAAAAGACAGCCTATACACCAAAAATAAGTTTTAGCAAAATCTAAATCAAGCATGAAAAAGGTATGGTGTGGTAAAGGCAAAAACACAGATCAAACTGCTAATGCAAGTATTGAAACTGTTAAGCCAAAAGTTGGAACTGGTAGTGCAAATTCTGAAGCTGCTAGCACTCAGCACCCAGTTCCAACTGCTCAGTCTAAAACTGGAACTAGTAGTGGATCTTATGAGACTGTTAAAGAAAAGGTTGGTAAGAACACCTGGATACCTCATGTCATAACTAAATACTCCTCATAGAGTCCACCAGTGGATCTCACAAAGTTTAAAAAGTCACAAACGGTATTTAGTTATGTCAATGCACAAGGACAACCCAAAACCAATTTGGTTTGGGTTTAATCCACTACTAACTAAGTTTTTTTTATAGGGCAACCATAGGACCCAACATAAGACAAGACGGCATATGGACAGTGGATGCTCTAGGCACATGATAGGCAACTCTGAATGCTTGTCATATTTCAAAAGCTTTGAAGGAGGGTTTGTTGCATTTGGAGGAAATTCCAAAGGAGGTAAGATAACAGGTAAGGGTAATGTCAAAGCAGGCAATATGATATTCAATGATGTTTTGTATGTTGAACAGCTAAAGTACAATTTACTAAGTGTGTGCCAAGTTTGTGACAAACAAAACATTGGTTTGTTCACAGGTTTTGAATGCATTGTCCTCTCAAAAGATTTTAAAATACCTGAAAATCTTGTTTTACTCATAACACCAAGAAATGACAATGTCTTTTGTTTGGACACGGAACTTTTATCCATATCAAATACTTTAAGCTGTTTGATATCCAAAGCATCATCTAATGAGTCTGCTCTTTGGCACAGAAGGATGTGTCACATGAACTTCAAACCCATGAATGTTTTAGTCAAAAAGAACTTGGTAAGAGGTTTACCACAGAAGAAGTTCATATGTGATGATCATTGTGTAGCATGTCTCAATGGCAAGGAACACAAAACTTCTCATAAGGCCAAGGAAGTAAATTCAATCTAATCTGCTCTTCATCTTATTCATATTGATCTTTTTGGTCCAACATCTGTTTTGAGTTTGAATAAAAGAGCCTACTGTTTAGTCATTGTTGATGATTTCACCAGGTTTACATGGGTTTATTTTCTTAGGACTAAGGATGAAACTGCTGAGTTAGTCAAATCCTTTATTCTAAAAATTAAAAATCAATCTAACTTAAAAGTTAAGGTGATTAGGTCAGACAATGGAACTGAGTTTAAAAATCATATCCTAAACAGTTTCTATGAGTCTAAAGGCATTGCAAGGCAATATAGTGTACCTAGAACACCACAACAAAATGGTGTAGCTGAGAGGAAGAATAAAACAATAATAGAGGCTGCTAGAACCATGCTAGTTGATTCCAAATTTCCAATGACCTTCTGGGCAGAGGCAGTAAATACAGCCTGTTATGTTCTAAATAGGGTTCAAGTTGTTTAGTCACAAGGGAAAACTCCCTATGAGTTATTCCATCACAGAATTCCCTTAGTAGCCTTTCTAAAACCTTTTGGCTGTTCATGCACTATCCTCCATACTAAAACTCACATAGGTAAGTTTGAAACTACGCCTGAAAAAGGTTTCTTGTAGGATACTCTACTCAAAGTAAAGCCTATAGGGTATATAACACTGTGTCTAAAATCATTGAAGGAAGTGCGAATGTTGAGTTTAATGAAAACACTACAAATGTCAAAGGCACTGGTCCTGATTGGTTGTTTGATTTAGATTCACTAACAAATTCTCTGAGCTTTGTTGAGTATTCTGCAAGCGCTGTTGGAAACAGTGTTGAAACTGCCAGTACAAATTCTCATGCTGGTAACAAAATATTCAAGCTGTTGGCACAAAGTTTCCAACAAGTGCAGATTCTACTACACGGGATGGGTATACTGTACTACCACTTCTCTCTTGTGACCCACCTGGGGTCCTGATTGACAAACAAGATACACATACAGAGTTTGAAGTGCCAATCCCAAGCCCTGATGTAACACCTCCAACCAATAGGGAAACAGTTCCATCTCCAGATCAAACTGTTACTGAAGCAGAATCATCAAGTGGTGCAGAAGGTGATGATACAAATCTGGGAAGCTCATTTCAGACAGAAAGGGAACCTACACTCAGGGTTCACAAGTATCATCCTCTTAACCAGATAATGGGAGATCCACATACTCCTGTGCAAACAAGGACAATGATTCACAAGGAATCAACTGCACTGAATCAGTAGTCCCTGAATTCAGTCTAGCTACCTTTGAACATGCATGCTTCATGTCACAATTAGAGCCAAAGAACACATCTGAGGCACTGAAAGATCCATCTTAGATTGAGGCAATGCGGGAAGAACTTTTGCAATTTAAGATTCAGAATGTATGGACACTGGTAGATTTGCCTAAAGGAAAGAGGGCAATTGGTACAAGATGGGTGTTCAGAAACAAGACGAATGAGAGAGGTGTAGTGATCAAGAACAAAGCAAGGCTGGTAGCTCAAGGATACACTCAAGAAGAAGGAATAGACAATGATGATGTCTTTGCCCTAGTAGCAAGGATAGAATCCATCAGACTGTTCCTAGCATATACCAGCTTCAAAGGGTTCAAACGGTACCAAATGGATGTGAAATCTGCATTCTTATATGGTACAATTGAAGAAGAGGTTTATGTGTGTCAACCCACTGGATTTGAAGACTATAAGTTTCCGGACAGAGTTTACAAGTTAGACAAAGCACTCTATGGACTTCACCAAGCCCCAACATGGTATGACACTTTGTCTTCATATCTTCTACAGAATGGATTCAAGAGAGGTACTCTAGACAAGACATTATTCACAAAGTCCATCAAATCGGAGATTCTTCTTGTTCAAATCTATGTTGATGATATCCTCTTTGGATCAACAAATGACATTCTATGCAAGGAGTTTGAGACTTTGATGCACAAGAAGTTTCAAATGAGTTCAATGGGGGAAATAACTTTCTTTCTAGGATTGCAGGTCAAGCAGAAACCCACTGGACTTTTCATAAGTCAATTAAAGTATGTGAATGACATCCTGGAAAAGTTTTGATACAAGGACACCAAGGTTGCCAGCACACCAATGGACACTCATAAACAGCTTGATGCAGATAAAGAAGGAGTGGATGTGGATATTCATTTGTACAGATCATGGATAGGTTCACTAATGTATCTTACATATTCTAGAAGTGATATAATATTTGCTGTTTGTGTTTGTGCCAGGTTTCAATGTTCTCCAAAGGATTCACATCTGTTTGCTGTTAAGAGAATCTTTAGATACCTCAAGGGTCAACCACATTTGGGCCTGTGGTATCCTAAGGACTCTCGTCTTGAACTAACAGCTTACTCTAATAGTGACTATGGAGGTTGCAACATAGATAGGAAATCCACAACGGGTGGATGTCAATATCTAGGAGCAAGACTAGTCTTTTGGCAGTGCAAAAAGCAGACCACTGTTTCCACATCATCCACTGAGGCAGAATACGTTGCAGCTGCCAGCTGCTGTTCCCAAGTGATGTGGATACAGAACCAACTGAGAGACTATGGTATGAACTTTCTATCTACTCCTATTTATATTGACAATTCAAGTGCAATCAGCATTGTACAAAATCCTGTGAAATTTCCCAAAACCAAGCACATGGACATTAGATTCCGTTTTAGAAGGGACTGTAATGAATAGAAATTAATCCAAGTTACCAAAATTCATACAGATGATCAGTTAGCTGATCTATTTACAAAACCATTTGATGTAGGAAGATTCACATTTCTAGTATCAAATATTGGCATGGTAAATATGGATTAATTTGTTTTTTAATTATCTCTCCTTTATACAATGAGAAAAACACTTATTACATATGCTTCATTAAGGGGGAGACACTGTTTCATTAGATGCTGTTCATCTATCAACTAATAGGTCTAGATTATTCTCAAGCTGCTAGTTCACTTTCTCGAACTGTTATTTGTTTCACTTGGTCTATCAAAATGTGCAGGGCATTTCAGTCATTACTAATGAGATTGTGCGTGGGACTAGATATTTTTGAAAAGCCAAACCCTTAAAAGTCCCAGTTTCGTTTGATTGCAACTACCAGCTGCAAAAATATCTTCCACAATCTTTTCACCTTCTCTCTCTGTGCGATTCTCACAAAGTCATTCAAAACCCTAAAATTCTCGTCTTTGTGATCATCAATGGAGTTTGTTAAAGAACACAATTGCCTTCCCTATTCTCTCAAACACGCTGAACTACAGCCATTCAACGATATGATGGATTTTCTATGTGGTTCCCATATCCATTATGCTATAACTGTCAATCCCACTTACGTTTCTCACATAGAGCAGTTTTGGAAATCAGCCACTGTAAATACCATTGATGGAGTCACTTCTTTTGCATCCATCATTGATGGTAATCCCATTACCATCACCGAAGAGACTATACGACAACATCTGCATCTTCAAGATGCCACAATTATATCTGATCTTTCCCTTACTGCTTTACATGAAGGTCTTTTTGAAAGCGGGTATAGGGGCCCAACTGATTCTTTTACCTTCTATAAAACACATTTTGGTCCTAAATTGAAATATTGTACATATTATTCAGCAATTTTTAAGCCCTAAAAGGACTGGTTGGTCTAAATTTTCTTCCAATATTGCCACTGCCTTAGTGTGCTTATCCACAGGCCAACCGTTTAATTTCTCTAATATGATTTTTTAAGGGATGTTAAGGCACCATGCCTTAAAGAATGAGAAATTTTTGATGTATCCACAGTTTTTGGCAGAAATTATTGCAAAATCTTGTAATACTTTTAAAGTACATAAAAGGATATATGTTTCCCATAGGCACTCTTTACCTACTATTAAAAGACTTTTAAAACCAAGTGCCAATTTTCAAAGTGTGGATGTCCCTTTGCCTTATGCAATGCAGGATGTCCATCCAAGAAAACGAGGAGAGGGTCCGGAGCAGGCTCAGCCAACTATTACTGCTTCACCCCCAGGACCCCAACCCCCTACTCATGATACATATATTTCCTCTGCTCCTTCTACTATACATACCTCCCCAGCCCCCTCACTAAAAATATATAAACGACAAAGGGTTGTAGGTGCTCCTTCCTCCTCAGTCCAATCCCCAGAGCCAAATAGCTCTGTGCATGAGGACACTCCTGCACAGAATATCGATAGGGAACCCATTCAGGACACTCCCACCCTCAATTTGGAGGTGAACATCCCATCTAAGGATGTTCATATGGGATTTGTGGCTGGTGCTACTGATGTCTCTGCACAAGGGGCACAGGACAACACCAACATCACTAAGACCACACCCATGGCAACAGAGGGTGTGCTCGCACCATCTGGAAGTCCCCAGTACCAACAACAAACGGGACCAGATGTTTCTACTTCTGGACTTGATGCCAGTGATAGATCTCAAATCCCAATATCCTTTGAAGATCTTGAGGCTAGTCTACATCTAATGGCATTGACGGATCAACAACTGAAACCTGTTGTAGCCATTTTGGAACATTACAAGTCCATTATTGCTGCTCAGGGATCTCAAATCACAACAGACCAACAATAAAAACTTGCCCAGTTTCACCTTGGGTTCACGTTATTTGGTAACAAGATCATCCAGCTCGAGACGATGGTTCGATCCCTGCTTGCAAAGGTTTTTGGTCCCCCTGATCAAACCAATGCATCCAAAAAGGGGGAGAATCAGGAGATCCCACTTCTAGTCCAAACAACTTCCAGTCCAAACGACTTCAACTTCACCGACAACAGCTTCAGTTTCTAGGCTAACAGTCCCAAGAAGTTCTCAAGCTGTTAGTCTAGATACTCAAGTTGTTCTCATTAAGCCAAGTGGGGTGTTTATCAGAGAAGGTTCTCAAGCTCCTACCCCAGCAGTCCAAGCCACAGTAACATCTTCAGCAGCAACTACAAACAAGGGAAAGGGCATTTTGATTGAGCCTCCAAAGATTAAATTTATTTCAAAAGAAGCCCAAGTTGCTCATGATGCTGAATTGGCCAGAAGATTGGCAGAAGAACAGGATCAGATTCTAGACCAGCAAGCCCAGGAACTAATAGGAGATGATGAAACCTTAAGAGACTACCTAAGAGGGTTTGTGGTCAAAGAAAGCCAAAAGAAGAGGAAAAGGCCAACAGGGCCTTCAAAGGCAGAACACAGAAGATTTTTGATCAATTTCTCTGCAACAGCTAGTGTACCTAAGGTCATTGCTCAATATTGGTCAACAGAGAAGCTTCAGGCCCTATATGACAAAGAAAAAGAAAAAGCTTCCAAAGCCTCCCAACAAGTCTAAGATCCACAAGTTCTCTCTCAAACTATTGCTGATGCTCCTCAACCTAGGACTATCCAACAAGCAAAGTTTGATCAGGTAAAAAGAGTGTTGTTTGACCAACAAGTGCAAAAGGCTATGGAGATTGAAAAGATCCTTGATCAACATGACTTCTCCAAACCTCCAATTACTTACTGGTATGCTAAGTCAATGGATGAAGTTGATTTAGTGTATCATTTTTTAATCAAAAGAGAAGCAAGTCCAGAGGAAGAATACAAGAGCCTAATTCAACTGGTTCAAAGATTGACTAGAGATGAGCTGACACAAATGCATAATATTGGAACTGCCAGTCACTCTAGGTCACCAATTGTATGGGTTCAGACAAATTTAAAAGATCTCAGAAGCATTTTTGATCTAGAATCCACCAGAACGGATATAGAAGTTGCCAAGGAAATGAAGATTGTATAGGTTGATTTATATGCAAAATCCATGACATATAGACTCAAGCTTGCAGTCAGATCCAACAGATTCTACAATTTTGAATTCCTTGACTTGCCAAAAGCAAGGCTACTCCAAATGAGCTCTATGAAGATTGAATGTGATAAAGTGGAGTTAAAGAGAGAATTCATAAAAGCTACAAGGCAGAAACTTTCACAGTTGTAAGTTTTTGGATGCCTTAGTTTGTATATAACAGTTTTACTTTGTTTTATTTCCTTATTTGTATAGAAACTTAACGTCTTGTGTAAAGATTTTAAGTTAGGGGGAGATTGTTGGGAAATAATCTATGTCAAGCTGTTAGTTAGATTTCTCAAACTGTTAGTAGTATTTCTGTGTAAGTACAAAGTTCGAGCTACTAGTTCAACAAACTCAAGCTGTTAGTTGAGAAGTTCAAGCTGCCAGAGTTAAAAGTTCAAGCTGCTCAACAGATTGATAATAGAAAGTGCTGAAATTCAGGAAGTGATATATATATTTCAAGATTTGAAGATCTTCCAAGCATATCTACTACCAGAGAAATCAGAGTCCGTCAAGAAAACAAATCAGAATGCTATAAATAGATAGACTAGGTCTTTTGAGTGTGTGTAATTTTTGTAATCGTGGTGCTTAAAAGTTCTTTCATTGTAATTGCATTTTGATAAGTTTCTCAAGCCTCTAAGGTTGTAAAACCCTAAGAACAATCTGTGTTCTTCATCTAATCAAAACATATTAGAGGTGATTGTAATCAGAGAATTTTGGTAATATAAAGGTCTTAATATTGGTTATGTTTATTTGAATATGAAATTTTTCTTACAAACAGTTAAGTGTTATTCTGCAAACTTCTTCATTGGACTTTGATTCAAAACAAGGTTATTGGTTTAAACTCTGATCTATTGAAACCAGTTAATCTTAGGTGATTTCGATTCTGACAAAGGAGCGTCTACACGAACTTATTGACTATATATTGAACTTATCGTTGTGAATTCAAAAATCTTTGATGGCTCAGAGGTTCTATTGAACTTGAGAGCAAACAGAGCATTCGGGTGAATAGACTGTTTTGAAATACAAGTTTCAGAGCTTTTGCAAGTGCATGTGCGAGCTAGAACGTTTCAGAGCGTCTGTTTTGGAGAAATACACCGTGTCGGGTCGTTCGTTATATCGACTATCTTAGTGTTTGTCTTCGGTTTCCATGAGTGATCGATCCGTTAAGCCACTAACCAGGATTCCACACTCGTTGGACGGTGTCACATCAAGATTAGATCCGTGACAGAGGTGACCCTAAAATTGTAGAGAAGTCAAAAAAGATGGTCCGTACATGGAGCTGGCAGATCTTTCAAGACAACAATTTGCTCAACATGCTGATCCTCAAGGGGAGTCGGTGTTCATAGCCGCTGACAAGGGAAAGGACAAGGATTCAGAGGCGATAGAATTAACTGAAGATAAGGTCTGATCGGAGCATTGTCAGGGTTGGATGAAAAAGAAATGAGGTTCGACTTCGAAGATGACTTAAAACAGGAGGATCTTGAGGAAGGAGAGTTTACTCCTTAAGATGTACCTGATTGGAAGTCAGACGATGAAAAAGTGGTGAATAAAGTTCATAATGTGATAGATCTAGGTGTGCTGAGATCTGCACTATATGATGAATCAGATTCTGAAGTATGAGGTGATTGATTTAGCATGGAAGGACCTTATAAATCTAGGAAGACAATTCTTGTGCTGAAGTGTTTGCGAAAACTATAAGAAGGGAGGGTAGTTATGGAAGATTTGAAAAGTTAATCCAAGAGTTGGTAGAAGAGCTGTTGTTCAAATAACTATAAATCCTCTGACTGGTAGGACAAGGAGTAAGTTAGTCTACAAACCGGTGAGGACAATGAAACTGGAGAGGCAATCATGGAGAACAAAGAAGAAAAGGTGAATTTTGAGAGTCTACGATACCTTGCTCCTTGTCAATCTATCTAAAGATGACCTGCACAGACTTCATGATCAGGGAATTTCTTTTGTTGAGAATTTGAGATCTGAAGGCAGGAAATATCAGAAAGTTGTCAAAATGTGTGTTGAGCAGGTAATCCATGCAGGTAGTAACTTAAATAAGCCTAGTTCTATAAAGTAATGAATATCTATTAGAAGCTATCGTCAAGGGGGAGTTTGTTGATACACCCGATGTGACAATAGCTGTCTAGTTTCGGTATTCATAGTCTCTGAATCTGATAGTCTATTGCGATCAATGAACAACAACTAGAAGCTATCGTCAAGGGGGAGTCTGTTGGTACAACCGGTGTGACGACAGCAGTCTAGTTTTGTTATTGATACCATGATTGTGTATGATATCTACATTTGCATGTTAAGTTCTAGACTATCATATTAAGTTCTAGAAGGTGCAAATAAGTTCTAGGATAAGTTCTAAGAATAAGTTCTAGGTGAGAATAAGTTCTAGGTGAAAATAAGTTCTAGGTGAGAATAAGTTCTAGGTGAAAATAATTTCTAGGTGAAGATAAGTTCTAATAGGTGAAGATAAGCTCGTGAGGAGCGTCTAAGTTCATGAGGAGCGTCTACACGAACTTATCGGCTATATATTGAACTTATCATTGTGAATTCAAAAATCTTTGATGACTCAGAGCTTCTGTCGAACTTGAGAGCAAACAGAGCATCCGGGTGAATAGACTTTTGTGAAATACGAGTTTCAGAGCTGTTGCAAGTGCACGTGCGAGCTACAACGTCTCAGAGAGTTAGTTTTGGAGAAATACACCATGTCGGGTCGTTCGTTGTATCGGCTATCATATTGTTTGTCTCTGGTTTCTGTGTGTAATCGATCCGTTAAGCCACTAACGAGGATTCCACACTCGTTGGACGGCGTCGCGTCAAGATTAGATCCGTGACAGAGGTGACCTTACACTGTATAAGATTTGTTTAAGGGCAAAATTTAACCAATTAGACATGCAAAACACGAGATATCGTCTGATAAAACATGTATAAAACAGACGATATCAAACATTCCCACACTTAGCCGTTGCTTGTCCTCAAGCAACTCTCAACATAAGCACCAAGCTGAATTTTATTAAATGAACAACACAAAAGAACTCGCCATCTTTCGAAAAAGATTGAAGATCTTAAGACATTTCCAACTTACGCGAATGCATAGGGGAAAACAAGAAATTTAAGAACTATTAACGAGATGAAATAGGCATAGAAGCAAAACAACCTAAAATTTTTGAGTGGAAATAAGCATGACTCGAAACCTCTCAAAAAAAGCACTCAATCACTCCGTGTTTGAGGTAACAAGGTCTCTCAATTGCAACTCATTGAAATACACATAATCGTAAGCTTACTAAAGCCTCAAATCTACAACACTTGATCAAGAAAAATGCGAAAATCAAGAGGGCTTAAAAGGGATACAGAATGAGATAAGGTTAAGGTAGGAAAAATATGGGAGAGTGTTTGAAAAAGAAGGGGTAGCCTAACAAAATGTCACCAAAGAGGAGAAGATGATAAACAAAAAAGAACAAGACTTAAGGGAAAACATGTTCTTCAAAATTTTGCATCAACATGATGTTGCTAACTTATTAACACTTAACAAATGTCTCTACGAACCTTTCTTATTTGTTAACCTTTCTTTTCACTATGCTATTACGCTTTTTTCATATATTTTATGTATATATATATATGTAGCTTCTCCAATAGATACTAAAGAAACGGCTACCACAAAATGAAAAACAAGAACCCTTTACGAGTTGAAGGCAAAATGGGATAAACAAAAATGAAAGGCTAAAAGCACAAAAAGGGGTTACTAGGGAAACATTTTGTGTCAGCTAAAAAGGAACGAAAGCTAAAAAAAGGGTTTCCTAAATGCCTCTATCACGTGTCCGCACAAAACTTGATCATTGTGTTTTGAAATGCATCGAAAAAGCAAGTTCTAACATGTATACAATAACCGACAATTTCACAAGCGAGCAACTATATATGATTAAGGCTCGATAAGGTTCAAATGCTCACGAAAGAAAACGATATGTTGGGTTAAAATGTGCAAGTCATGTCAATTTCAAAAACAAACAGTTTAGGCATGAATTTCTTTCCATCCCTAAACATGTCTGATGGAACTCAATTACTTGCATCCTAAATATGAACACTAACCCAGTTATGCCACAAGATTTACAATGTAACAAAATATGCGATTTTTTTTTAAAAAGGAAAATGAAAGTCCTATCAAAATCCACTTGCCGAGTATAGGCTAAACTCGCCGAGTGGTACCTAATTCTAGAATGTTTTATTCAGCCATGACTCGACGAGTGGTATTATGGACTCGCCGAGTGGGACCAAATTCAGAACGTTTATCAGTTGAGTGACTCGGCAAGTGGGTTGTAAGGTCTACCACTGCAAGATCTATCTAGACGCGGATCCGTGAACGAGTGCGGAATCCTCGTTGACGGTTAGACGGACAACTCTCAACCATGAAACACGGATACTATTAGACGCTGAACGAACGACACACGAACGATCCTACGAACTAATTCTCTCCGAAATAGCACTCACCTAACTGATAAACTCGAGATCGCCTTAAGCTTAATTCCTCACGAATTCTGCTAAAAGTCTGCTAATGACTCGAGTCTATCCCTAATTATAGACCCTGATTCGAGTCTGATGTGGGCCAAACTCGAATCTGGCCCAAGGCCCATTCGAGTCTGTCCACAAAGACACTCTCGAATCTAGCCTTCATTCGAATCTAAGGCTACATTCGAATCTATCACAGATTCGAATGTCAACCTTTGTGTAATTCGAATCTAGCCAAATCACTTAAACACCTAAGTGATGAAACTTATGTTTTTACTTATGTTTGAGTTAATCTTTGATCTTTATGTTTGAACTTCTTGTAATACGTTACATCAAGTTCAAACACACAATCAATAACAGACAAACACATATAAACATATATATCCAAACACTTGTTAAAATCACAATGCAATATCAATTAGACTGCTATCGTCACACAGGATGTACCAACAGACTCCCCCTTGACGATAGCTTCTAATAATTCACACATTTGACTTAAGAACTTGATTCAAAATACTACCAGCATACAAACCTTTCTCGACACATACCTTGACTACATTTTCATACTTACTTGCTTCACCGTCCATATGTGTGCCACTGGAGATCTTACAATTATGCAAAATCCGAAGATCTTCTTTAGAGAGGTTTACCAGGTGAAGCGGGTCGTAGACTCTAAGAATGACTTTTTCTTCAAAATCCTCCATAACTGCTTCCCCGGTCTCAGTATCGGCGTACCACCAATGTAGATTCTGCAAAACATTCTGTGGCATCCGCTTTAGAGGCACTTTCCTCAGACATCTGGCTGGTTTATACTGAATCTTCATCCACGGTCGTCCAGTTAGAGGATCGATACGTGACAGATCCTCTACTCTTCTCCCGACTCTTGGATTCAAACGCTCGAATTTCCTTGATCTCCCCTCCTTTCTTATGATTCTTTCAATTACGCTCGCATAGGGATCATCGCCAATGTTTATCAAATCTTTCCATGCTAGCGCAGTGATTTCGATCTTTGGCAGGGAGTTGAACGCTTTTAAAGTTCGCCTCATGTACTGAAGCCCGTCTTTCCTTTTAATTACAAATAGCTGCAGTTCTCTATCAAAGAACCAGCTTAATATGCGTTCGGACAGCTTCCCAGTACCCGACACTTTCATTGTCTTCTTAAGCTTTAACTCTTTCTGTTCAGCCCTGAACCATAGCTTTCTTTTTTCTTCATTTGTTAGCTCTCTCGCAGGTTCTACTGTTGATGGCTGAGGATTTAACGCAGCATTTACTATATCTGCATTGACAATATTATTTCCATCAATCAAGTAAGTATCCATGATAGGATTCTGCTGCACAACTATCTCGTCAGCTTCATCATCCTCATCAGCGATTACCTTATCATCTGAACGCCAGTCAACTATTTCTTCCGGCACAAACTCCCCTTCTTCCAGTTCTTCATCTTCATTATCAAAACCTATATCCATAGGATCATCATCGAGATCCATAAAAGCGTCTATCATTTCACTGATCTCAAACTCTGTAGGCTGTTTTGATGAACTGGCTTCTCCCATTTCTCCTTCACCTTGACTAGGCTCCCCCTGAACTTGTGTAGCTTGAGCTGCAGGAAAATCTACAGGCTCATTCTCCTTATGTGCACTGGGATCATTGCCTTCGTCATCATCCTCTCTGCGCTGCACTTCCTGATCCCTACAACTCGTCTTCCCCTGAGCTTGTAAATTTTTCATGAGCTGCTCAAGGAGGGACCGCATTTATCGGATCTCTGAAGACTGATCTGCAATAAAGGATTTTAATTCAGTGTTCTCTTCCCTTACATCCTCCACAATCTTCCTTAATTCGGCATTGTCCTTGTCAAGATTTGTGTTATGCGCCTGGAGCTCGCCGACAGCCTTTGTGAGGGTTAAGATCTGAACATGCTGAAAGTCAATACGTCCCTTGAGTTGCACAAACCTCTGATTTTTCAGTATATGCGGTTGAGGTTGATGGAATGGACTGAATGGGAGAAGGGATGAATGGTGGTGGAATATATGGCTCATGATGCTGAGGTGGCGGTGATGGTGGAGCGGTGGATTGTGGTTGGGTTTGGGTTTGAGACTGAGGTTGCTGTGCATCGGACTCTGATGATGTCCCTTGCATGAACCTGTGACGTTTGGCCCTCTGCCTAGTCACCAAAGGAGCAACTTCCTCCTCTTCGAAGTCTGAATCTTCAGATTCCCTTTCCTCTCTCCTCCTCGATCCTGCTGCTTCATTCACTACTAACCTAGCTCCATAGGTTCCGATGTGAATATTGGGATCTGCAGCCACTGATTCAGGAGCTTCAGCTTCCTGCCCATCCATATCATCTGATTATGATTCTGATGATGTCAAGCCTTCATCAGCCCTTTCTGGCTCATACTCATCCACATCTCTAAAAACATCTTCCTTCTGGTGGACTAAGCAGCTCCCCCACTAATGCTGCTGCCACATCTTCGTTTGCATGAGGCCCTGCCTCCCAAATTTCATTAAGCGTCTGGCATAGCTGTTCAGCTTCTCTCGGAACATTTGAGGGCCCAGCTTCTTGAATATTTGAGGGCCCGGCTTCTGTAACTTCTGGTTGCTGGCTTGTCGAAGGCCTGGTTGCCGGAATTTGACTCGCTGCTGGTCTCTGACGGCGTCTTGGAGCACGCTGCTGCTGTTGTTGTTGACGTTGTTGCTGTTGTTGTTGTTGTGGAAACTCAACGACCCCTGCCCAGTTGGCATCTTCCGGGGCTTGAAAATCCCTATCCACAATGGCTCCGAACAATGGACGAGCAACAGGAACAGCCAATTTTCCTCGGTGTGAGGAACAATCAGCGAAAATCCGTTTGTCCATAATGTTAACACTCAGAGAGTCATTTGACGGCGGTAAGTCTGGCAAGAAATGGCTAATCAACATCATAATGAATCTAGGGTACAGCATAAATCTTTCCCTTTCTGGAGCCGCAATCTGATGAACGAACTCCGAGAAGAACATCTGTGAAAAGCTGAACTTCCGATTATATACCAAAACAATAACCCCAGATTGGATCTTTGACACTATGTAATCAAATGCAGCTTTCTTCGGTGCAAAACAGACCATGAATACATGTACCAAGAATCTCCATTGCCCAATCAAGCCACTCTTCATGTATGACGACTTTGTCACATCTAAACTGTATCCCATCCTCAGAAAAGCAGTCTGCCTAATACTTAACGGAAAGTCAATAGGCCCATCCTCTTGTTCCTGAGATCCCAACTACAGAACCTGACGCAACATGTCTGCAGAGAAGACTAACGGCTGTCCAGCGATCCTAGTTCTTAGAACTGTCGGGGTGACAGTGCAATCAACTTGTAAATGGTCGTAAAACTGCCGTATATATGAAATAACAATTGGGATGTTATGGTATAGAGCAAAGCTAATCCTAGATTCAGCTAGGAAATCCAATACTTGGCGATAACCCTGCGCCTCAGGGATATTATTGTCGGGATTAAGAACCATATTATGCTTTGGAACAAAAGCTCGAACCGCCATTTCTGCACAATAAACAAAACTGTTATGTTGGGAAATAGTTTAAGTACATTCAAACTGTTAGTTAGACTTCTCAGACTGTTAGTAGATTTTTCATGTAAATACAAAGTTCATGCTGCTAGTTGAAGAAACTCGAGCCGCCAGTGTAAAAGTTCAAGCTGCCAGCAAAACAACTCAAGCTGCTCAGTTCATGCTGTCAAGAGATTCAAGCTGCTCAACAGTTTCATAAACAGAAAGTGCTGATTTTCAGGAAAGATATCTACACGAAGATTCCAGCATATCTACTATCAGAGAAGTCATAGTCCTTCAAGGAAACAAGTCCAAAAAGCAATATAAATACAGAGAATAGGTCATTCTATTGTATAGAATTTTTCTGCATATTTTGAGTCTGTAATTGCTTTGTTGATTAAGTTTTCATAAGCCTCTAAGGTTGTAAAACCCTAAGAACAGTCTGTGTTCTTCGTCTAATCAAAACAGATTTGAGGTGATTGTAATCATTGAATTCAGCAATACAAACAGTCTTGATTACTTCTTATGTTTTATGCTTCATTGTATCTGAAAGTTTTTGTTAAAATAATTAAGTGTTATTCCGCAAACTTCTTAATTAAACTTTGATTCAAAGCAAGATTATTGATTTATACTCTGATAAATTTCAAATCAGTTAATCTTGGTTATTCATATTTTAGATCCTGACAAGTGGTATCAGAGACACAGGTCGTTCTTTGTTTTTCAAAGTCGAAAACTTTCTTTCAAATTTTTAATCTTTTACAATGGAATTTGAAAATAGCAGCAGTGGATCTGGGCAAGGACTCAAAGTGCCTATGCTCAAGCCCACTGAGTTTGAGATGTGGAAACTCAGGATTCAACAGCATATTCAATTCATTGATTATGCCATATGGGAAGCTGTTGAATTTCCTGTAGTTGATCCAGAACTTGATGATGAGGGAAAACCAGTCAAAACTCCTCCAAAAACTGAACTTGAAAGGAAGGCTAGAATGAATGAAGTGAAAGCACTCACATTATTACAAATAGCCATTCCTAATGCTTATCAACATCAGTTCAAAAAGTTTTATACTGCTCACTCTCTTTGGAATGCCTTAGAGAAGAGGTTTGCTGGTAATGCAGTACCAAGAGAAATCAAAAGGACCTCTTGAAACAGCAGTATGAAAACTTTTCTGGTGGCAAGAATGAAAACCTCACTCAAATCTTTGACAGGTTCAACAAACTGATAAGTGAACTGGAAAGTGCAAAGGTCAATCTGGATCAAGATGAAGTCAACAGAAAGTTTCTCAGATCTCTTGGAGAAGAATGGACAGTCTATGCTGCACAGTGGAGAACAAAAGACACTCTTGATGAGATAGAATTGGATGATCTGTATAACAGTTTAAGAGTGTTTGAGACTGAGATTGATGCTAAAAAGAAATCCTTTTCTTATAATCACAATACTGCTCTTCTGTCTTCTGAAAAATCTAATAACTGTGATTCTTTTTCAGGTGGTGATGGCAATTCTGCTGAAACTCACTATGAGGCTTTTGTTGCCAATGATGGATTATTTGCTCTAAATGTTGAAGACTTGGAACAAATTCATCCAGATGATCTTGAAGAGATGGATTTAAAGTGGCAACATGCAATGCTGACCATGAGAGCCAAAAGATTTCTGAAAAGAACTGGTAGGGCCAACTTTCAAGCTAAGACAGAAGGCAAACCATCTTTTGATAAATCAAAAGTGGAATGCTATAAATGCCATAAGCTTGGTCACTTTGCCAGAGAATGTAGATCTCAAGGTCAACAGCCATCAAGGACTTCACAGCCCATCCAAGCGTCCTCATCAACAGCACTTGTCTCTCAAGAAGACAATGTGTTTGACTGGAGTGATCAGACAGAGGAAGAATTTCAAAATCAAGCACTTATGGCAGAAACATCAAATGTCTCCTCCACTGAACTACCATCTGAGGTAAATTCTAAACTCTGCTCTCAATCATGCAAAAATATGGTTAAAAAGTACAGAGATCATAATGAGAGCATGTGCAAAACTCTAGCTAAGATGGAAGAAAGGAGATATGAATATATGCAAGCCATAGAAGATCTGGAAAAACAGATCAATGATTATAAGGATAATGAGATTCAAATGGGGTATGATAGAACCTATCATGAATGGGAGAAAAAGGAACTCAATAAGAAAATAGAATCTCTGAATAAAAAGGTAGAAGAGACTGAACAGAAGGTGTTAGAGGCTAATAAGAAACTAGAATCTGTTAACATAGATCTAGGAAACTTCAAGTTAGCAAATCAAAAGCTAGAACACCTAATGGAAGTTCAATTCAAAGATAGAGTGAAATCTCAGGTCAATCCCAAAGAAGGAATAGGATACAGAGCTACTCCACCTCCATATAATAACAAGTACATTCATCCAATGAGTGAAGTTGCTGATAGACTTGTCAATGAACCACTAGATGAGTCTATGACTATTGTAGATCCTATCCTTGATAACAGTCCTGAATTAAAAGAAGATAAGAGTCAAAATAGAGACTGTGACACAAAGAGTGCACCCATAGAAGTCCAAGTTCCCAGTAAGAAAGGAAAAGAGAAGATGAGTGTATGCAATGCTACTCCACAAGTTTCTGTACATTCTAACTGTAACACTGCATCTTCATCAAAAGGAACTAAAAGAAGTAAAACTGTTTCTATCTGCACATGCCAAAAGCATGGTGTTCAAAAGTTTCCTAAACAACAGCAGGTAAGAGGAAACCAGAGAAACAAGAACCAGATATTGACAGAAAAGTCTGGTGTTCCAATTCAAACTGTCAAAAGATGCTTTCACTGTGGAAGGAAGAATCACTTAGCCAAGGATTGTTTTTACAAACCAGCTGTTGCAAAACAGACTGTGCATCACACAAAATCAAATCCTAATCAGGCAAAGCACTCAAAAGTGAAACCTTCCACAGCAGCTCCAAAGAAAACAGTTGATCACAGATTCTCAAAAGTTAATAAAAAACAGTCCACACATCAAAAACAAGTTTTGGCAAAGCCTAAATCAAGTTTTAAACAAATATGGTGTGTCAAGGACAAATCTGTTGCTCAAACTGCTAATGCAAAAGATCAGACTGCTAAGTCAAAATCTGATGCTGTTAGTGCAAAAACTGAAACTGTTAGCACTACAAACACAGCTCAAGCTGCTGGGCATCAAACTGGAGCTGCTAGTGAATCATCTGAGACTGTCAGAAGAAAAGATGATCAAAATAGTTGGATACCTCATATTATCACTAAATACTCTCCAAAGACTCCATCAGTAGATCTCACCAAATATAAGAAGTCAAAAACAGTTTTTAGTTATGTCAATGTACAAGGCCAACCCAAAACCAATTTGGTTTGGGTTTACTCCACTACTAACTAAGCTGTTATTTGTGCAGGGCAACCACAGGTCTCCTCATAGAACAAGATGGCATCTGGACAGTGGATGCTCTAGGCACATGACAGGCAATTCTGAATGCTTGTCAAATTTCAAAGGTTTTGATGGAGGTTTTGTTGCATTTGGAGGCAACTCAAAAGGAGGTAAGGTTACAGGTAAAGGTACTGTTAATGCAGGCAACATGACATTCCATGATGTTCTGTATGTTGAACAGCTTAAGTACAATTTATTGAGTGTCTCTCAAATCTGTGACAAGCAAAACATTGTTCTGTTCACAGATTCTGAGTGCATTGTTCTTTCAAAGGATTTCAAAATTCCTGAAAATCTTGTTTTACTTAGAACACCAAGAAAGGACAATGTTTACTGCCTGGACACAGCTCTCTTGACTAAATCAAATACTTTAAGCTGTTTAATATCCAAAGCATCATCAAATGAGTCTGCTCTTTGGCATAGAAGGATGTGTCACATGAACTTCAAGTCCATGAATGATTTAGTTAAAAAGAATCTGGTAAGAGGATTACCACAAAAGGAGTTCATTTGTGATGATCATTGTGTAGCATGTCTTAAAGGTAAGCAACACAAAACTTCTCATAAGGCCAATGAAGTAAATTCAATCTCATCTGTTCTTCAGTTGTTACATATGGATCTATTTGGTCCAACATCTGTTTTGAGTTTGAATAAAAGGGCATACTGTTTAGTCATTGTTGATGATTTCACCAGATTTACTTGGGTTTACTTTCTTAGGTCCAAAGATGAAACTGCTGAGCTAGTTAAGTCTTTTATCCTTAAGATAGATAGAAAACCAATCCAATTCCAAAGTTAAGGTGATAAGATCAGACAATGGAACTGAATTTAAAAATCAAATTCGAAACAGTTTCTGTGAGTCCAAAGGCATTGCTAGACAATATAGTGCACCAAGAACACCACAGCAAAATGGTGTAGCTGAAAGAAAGAATAGAACATTAATTGAGGCTGCTAGAACAATGCTAGCTGATTCAAATCTGCCAATGACTTTCTGGGCAGAAGCTGTTAATATAGCCTGTTATGTTCTAAATAGGGTTCAAGTTGTCCAATCTCAAGGAAAAACTCCCTATGAGTTATTCCATAACAGAAGTCCCCTAATAGCTTTCTTCAAGTCTTTTGGATGCCCATGTACTATTCTTCACACCAAGACTCACTTAGGAAAGTTTGAGAGTAAAGCTGAAGAAGGATTCTTTGTAGGATACTCAACTCAAAGCAAAGCCTATAGAGTATACAACAGTGTGTCTAAAACAATTGAAGAAAGTGCCAATGTTGAATTTAATGAAAATACTGCTAATATCAAAGGCACTGGTCCTGATTGGTTGTTTGATTTAGATTCACTAACAAATTCTCTGAGCTTTGTTGAGTATACTGTAGAAGCTGATGCATACAGGGTTGAAGCTGCTAACACAAATTCTCATGCTGCCAATACAATTTCTCATGCTGTTGGCACAAAGTTTCAGACTGCTGCAGATTCAACAAGTTGGGATGATTTCACCACTCTACCACTTCTGTCTTGTGATCCTCCAGGGGTCCTGAATGATACAAATCCAGACACTGAAGTGCCACTCCAAAGTTCTGAAAGAGCAGCTCCAACACAACAGGAAACAGTCCCAGATTCAAGTCAAACTGTTTCAGAAACTGAACCATTCACTGGTTCTGATGGAGATGATACAAACCTTGGAACTTCTTTTCAAACAGAGAGAGAGCCCACACTAAGAGTTCACAAGTATCACCCTCTCAATCAAATACTGGGTGATCCAAGCACTCCTGTTCAAACAAGGAAAATGGGTCAAAATGAGACTGCTGCTGCTGAACTAGCAGTTCCTGAATTCAGTCTAGCTGCTTTTGAACATGCCTGTTTCATGTCTCAATTGGAACCTAAAAAGGCATCAGAAGCATTAAAAGATTCATCCTGGATTGAGGCTATGCAAGAAGAGCTTTTACAGTTCAAAATTCAGAATGTATGGACTCTGGTGGATCTTCCTAAAGGTAAGAGAGCAATAGGTACAAGATGGGTGTTCAGAAACAAGAAGGATGAGAGAGGGATAGTCATCAAGAACAAAGCAAGACTAGTAGCACAAGGGTACACTCAAGAAGAATGAATAGATTATGATGATGTCTTTGCTCCAGTAGCAAGAATTGAAGCCATCAGACTATTTCTAGCATATGCAAGTTTCAAAGGATTTAAAGTGTATCAAATGGATGTTAAGTCTGCTTTCCTGTATGGGACAATTGAAGAGGAAGTGTATGTGTGTCAACCTCCTGGTTTTGAAGACTACAAGTATCCAGACAAGGTGTTCAAGCTAGACAAAGCTCTCTATGGCCTTCACCAAGCCCCCAGAGCATGGTATGACACACTGTCCTCATATCTTATACAGAATGGATTCAAGAGAGGCACTCTGGACAAAACACTCTTCACTAAATCCATCAAAGCTGAGATTCTACTTGTCCAAATCTATGTTGATGACATCATCTTTGGCTCAACTAATGATAGTTTGTGCAAAGAATTTGAGGCCCTAATGCACAAAAAATTTCAAATGAGTTCAATGGGGGAACTCACATTCTTTCTAGGGCTGCAGGTTAAACAGAAGCCTACTGGTCTATTCATAAGTCAATCAAAGTATGTCAAAGACATATTGGAAAAGTTTGGCTATCAAGACACAAAGGTTGCAAGCACTCCCATGGATCCTCATAAACAGCTCCATACAGACAAAGATGGCATAGATGTGGACATTCATCTATACAGATCCCTTATAGGATCTCTCATGTATCTAACATCTTCAAGACCTGATATTATGTTTGCTGTCTGTGTGTGTGCTAGATTTCAATGCTCTCCAAAGGATTCTCACTTGGTTGCTGTTAAACGAATCTTTAGATATCTTAAAGGCCAACCACATTTAGGTCTATGGTATCCTAAAGACTCTCCTTTTGAACTAACTGCTTATTCTGACAGTGACTATGGTGGATGCAACATTGACAGAAAATCCACAACTAGTGGATGTCAATACTTAGGAGCAAGACTGGTCTCTTGGCAATGCAAAAAGCAAACAACTGTTTCCACATCATCCACTGAAGCAGAATACGTAGCAGCTGCAAGCTGCTGCTCCCAGGTAATGTGGATTCAAAATCAGCTAAGAGACTATGGTATGAATTTCTTATCCACTCCTATTTATATTGACAATTCAAGTGCAATTATCATTGTGCAAAACCCAGTGAAATTCCCAAAAACCAAGCATATAGAAATCAGGTTTCACTTCATCAGAGATTGTAATGAAAAGAAGTTAATCCAAGTTACCAAAATACATACAGATGATCAGCTAGCTGATCTATTTACAAAACCTTTTGATGTGGGAAGGTTCACTTTCCTAATATCAAATATTGGTATGGTAAACATGGATTAATTGGTTTTCATTATTATCGCCTCAGTATGCTAATTTAAGGGGGAGACACTGTTCCATTGAAAAGTTGCACAATTTTACACTAACAGCATGAGTATTTTCTCATGCTGCTAGTTCATTTTCTCGGACTGCTAGTTATTTTCACTTGATCTGTCAAAGTGTGCAGGGTATTTGGGTAATTTTCCAAATGTGTGCGCGGGACCCAACCTTTTCGAAACCTCTAAAGGTCCCAGTTTCGTTCAGTTGTAACTACCAGTTACATATTCTTCTTCCACGGCCTTCTGCTTTCTCTCTGAACGAATCACACATTCTTCTTTCAAACCCTACAACCATCGTTTGTTCATCCATGGAGTTCGTAAAAGAGCATAACTGCCTCCCATACACCCTAAAACACTCTGAACTTCAACCGTTTCATGCAATGATGGATTTCCTCAGGCACTCCCATATTCATTATGCCCTAACCATAAACCCAACTATATACATCTCCCATATTGAACAGTTTTGGAATCATGCTTCTGTTCAAACCATCAATGGAGTGCCTACTCTCATATCCAAGATTGATGGAACTGTCATCAATATCACTGAGGAATCCATCAGACATCACTTGCATCTTCAAGATGCCTCAGGTATGACCGACCTATCCCTTCAAGCTTTACATTTTGGTCTTCAAAACATTGGTTATAGAGGTCCTGCTGATTCTTTTACTTTTCTTAAGGCACATTTTTCTCCTAAATGGAAATACCTTGTGCACATTATTCAGCAATGTTTAAGCCCCAAAAGAACTGGTTGGTCTGAGTTTTCTTCAAATATTGCCACTGCCTTAGTGTGCTTTTCTACTGGCCAACAGTTCAATTTTTCAAACATGATTTTTCAGGGGATGTTAAGGCATCATTCCGTAAAGAATGGGAAATTTTTGATGTATCCTAGGTTTTTGGCATAAATAATTGCACACACCTGCACAACTCCACATTTACATAAACGGATACATATTTCCCATAGGCACTCACTATCTTCAATCAAAAGGCTGATAAAGCCAAGTGCCAATTATGTAAGTGTAGATGCTCCATTGCCCTCTGCAATGATGAACATCATTTCAGGAAACAGAGGAGAAGGTCTTGAGCAGGCTCAGCCTAACATCACTGCTACACCCCCAAGACCCCAACCCACTCCTCATGATACACAAACTCCCACTGATCCTTTTGTACAGCCAACACGCCCACTCAGAAATATATACAAAAGAAAAAGGGGACCAGGAGCTCCTTCCTCCTCCTCCCATCAGCAAGAGCCATATATCCCTGTGCAGGAGGATACTCCTGCACAGCATATCCAAAGGGAACCACTAGAGGAAACTCCCATCCTCACTCAGGAGGTGAACATCTCTTCAGAGATGGTTCATATGGGTTCTGTGGCTGGCACTACTGATGTCTCTGCACAAGAGGCACAAGACAGTGCCAACATAGCTAAGACCACGCCCATGGCAACAGCAAGTGTGCAAACACACGCTGGAAGTCCCCAGAACCAAGAACAGAGGGGCCCAGAGGTTTCTACTTCTGGTATTAATGTCAGTGATAGATCACAAGCACCACAGGTGTTTTCTGATCTTGAGACTAGTCTGCAACTCACGCTGTTGACGGATCCCAAGCTGAAACCTGTTGTAGCTATGTTGGAATACCAAATGTCCATCATTGCTGCACAGGGTGCACAAATAATGGCCCTAAAGCAATCAGAAATGGCTCAAAATCAGAGGATGGATTATCTTCATAAGGGGTTTACCCTTTTTGGAAATAAGCTCATTCAATTAGAGCGTTTGATTCAAACCCAAGGGGCAAAGGTTGTTGGTCCATCTGACCAAACCAATGCTTCCAAAAAGGGGGAGAATCAGGAGGTTCCTAAATCAGTCCAAGCAGCTCCAACAACAACAACAGTCCAAGTAGCACCAACAGTCCCAGTTTCTAGGCTAGCAGTCCCAACAGCTTCTCAAGCTGTTAGTCTAGAAACTCAAGCTGCTCCTTCAAAAGTCACTGGAGTTGTGATCAGGGAAGGCATTCAAGCTCCATCAAGTACAGTCCAAGCAACATCCTCTTCTGTAAAAGACAAGGGCAAGGGCATTCTCATTGAGTCTCCAAAGCACAAATTCTCCTCCAAAGAAGCCTAGATTGCCTTTGATGCTGAAGTTGCCTAGAAATTGGCAGAAGAAATGGACAAAGAATTAGATCAGCAAGCCCAGCCCCCAATAGATGATGATGAGACATTAGGTGATTACCTAAAGGGGTTTGTGGGCAAACAAGGTGAAAAGAAGAGAAAGATGCCAACAGGGCACTCCAAGGCTGAGCATAGAAGATTTCTTATCAATTTTGCCTTTGCAGCAGGTATTCCAAAGAAAATGGCTCAGTCCATGTCTACTGAAAGGCTGCAGGAGATTCATGACAAGGAGATGGACAAAAGAAATAGAACAAAAGTCTCTCCAGAAGCTCAACCATCCCAAGAAGTCCAACCATCAACTCAATCAGTCCAAACTAAAGCTGCTACCAGTGTTCCTGTTCCTACTGAACAAGCTGTTGCATCTATTCCTACATCTGATCCATCCTCACAAGCAAAGCTATATCAAGTTAAAAGAGTGCTGTTTGATCAACAACTGCAAAAAGCCACGGAGATAGAGAAGTTGATTGATCAGCATGATTTTACAAAGCCTCAAATCAATTACTGGTTT